>JARYZH020000071.1:1516665-1854653 GCA_030021035.2 Notholithocarpus densiflorus | reverse complement strand
CCTACCTTTATATAGATAATTTTAAAGTTGTGAAGAAGTCAATATGAACAAAAAGAAGACCCCCAATTTGTAAGATCATCTAGAACCACACAAGTCTAGAAAGGTGTCACACCCCTGGTGCTTCAACACCTGCTCTACCAAGACCCCTTTAATCATTTGGTTTTTTCTTGTGCTTTCCCTCTGTTGTATTTCATTTTCTCTTATTGAATGAATTAAAGTTTCTTAAAAAAAACAAAACAAAAAGAAGAAATAAGAATGCATATCTTAGTTGTCTTGGAATTTAGGTACTCACATAATCTCTAAAAACAAAAGAGGATATTTATATGGGAAGAGTTCCATTTGATATAAAATTTAAATTGTAATGAAATTAACATTTCTAATGATCGTGTATGCTGCCATCCCATGAAAAAATGGTAAAAATAATAAATAATAAAAAATAAAAAAACCGTAAGAAGAAGTGTTTTACTGTAATAGAAGGAAGAGTTGCATTTAACATAGAATTTTAAATTATAATTAAATTAGGTTTCTAAAAGTAATTTAAGTTTACATAGAAGGTATGGAAATAGAGAGTTTGGGAGTAAAGAGAAACCTAAGAGCATACGCATTGTGAAAATTCTTATCTATTTTAGCATAAAAATCTTCATTTTCTATTTTACATATTTATTTTTCAAAACTTCTAATATCAGATTATCTATTTTACACTATATTTCATTAAAATATCAAATTTTCTTGATTTTTTTGATTTATTTATTTATTTCTTTATACACAACAACCACCATTTACTCACTTTTTTCATTTTGGAATGCGTAAAAAAATAATAAAAAACTAAATGCAAAATGAATAATACCAGTTTATATTTACATGGTTACTGTATAAACCATGTATTTTTATATAACTTTGGTGAGATTGATGTGAGTGAATTTTGAATTTATTTTTTAAGATAGTTATAATATGCCAACTCATATTTCATCACCTGAAAATTCCAAAAAGTTGTTCTCAATTTCCATAACTTTAGCCCAATTTTTTTAGTAATGAGTTATGGAAATTAAGAACAAAAACTAAACCAAACAACCTCAATTGGTGTGGGGCCCACGAAAAATTTGAGTGATGAGTGATGAAAATTCAACAAACCAAAATGGCCTAAACAGTTATTATTGATGGTGTAATGAAAATCTACAAGTCGTATCTCATCCATATAAGTCGTCCAAAGAAAAGAGGAAGAAGGAGCATGCTTGTCCATAACAACCTCATCCGTCCATCCTTAAAGGACGGATGAGGTTGTTGCGCCCTGAGCACGTTGAGCCTTAGACGACTCAAATTTCCACCAGGTGTGAGAGATGAGTCGAACCATTAGAAGTCAAGTCCAACAACCGTTGTGGAATGCAAATCCAAATAACGTAACTTCCATGGCAGTTATGAAAGTTACCTCCGAATCTTTTGAACTCCTCAGCAATAGGAACGGTTATCAAACAAGTAATCGTTCCCCGCATGCTATATAAGTGCTCGCCAACGAGAGGGTAGGGCATTCTGATACTTCCAATATACTTGAAATTACAAAAAGACTAACTTTGCCATCGGAGGATTCTTGGCCGGCTTCCCCCGGTCTCCTCTGATTTTGTGTTTGTTTTCTCAGGACTCAGTCATAAAATCATCAACGCCGGAGACTTTTAGCCCACTGATATCATAGGATTTATCAGTTGGCGCCGTCTGTGGGGAAGGAATTTTTTGCGTTTGAACTTCATCGTTGAATTCTGCGATTTCTTTCTCGACAAAGGGCTGAAATGGTCCGGACAAGATCAAGGGCTACTAGTCCAGGCCCTCAAGAGAGCAGGGACGCCTCCAGTAACCCTCATCGCGACCGTCAATCGGCGCCTACCATGCAACCATCTTTTGTCCAACACGTGCAATCCATGGCCGCCGCTATGGTGGAGTTAACCCGCCAGAACCAGGAGTTAGTCAGAGAACTTAATTTAAGGAGGCAGCGTCACGAAGGGAACACTGAAGGACAGGCCCAGAGTCAAGAAGATGGAAGGAATGTTGAACCTGAAAGCCAGTTAAGGGGTACCGCTTCATGGAGGGTGCCTCATTTGGAAAGGGAAATGGACCAAATGAGAAGAGCTATGGATGAGATGAGGGAGAATATGAGGAGGACGAATCTTATAGAAGATTTGGTTCACAGAACTAATTCCCCCTTTACGGCTTCCATCAATGCTCACCCTTTGCCACCCAAGTTCAAGATGCCTTCTTTAGATTTGTATGATAGGACGCGGGATCCTTTTAACCACATTGCCACCATCAAAACTACCATGCACCTTCAAGGGGTTCCGAATGAAATAATGTGCAGAGCTTTCCCTACTACCCTCAAAGGACCCGCACAAGTGTGGTTTAGCAAAATACCTCCGAACACAGTAACGTCCTTTGAGGAGTTAAGCAAGTTATTTGTCAACAATTTTTTCGGAGGGCAGAGGCACAAGCGTTCCTCGTCCAGCTTGCTAACCATAGAGCAGGGAGAGAATGAAAGTTTGCGGTCCTTCATCATGCGGTTCAACAGGGAAGCCTTGGTAGTGGACGAGATGGATGATAAGCTCCTTTTGGCGGCTTTCCATAATGGGGTTCATTCTGACTTGTTCATCCATAAGTTATATGAGCAGGTGCCTCAGACCATAGCTGAACTCGTCCATTCAGCCTAGAACTTTATGAATGCAGAAGATGCTATCATAGCCAAGAAGAGGAAGAGAGTTGAGAAAATGGAAGCCCACCCAACGGGCCATTTAGAACAAGGTCCTCGTCCTAAGAAGGGACGAACAGAAGACAAGAAGGATCGGGACAAGAAGGCTGGCCCCTCAGCACGAAGTCAACAGTACACACCACTGAACATGCCGCTCGAGCAAGTCCTTATGCATATCAAGGATGATCCTTCCTTGAAGTGGCTGGAGAAAATGAAGGGAGATCCTAATAAGCGCAATAGGAATAAGTACTGTCGCTTCCATAGAGACCATGGGCATGATACAGACGAATGTTTTGATCTGAAGTAGCAAATTGAGAATCTTATAAGGCAGGGAAAGTTGAGGAGTTTCCTTGGACGAGACCACAAGAACGAGAAATTGAAGGGTAAAGTAGAAGAGTCGTCACGACCACCGCTCGGAGAAATCAGAGTTATCATAGGGGGAAGTTCAACAGGCCAGTCGTCCAAGTCCAAGAAGGCATACCTGAAGGTAGTGCAGAGCGTCCAACTCTCTGGACGGTCACCTGGAGCAAAGACCACGGACGAGTAAGCAATTACATTCACGGAGGAGGACGCTGAAAGAATTCACCATCCTCACGACGATGCTATCGTCATTACCTTGCTTATTGCTGACTACACGACCAGAAGGTTGCTGGTAGATAACGAAAGCTCGGCGAACATTTTGTATTTTCCAGCTTTTCAACAGATGAGGTTAGGACGAGACCGGCTTCGTCTAGTGAATTCCCCCCTGGTAGGTTTCGGTGGAATGAAGGTGCAGCTTGTGGGTACTATTACATTACCAGTAATAGTGGGGGCATATCCACAGCAAATCACCAAAGACGTGAATTTTCTTGTGGTAGACTGTTCATCCTCCTATAACGCCATAATTGGAAGGCCAACTTTAAACAGTTGGAAAGCTATTACATCTACCTACCACATGTCGGTCAAGTTTCCAATAGATTATGGAGTAAGACAAGTACAAGGAGACCAACTAGCAGCAAGAGAATGTTACCTCGCTATGTTGGCCACGGACGAGCAAGTTCAGACCATGAATATTGAAGAAAAAAGAGTTGTGACAGAACCCACCGAAGTGTTAGAAGATATTTCCTTAGATGAGAACAACCTTGAGAGGTGTACCAGGATTGGGGTAGATCTAGAAGAAAAGATTAAGAAGGACCTCGTCCAGTTTTTGAAGAGAAACACTGATGTATTTGCTTGGAATCATGAGGATATGCCGGGTATAGATCCTAATGTCATCACCCACCGTCTAAACGTATGTCCTTCCTCTAAGCCAGTGCGACAAAAGGAAAGGGTGTTTGCCCCTGAAAGAGATAATGCTATTAAAAACGAAGTTCAGAAGTTGATGGCGGTGAAGTTTATACGAGAAGTGTACTATCCAAATTGGTTGGCCAATGTAGTATTGGTCAAAAAGGCGAACGGCAAGTGGAGGATGTGTGTAGATTTTACTGATCTAAACTTGCCCCAAGGACAGCTATCCATTGCCGCGCATTGATCAACTGGTGGATTCTACCGTAGGCCACAAATTACTTAGTTTTATAGATGCTTTCTCAGGATACAACCAAATAAGGATGGACGAGGCTGACTAGGAGAAGACATCCTTTGTTACTAGTCAAGGCTTATTCTATTATGAAGTAATGCCCTTTGGCTTGAAAAACTCTGGAGCAACATACCAACGACTTGTCAACCACATGTTCCGTCCTCAGATTGGACGAAACGTAGAAGTCTATGTGGATGACATGTTGGTGAAAAGCCTGGACGAGGGAAAACATCTGGACGACCTGCAAGAGACCTTTAATACACTCAGACGGTACAGTATGAAGTTGAATCCCAACAAGTGCGCTTTCGGAGTAGCGTCAAGAAAATTTCTTGGATTCATGGTTTCACACAGAGGGATCGAGGCAAACCCGGAAAAGATTAAAGCAATTCTAGATATGAAGCCTTCGTAGAGTATTAAAGAAGTCCAGTCTCTTACCGGGCGAGTTGCTGCCCTCAACAGGTTTGTTTCTAAAACTACTGACAAATGTTTACCATTTTTCAAGGTTCTAAAGAAAGCATTTGAGTGGACGGACGAGTGCCAAAAAGCCTTTCAAGACTTGAAGACGTATCTCATTATGGCTTCGTTGCTGAGTCCGTCCATGATGGAAGAAGAGTTGTTTTTATACCTGGCAGTAACCCCGCATGCCATGAGCTCAGCATTGATAAGAGAGGAAGGAAAAGTACAAAAACCAGTGTACTATACTAGCACGGCATTGAGAGGAGCGGAAGGACGATATCCGCTAATAGAAAAGCTAGCTTTCACACTTATCACGGCTTCCAGGAAGCTGAGACACTACTTCCAAGCCCATGTAATCAATGTTATGACAGACCACCCGCTCAAGAAAGCCATGAACAAGCTGGAAGCCGCAGGACGATTGATCCAGTGGGCTGTCGAACTCAGTGAGTTTGACATTCGATACCAACCAAGGCATACTATAAAGGCTTAGGCCCTGGCAGACTTTATTGCGGAGTTCACACCAAGCTGCGATGACGTAGAAGGAATGGAAGACAGTAAAAAATGGGTCGTCCATGTGGATGGCTCGTCTACACAACATGCAGGAGGAATAGGAGTGGTTTTGCAATCCCCTGAAGGAGATAAGTTGAAGCATAAGATCCGTCTGCAATACCAAGCAACTAACAATGAAGTTGAGTGTGAAGCCCTCCTTAAAGGGTTGGAACTGGCTAAGTCTGTGGAAGCGAAGTCAATACTCGTCCTGGGAGATTTTCAGTTGGTCATGGGCCAAATAAATGGAACGTATAAGGCAAAGGAAGGACGAATGAAAAAATACTTAGAAAAAGTGTTGCGGCTTGTGAAGAAATTCAAGGAAGCTAACTTCGTTCAAATCCCAAGGGAGGAGAACGTGGAAGCAGATACTTTAGTGAAGGAAGCCTCAGCGACTAGAGCCATGGACGAGTTCGATGAAGTTCAATACGTCCCAAGTATAGATCTCCCGGAAGTGCAGCAAATAGAGAATGAAGAAAATTGGATGACTCCAATAGTATCGTACTTGAAGGACGGAAGGCTTCCGGAAGAGAAGGATGAGGCCAGAAAACTCAGGGTTAGAGCAGCCAGGTATGTCCTTATGGACGAAGTTCTGTACAAGAGAGACTTTTCTCAACCTTATCTCAGGTGTCTGGCTCCGAACGAGGCGAACTATGTGTTGAGGGAAGTTCATGAAGGAGCCTGTGGAAATCATTCGGGAGCCAGATCATTCAACCACAAGGTCGTTCGTGCAGGGTATTATTGGCCAACTGTCCAAGTAGATGCAAAAGCTTATGTCAAGGTATATGACCAATGCCAACGATTTAGTAATGTCCCCAGACAACTATCAGAGTATCTCACCCCAATGATGGCCTCGTGGCCCTTTGCTCAATGGGGCTTAGACATCTTGGATCCTTTTCCACTCGAAACCAGACAGATGAAATTTTTAGTGGTGGGGATAGACTATTTCACAAAGTGGGTGGAAGCGGAACCCTTAGCAAGTATCACGCAGTAGAAGGTAAAGAATTTCGTCTGGAAGAACATAATGTGTAGGTTTGGGGTGCCTAAAGTACTAGTATCCAACAACGGGTGACAATTCGACAATGCCCTTTTCAGGGACTTCTGTGAACACTTTGGAATTCAAAATTATTATTCCTCCCCCGCCCACCCTCAAGCAAACGGTCAGGCCGAAGTTGCAAACCAATCCTTACTGAAAATCATCAGGACTTCTGTGAACACTTTGGAATCCAAAATCATTATTCCTCCCTCGCCCACCCTCAAGCAAACGGTCAGGCCGAAGTTGCAAATCGATCCTTGCTAAAAATTATCAAGACTCGGCTTGAAGGGGTAAAGGGAGTATGGCCAGATGAGCTACCTGGCGTCCTATGGGCATATAGGACGACGGTGAGAACCCCTACAGGGGAAACACCTTTTAAGCTAGCCTATGGAAGCGAAGTAGTCATACCTGCGGAAGTGCACATGGCTAACCGTAGGGTTATGTCATATCAGGACAAGGATAACGAGGAGCAGCTCCGCTTGAACCTCGATATGGTAGACGAGGTAAGGACGGACGCAGAACAAAGGATGGCAAGGTACAAAAACCTCATGGCTAGGCGATATGATGCAATGGTGAAGCCAAGGCGATTCAACATAGGAGACCTCGTCCTGAAAATGGTTTCTTTGGCAACTAAGAACCCAGCTCATGGGAAATTGGGACCTAACTGGGAAGGACCCTACAGAGTTGTCAACTATAAAAGACAAGGATCCTACTACTTGGAGGCCCTAGACGGGAGAAAATTGGAATATCCTTGGAATGTTGAACACCTGAGGAGGTACTACCAGTAAGATGCTAGCCTGAATGAGCGTAGTTCTGGACAAGACTGAAGCCCACTCATCTATTTATTTGTCTGCATGTTTTTAATAGTATTTCGTTGTTATTATGGTGTGATTATGGACGAAGTTATGGTTTGTATTTATTTTCACAATAGGCATTAGCTTCTTAGCACATGCCTCATTGTTATTATGGTGTGATTATGGACGAAGTTATGGTTTGTATTTATTTTCATAATAGGCATTGGCTTCTTAGCACATGCCTCGTCCGTGAACAATGTTTGTAGAATGTACATAATGTTGTGTAAATTCCTGATTTCCATACTACTTCTGTTCAAATTAACCCACGAGAAGGCTAAAAAGCTCAAGACGAGAAAATTCTCTGGACGCGGAGATGTAACGTCAATAAGCTTTCCTAAGGGTAAAGCAAAATCAAGGCACGCTCGTCCAAAGCAAAGGACGAGGTAAAGCCTATGCCTTGAGCAAATCACAGTAAGCCCAAGGCATACTCGTCCATATAATGGACGAAGTAAAGCATAATGCATATCCAGACCATAGACGAGGAAATGCATAGACGAGTGTTTTGAACTTATTAAGGCACCTACTAAATAATCCAGTACATGGACGAGCAAAATGCAGGGTCTTATCCTCATTAAACATGAAAATCAGCCAAGTCTAAGGACGGGTAATGCTGATAATTACCATTTCACATAGACGAATTACACTTGGTGAAATTCCAATAAAAATGGTAGAAGTATATATATGAAATATGGATGAGTCAAGCATGAAGTCTTGTATATGGAAATAAAAAGTTTCGTCCATGCATATATAAAAGAAAAGTAACAGCATTCATTCAATTGTTTTAAGGGCGGACGACCAACGTCCAAACACCCTTATGAAAGTACAAGTTTAATAACTCGTCCTAAAACCATGGACGAGCCTAATGTATTTGAGTTACATTAAAAGGTCCCAGAACTAAGAACCAAACAAAAACAAAAAGGAAAAATACAAAGTTTAGTAAAAACTAGTCCTCAAGCAGGGGGGGCACTCACCTTGGGATCTTCCTTGGACGGCTGGGTAGAAGCATCGTCCTCCACATTAACGTCCTCGGAGCTGGTTTGAAGAAGAGAACTGGTAGCAGCATTCAAATTAAGCTTGATGGAGCTGAAGTCCACTTCAGGGAAGTTTTCAACAGCGTCCAACCTGAAATCCTCAAAACCTGCTGCGTAGTTACGATCCAATAAGTCCGTAAATTTTTTGGACGCCTTAAACTCAGCAACTACATCTTCTTTCGCCTTGGAGAGAAGAGTACTCAGCTCATCATTCTTCTTTTGCATATGATCAAGACGAGTATCTTTCTCCACTACATCAGCTCTCAACTCCTCGATCAAGTTTTGATGCTCCGTTGCCTTCTCCTTAGCCTTGGTAGCTATCCCAGCCCATTTCTTATTCTCGTCCCTCACATTTTGGATTGTCGTCTCCAATAAGACCCTTGTCTTGTCCAACTCAGTGGCCTGCCTAGACGCTGCGATGAACTTGTACATAGCCTACAAGGGATAGACATAAAAATGCTGGGTTAGACGGCAAAAAATTACGAAATAATAAAGATGAGACGAGAGTAAAGTTACATACCTTAAAAAGATCATGAACACCTGAGTGTTCAAAATCCTTCAGGGACATGTCGTAACAGACATTTATGTCTTCGTCCTTCACGGCTTCCCTGAAGCGTTCCTAAGCCAAGTCCTCATTTTTAATAATGTTCGAGGGAACCTTTGGAGGAGGCTGGGATGAGACAGATGCAGTCGTCCTAGGAGGGGTCTTGGACGGGTAGTCTCAATTGGCGTGGACACATCCACATCAACTATTTGGACGGAAGGATGGGACTGAGGAAGGTTAGGCTTAGCTACTTTAGACGACCTATGCTTAACTCTTTTGTCACGACAGCTGGGGAGACTTCCCAGATCCAAGTTTTTTGGTAGGGACTTCCTTTTGTCTCTAGCAGACGGACGAGTCCCCAGCTGCTGGATGAATCTGAGTTTGGGCCTCAGGACGATCCCCCTCACCTACAACCTCTTTTCCTTTGTTTCCTTTCATTGTTGCCATTCCTAAAAAAAAAAAAAGGAGAAGGAGAAGTGTTTAGAACTAAAACAAAAAGTGTGTAAGGGATGTTTTGAGTTTAAAACTTACTTCTCCTTACTGTAATCTCGTGTGCAAGTGCCTCTTCAGAAGGATTATGGCCTAATCCCCACTTAGCAAGTCGTCTAAGCGTCACTAAAAAATGGAAATTCCTATCTGCGTGTAGACGAGCTCTGTGGACGCGGTCACGATGAAACTTGCTAAGAAAAGGTCATCCAACAGCTGTAAAGGAATAAAGTAAAAGTTAGACGCGAATAAAAAAAAAAAAAGGGGGGGGGGAGGGACTTACCCTCAAGACGAAGTTCCCTAGTATAACGACCAAATGTGTCCCGGCCAACGTCCATAGGATTCCCAGCCCAGGAGTCGGAGACGAAGAAAAACTCCGTCTTCCATTTTCTGTCAGACGAGGGCAGGGACCTAATCAGTCTACAATCTTTACCCCTGGCTGGGAACTGGTAGAAGCCAAGGGACTGATGAATTTCTGAGAGTTTATAACAGTAAAGGAACTCGTCTACAGTAAGAGGACGGTCCCTTCCGAATACCTCCCTCCACAAAACTTGCATAGAGATGATCAATCTCTATGCATTAGGATTGAATTGACATATTCCTAAACCTAGCCTAATTAATAACTCCCTAGTAAAAACATTCAAAGGAAACCTTAGACCCCCCAAAAGATAAGCTTCATAGACGCCTATCCCAAAATGAGAATCACAGCACCATTCTCCACGGACGGGCAACCTAGGGTTAAGCTCGTCTGTGATCTGGTACCATGTCCTAAGATTATTAAGTCTTTACTCGTCTGTTTTGGAAGCAATCTCTACTGCACAACTATACATAATGACCTCCTCGTCCAAAGGGCCAGACGGAGGGACGTTGGACGAGGTGCCTGCCTGAGACCCCGAGGCCTTTCTAAGCTCTTCTTGTATGGCCTCCAAGGGAAACCCAGGGACGCTAGAAACATATTCCTCGTCCGTGGAGTTCCCCCCACTACTATTACTAGAGCCACTAGAACTTGTACTATAACTACTTTCGTCTTGATACTTGTCTATAGCTTTCTCTAAACTATCATTAGACGACATTTTTGAAAAAAGATCAAAGAGAAACCTAGAAGACGAGAGAAGAAGGAATACCTGGCTCTAGGACGAATGAAGGCTATGGACGCGAGGAAACTCCTAGACGAGGAATGTCAAATGAGGAAAATCTCAGAAATGTGAAGGGTAGTGGAGGAATTCCCCTATTTATAGGCAGTTGACCTGGGCATATGATATGATACAACCAATCAGGAGGTGACACGTGGCGTTCACCTCGAAAAAATGAATCGACGGGACTTATTGCCAATAAAATGGTGACATGTGGCACATCAACTCACTAACACCAGTTACACGCATTCAAAGAAGTGACGCCAGGTTACCCCTTCCCCTTTAGACGACCTATATGGACGAGGGGGCAACTGATGGTGTAATGAAAATCTACAAGTCGTATCTCGTCCATATAAGTCATCCAAAGAAAAGAGGAAGAATGAGCATGCTTGTCCATAACAACCTCATCCATCCATCCTTAAAGGACGGACGAGGTTGTTGCGCCCTGAGCACGTTGAGCCTTAGACGACTCAAATTTCCACCAAGTGTGAGAGATGAGTCGAACCATTACAAGTCAAGTCCAACAACCTTTGTGGAATGCAGATCCAAATAATGTAACTTCCATGACAGTTATGGAAGTTACCTCCGAATCTTTCGAACTCCTCAGCAATAGGAACGGTTACCAAACAAGTAACCGTTCCCTGTATGCTATGTAAGCGCTCGCCAACGAGAGGGTAGGGCATTCTAATACTTCCAATATACTTGAAATTACAAAAAGACTAACTTTGCCATCAGAGGATTCTTGGCCGGCTTCCACCGGTCTCCTTTGATTCTGTGTTTGTTTTCTCAGGACTCAGTCATAAAATCATCAACGCCGGAGACTTTCAGCCCACTGATATCACAGGATTCATCAATTATCAATGAAGAAACGATAAAGCAATAGTTGATACTTGGAGAACAAATTAGATCTTAGTTCTTTTTATTTTTTGTTTATAGGAATTAGCTCTTTTTTCTTATATTTAGAAAAAATAAAATTTGGTGTAATTAAAGCTTAATTTTTATTATATAGTAAATTTTTTTTTTTAGTATATGATTTATTCCATTTGTTTCTCACATTATATGATTATATCACATGTGCACTCTAGGTGAAACTCTATTGCAAAGTTTCAAAATGTACTAGCCTAATCACACACGCTCCGCACGTGTGATGAAGTTTTTTTTAAAAGTTTAATGTAATTTTCAATTTGAATTTGTTTATTGTTAGTGAGAATACATAAAAAGAGATTTTTTAAGAAGCTAAATTTAGGATTTCAAAAAGTAGTAAACTGCAGTATTTAGTGTGTGCTAATTTTTATAAAAAAATGTATCAAACGTGTGAGATATATTTAAATAGAGAATGTGCACTAATTTTTAGGAAAAAAGGTTTCTCTGATAGGGGTTTTTTTTTTATTGTTTTAAATTTTGTTAAATTACAATTTTAACCATATTTTTTACTTTTTAGGAATAAAGATTATCTTATTAGATTAGTGGTATTTTTGGCAGTTTTTGAAATTATGGATGAATTGTGTCCGTTATGTGCCTTGTCCCAGGAATCAACTATCCATGCTTTATGGGAATGCACAGTAGCGCAGGATGTTTGGCATGGTAGTGTAAGGGCTTTACAGAAGTGTGGGACGGGCCAACTTGATTTTGTAGCTCTGTTGGAGTATTTGCTGGATCGGCTGAACAAAACAGAGGTGGAGCTGTTGTTAGTGCAGGCATGGCTGATTTGGAACCAGCGGAACAGAGTAGTGCATGGAGGTAAATTGCTGGAACCGGGCTGGTTGAACAGGCATGCAGCTGAGTTGCTTGAGGAGTTCCAGCAGTCACAAGTCAGCTTACAAGTGGATGCGGCGATGGGTGTGACTCGGCAGGTATTGCAGAGTGATGGAACGCGCTGGATACCCCCACCACAGGCTGTGTACAAGCTCAATTATGATGCCGCAGTGTTTGAGGATTCTGCTAGTTCTGGGTTCGGTGCTGTGATCAGAAACTCTGCTGGAGAAGTTACGGCTGCGATGACAGTTAAGGGTCCGGCAGTCCAGGGAAGTGAAGTGGCTGAACTACTTGCATGTCGTAAGGCGCTGGAATTTGCCATTGATGCTGGTTTCACGGTGCTGATAGTGGAAGGTGACAGTGTCAATGCTACAAGGTGTTTTGCTTCAAGTACGGACAACCAGTCAGCTATTGGGCATGTTGTTGGAGACATCAGGCATCTGCTAGGAGCTTTGGAGTAGGCTTCTGTGAGTTGCACTAAGAGAAATGGTAATAGGGTGGCACATGTGCTTGCTAGATATGCCCAAAATGTTAATGGTGACTTATTTTGGATGGAAGAGGTTCCATCAGTTGCTGTTGAGTATGTAAACATTGATGCTTCCTTGATTTAATTGAAAGTTTGATTCCAATTTCAAAAAAAAAAATACTCTTAATATATAAAAAATTACAGTTTTAACCATATTTTTTACTTTTTAAGAATAAAGATTATCTTATTAGATTAGGGGTATTTTTGGTAGTTTATGAAATCATAACTAATTTTCGATTTTTTTTTTTTAGGAATTTGGAATTATCGATTAAAAAAAAAAAAATTACCCCACATTGAAATTCTGCTGCCAAGAAATTTTTTTTTTTTTTTCATTTTTACTATTTATTTTATTAAAATTGAAACTTTTAAAATTTTGGTAGATTTAGAAATCCTTTATTTCCAACCTGATCGTGAACCGTGTTACAGTTACAGTGTTGGTATAGGAAGAAAAATGATGGTGGAGGACCTGGGAGTGGAAGCGAAGGAATCGGCGGTGCGCGAGGTCGCGAAGCTTCTGCCGCTGCCGGAGCTTCTTCAGTCCATCGCATCCATAAAGGCCGATTACATTACTCGCCAACAGGTCCTATTTCCATTCTTAAAAAAATTTCAAATTTTTTTGCCTAATTTCTAGTTTTGATTCATCAAATTTTGGCTAATTCTAGGGTTTCCTCTATATATATATATATATTTTAAAAGCGTTGAAAATCTGATTTGGCATGATGAATTGAATAGGTAAGAGTAAATTCTCTAGTGATTTGATGAGTTCTGTATTTGATTGATATGTAGTGTTCTTTGCGTTGGTTAGCAAATTCTCTCATAGGAGAAGAGAAATTCATTTTCATTGGGACTTCTTTTTTTATCTGTTGATGATATATATATCTTTGATCAAATTATCGGTCCGGGTGCAGTTCAGTGGTTCCCCTGGATTACTGGATACAAGGTTCTGGCTAGTGTGGTCGTGAATTCGGGGTTTAATCCCCTAGGGGTGGGTTCAAAGGGCCCTGCCTTAGTGTCACAGGGTCAAAATTTTCACTCAATTTCAATTTTCTGCCTGTGATGGCCCTAAGTCCCTGACTTAGTCTCAGCCAACACCACACACACTGCAGGAACACTTAGAACAGATTATATAGGGACTCACACACACAGCACACACTATGTTTACAGGGAACCCACCCTGCAACCTTTATTACTCAATCTCAAGTACAAAGGAAACCCTTTTACAAGCTAGAGAAATACACATAATTTTCTCTAAGGCAAAATACACTCTGCTGTTGACATCCCCAACAGCCTTAGGGTCATATACACATAAATAACTGTTATGGCAGTTACTGCCTAGTAACTGCCTGGGTCTTGGACATTCTGCCACTTGTGGTCTGACTTAGGACACCTTCAACTGATGCTGTTTTGGTCTGCTCTCCACGTTTTCAGCCCCTACACAGTAGGTCTGATCATCAGGAAAGCTAGAAACTGCTTGGTAATTGCCCAATAACTGCTCCTGCACATCAGCACATTCACAGCCCATGTCTCAGCAGATCATGGGGCTTCTGCCCATCACACAGCAGCCCACACAGCATGTTTCCCACGTTTTGAGAGGCTTGGCCCATGCCCAAGTTTTCCCCCATCAGCAATATAGCCCACACAACATGTCCATATGCAGCACACCAAGTAACTGCCATCAGCCTATTAGCATCTGTCCATGCATCAGCCAGCACCCACCAGCCCAATGCTTTGCACACAGAATCTAATCATCATGGCAGCCCAGCCCTGCCTTGCACTCAAGCCACCAAGCCTATACACAAGCAACCAGCAACTAAGCCACCAATGCTATGCACCACCAAGTAGGGTCAGCACCACCTGTATTTGCCCATCATCAAAACCAATTCTGCCCACCATGGCCCTCCTTTGCCATGGCCTGGGGCATCATGTGGAGCAAGGTGCCTTCACATGCCGCCCCTTCATCCTGCTCATCGATCCAACTTGAGTAGGGAGATTGGGCATGTCCCCCTCAAAGAGCCCTTAGGAGCATTACTAATCTGGCATAAGGAGCCATGAGTGTGTTGAGGAAACATGAAGCCAAGTGACTGGCCTAATCCTGCCCAAGCACTCACATTCCTCATGCCATCATCAGCATCAAGTAAAACTCCTAACACTTAGTGAGGTTCCACGACATCAAGAAAAAAAAAAAAAACTTTGATCAACCAACAATCAAGAGGGTAAAGAGTGTTAATGTGAATGAAGAAGTAGCTTCAAAATGGTTTCCCGTTCCCCTCATTCGGTCGTGCTAGTTTCTAGTAAAGTAGGATTTAATGAGAATGTTTGTTACTTTTTGTGAGCATGGAGATGTGGCCCGTATGGGGAAAGTCCGAATGCTTCTTTAATTAGACTTATTCTGAAGATGGTAGTTGCTTTAGATGTTAAGGATTTTAGGCCTATTAGTTTGGTGGGTAATGTTGCTACTTGCTAGTGTGCTTTGACTCGAATGACACTTTCTTCTCCTGCAAGAATAGGTGGAAGGTAAGGTTATGGGCTCAAAACTTATTGGGTGTGTATGTAACGTTTTTTTTTTTGGTGAGTAGTGTTTGCAAATTACTTGCTGAAGTACCGGCTAATAAATTATGAAAAAGCGAGGCTTTGAAAAGTTGGTTAATTTATAATTGCTGTTAGAAAAAAGGCATTATATTGGCTTTTATTTCAATGAATTTCTTGATAAACCTTTAGATTGTCAACTCTGAATGTTGCTATTATTTTTATTGTCAGGCAAATGATGCACAACTTAGTACAATGGTTGCCGAGCAGGTTTATACACAAATTCCAATCCTTTTCATGGGGAAAACTGCTGTCATAATTATTTTCAACCATTTTTTTTTCTCTTACCTTGGGGGCTCAACAAGTCTCATATTTCATTGTGCTTACATGGTACTTCTTTGACTCTGTAGGTTGAACAGGCACAAGCTGGGCTGGACTCTCTGTCCTTATCTGAGCAGACGATAGACCAACTCCGTGAAAACTTTGTTTCTATTGAAAAGTACGTTGATGATGAGATATATTGAGGGGGTTTTTCTAACATTATAAGGGGTTTAATTTGGTACCCTATCTGTAAAATTCGATTGCAATATTTGCGTATCTGATTTTGTGGTTAATATGACTGCCTTCTGCATCAGGCTTTGTCAAGAATGCCAAACATTAATTGAAAACCATGATCAAATAAAGCTCCTTAGCAATGCAAGGAACAACATAAATACAACCTTGAAGGTGGGTTTGTTTGGCTGAGTTGAAAAATGCTCCTGAGTTGAATAAGTTTTTTATCATGACTAGTGTGTGTGTGTGCATGTGTTATTTTATCCACGATTTGGACACCTGGAAACGGAGTTGTATTGTTCCATTTTCAATTTTTCCCCTCTATCTTGGGGCTTGAGAAAAACCGGTGGTTCCAGTAACTCTTGTTGTGCTTCTGCACTGGGGTTCGAACTCCACCAGCCTTGTCTTCCTATTTACATATAAAAAAAATGCCCTCTATCTTGTGAAAGCTGTTGCAGTGAGAATGCAGTTACACCAGAGTGTTACAACTTACATGCAACTAATCAGCAATCAAGTGGGGTTGGAATTGCCTGAAAATTTTTATCTTGACTAAAAGAAAATTTTTATCTTCTACTTTTCTGTGTGGTTGCTGTTCGCTCACTTCTTGATCTTTTGATAGGATGTCAAGGGCATGATGTCCATTTCTGTTGAAGCAGCTGAAGCAAGGGATTCTTTGAGTGATGATAAAGAACTTGTTAACACTTATGAGGTAATAGTTCTCTTCCCTACATACATATTATTATTTGGAACTAAATTCACATATTATAGTGTACTCATAGTCGGGTCTTTGGATTTTCGTCCTTAAATTTGTCTTAGAGGTTAACAGCTCTTGATGGGAAGCGGAGGTTTGCATTAGCAGCTGCAGGATCTCACAAGGAAGAGGTTGGCAGACTAAGGTCTGTATTGTCTTGTAAAGTTTTTTGTCACATTCTTCAGTGGTGCTAGCAGGGGCCAAGGGCAGCCATGGCATCCCGTTAGATTAGAAGGCCCCCCGTTTTTGTCATTCCTTTTGAAAGAGGCTCCTCTATGCATCCCTCCTGCCCTTCCCTCAACTTCTCTTTATTTGTCATATTCACCCAACTACAAGGATTCATTTCTATAAGCTCACAATCCATACTAAGGTTTGGGGTGATTCTAATAAGAAAACAGTAACATAAAATCAAAAGTTTTAAACCTTGGTGATTTATTTTCATTTGTATTTCCTTCACATGTTAATATTGATAAATACAATTATACGGGATTATATGTCAAGCCAAAGTTGTTTTAACTTGTAGAAGAATAAGAAAGAAACTGCTCCAGCAATCATCATTCGACATCAGCAGACAAAAAGTAAATTATACTTACTGGATCAATGACATTAAATGAAAATAAAAAAAAAGGAAACATGCTTTAGTATTAAGAATTTAACTACTTTTACAAATTTTCTGACTAAAGAATACTCTCTAGCTTCTTCCCTTGTTGCATTTATAGTTCTTGTAGTGAGCCCAAAGGTAGTAACAATAATACATCAAAAAAGTATAAAAGAGCTGGATGCTAGTTAGCAGATCAGGGGTTAAAAAAGAGCAAAGAAAGAAAATGTTAAGCTAATTCTAAGCTGTCAGTTCTTGCCAGTTTTTCAGCAAATCTTTTGGTGTTTTTCAATCCTAATACTATAGCAAATTTATAAGAGTTGGGAAAATTCTTGTGGCAATTGCTATGTCTCTATATCCAAGCCACAAAATTTTTATGATTTTATCAATGAGCTTGACATTAAAGAGGCAATTGAGTGGCTAGCTTAATTTGGCGTTGCTAATGATTGGTGTGTTCTAATTCTTGGTTCAAAGCAGCATTGATGATTTTATTTTAAGTTAATGCTTGAATTATCTGCCCTTGATGCATTCAACATTTAATTACTTTGAAAAGGTGAATCGAGATTTTTTTTGGCTGCAAGAACAACATAAGTGTGGAAGGTAGAAATTGGCTTTTAAGGATGATGATGATGATGATTATGACAATGATGCCTTTTATATTAAATGTTTCACTGTAAAAATATTATTTCCATGATTTTTTTTATTAATGCTACTCTGAAGCTTAGTGACTTCTCTCTCTCTCTCACTCATATGGGCCATGAACCAGAGAATATTTTGAAGATGTAGATCAGACTTGGGAGACATTTGAGAATACATTATGGGGTCATATTTCCAACTTCTATAAACTTTCTAAAGAAAGGTACATTTTTTTTTTGTTCTAATCTGGAAAAACTTAAAATTTGTGATTGCACTTTTTCCATATGAAATTCATTTTATCTCTTGCACCCAACTTTAATGAGGTTCTTTCTTAGAAAGATTTTGTACTTATTTAAGCTTTATAGATTGTGTATTACTTGTGATTTGATATAATATTTTGTGTTTGGTGGTTTGAACTGGCCTGAGATTTGGCTTTGATTCACTTTTTGGAAATGCTTATTGGTATTTACTTGCCTTCTAATTTATCTTACTTGCAAATGCCACAAAGTAAAAATGTGCTTAGAAATCAGTATGATAAGCATGTTAGCTGCTGAGTCATCTCTATCTTTCTCTTTCTCTTCCATCATTGCCCCACCTAAAGAAGAAAAAAAGTACAAATTGCATGTGGGGCCAAAGGTGGAATATATATATATATATATATATTTTACATTCTTTTACTGGATGAAGGTGGCATACATGTGATGTACAGGCAACTAATTTTTTTAGGGATACCATTAAGAATGACACTGCATTGATGCGCCAAAATTAGGCCCAACGTAGTGAGAGATCTGTTTGATCCTGCAACTTTGTGCAGCAAGTAGCAGAATACTAAAGCTTATGTTTTAAGCTTTAAAAACGTGAAAGTTAATGGTGGTGATGCAGTTTTGGGCTGATATTCGATGCAGAGACTGATTGCCTTTTTTTAAGGTTATTTATCATTTTGTGATTTCATGTTTTTGTGGGCTAGAATTTCTGAGCATTAGAATATGCTTAAGCTTAGATGAATTGCTTACTTGTCAAGAAGATAGAATTTAACTGAAAATTGACTAGCATTTTGTATACTTCATGTACAACTGCTGCAGTCCCTCATGACACTTTTAATCATTGTATTAACTAACTTAATTATCAAAAAAATAATTGTATTAACTAACTTATATAGACAACCATTTAATCATAAATAAAGATCTTGCTTTCCATTTTGGGATGTCCCAAAAGGAGTGTTCACTTCCAAAAAATAATAAAAACATTTTCAACTTAATCTGCCCATATTATACCTTATTATGCAAAAAAAAAAAAAAAAAAAAAAAATCAACGCATTTTAGAAGTCATGTTGCCTTCAGGCATTTTAGTAAGGTTATTATACTCTTTCTTCGTCATCGAACATTGTGTCATTTAAAGCTAAACATTTAAATTGGGATGGATTATTAAGCTCGTTAATGTTCTTTTGATCAAATGGCATCTCCTTCATAAAGAAGGGTTGATGGTTATGTCACATGTTAAATATCCTATAGGTTTGTGAATTTTAACTGTTTCATCATCTTTGTTAGATATGTTGCACCAGTATGACCAAAATCTTTTCTATGAGTAGTGGTCCAAGCGAAATAGGCCTGCCTTCTAATAATTGCCTTCCCCCCCCCCCCCCCCCGTGTACCAAGTTCTTTTCCAGGAATTAATGCAACTCTTTGAAAGTGGATTTAATCATATTTTCTATAAGGGTACACTAGATCCTATGAATAAAAGGTTTTTGACTGTACTAAGAAGTTTGAGTTGATCATGCATATAATGGAGTTTCCAGATTTGTTTTGTTTGATTTGGGCATTAGCCTTCCAAATTGTAAAAGTCAATTTGAACTAAGCAAGGAATATATATATATATATATATATTATTTTATTTTAGTTCTATTTTATTTATTTTTTTATAATTGGTCAATTATGGTGTGAACTCTTTTTATAAATTGATGGTCAATTATGTATTTGGTTGAACATTATTATTAACAAACCTATATTTTGTTTAGATGGTTAAGAACAAGGAGACTTCAAATCCCAACACTAAACAATCCCAAAATAGCTCAAATGTTAGAGTTCAATGGCCATCAAGAGTAACGACTATCTTTTGTGAAGCTTGTGTGGATAAGGTATTTAAGAGTAATCGGTCTAATACCCACTTTAGTAAAAAGGGTTGGACAAATATTGTAGCATATTTTGAAAAGAAAACGGGAAAGGAATATCCTAGGTCAAAGTATAAGCATAAGTGGGATGGATTGAATTAAGATTGGGTACTTTGGAATAAGTTGAAGGGAAGTGAAACCGAATAGGGATGGGATGCAGCCAAAGGAACAATAGTTGCAACTGATGAGTGGTGGGAGAGGAAACTAATGGTATGTTTTGTATAACCCCTTGTACGTATTTTGTATTAGTAGATAAACCATGCTAATTTGAGTTATTAATGAAAATATTCAAAATTGTTGGAGGTTCCTAAAGCTACAAAATTTCGAGAGAAAGGTTTGGAGAATGTTGACTTATTAGACATTATGTTTAAGGACATTGCAGCCATGAGAGATTTAGCATGGGCCCCCACTTCAGGTGTGTTACCTAATGATCTTGAGACACCTAAGGAGGGGTTAGGTGATACTTTTGCTGACTTGTCTTCTCCAAATGATGATGATGACGTTCATGAAGATGAGACTCCTAACCTCACATAAAATAATGAAGAACAATTAAAGAATATAGTGAGCATTACAATATTGGCTAAGAGGTTACATTTGATTCGTCAGAAAAGGCGGTCTGTCCCAAATCTTATCTATCGTTAGGGACCCGTTGGGACGAGCCTCCTACTTGATGCCCTTGAAGCTTGACGGCCTGAAGTACCACTTCCTTGAGGACCCATTAAGTAGGTCACATGCATACCTTACGGTGGCCTCGCTCCAATATCGACGAATGGACCCTCTCACCAATAGTCGAGTGCCTTGGACCCCAAGGAATTTTTATGTGTTCTACACTCTCGAGTCCAAACATGGAAATATGTTGCACAACACGTCCAAAGACCTCATTACTCACTTATATCTTCCCTATATGGGAAGATAAGCCCTAAGATCTTGGGGACTTAATTCCGAATCTTCTCTACAAGGAAAGCTCCTTCATCCAAGGGATCTAGGTCAATACTACGCCACTATATAAGCACCAAAACTCCTATTCTTCAAGGTATGAGAAAATCCCCAACTCTGACTTAATTGAGTTCTTAGAGGTTTTCCAATCACTAACTTAATCTTTGGAGGGTTTTTGACCGGCACCCCACTGGTGCTCTCTGTTGGTTCTCCGTTTTCTTATTCTATAGGTACCCTTATTAGTGTACGTGTGGACAATCAGCTCACTGATATTTTTATGCATCATC
Organism: Notholithocarpus densiflorus; assembly: GCA_030021035.2. Classification (NCBI taxonomy): domain Eukaryota; kingdom Viridiplantae; phylum Streptophyta; class Magnoliopsida; order Fagales; family Fagaceae; genus Notholithocarpus; species Notholithocarpus densiflorus. The sequence continues at coordinate 1,833,550 of JARYZH020000071.1, read as the reverse complement.
AGTTGGCATCGTCTGTGGGAATTTCAAGTGAATAAGCCATATCACCACTTCCAAGACAAAGAGTTGCATGGTCCAGACACGATCAATTGCTACCATCAACCAGGAGACTGGGAACCCTCCTAACGCCTTGGAAAGACAAGTGCAAACCCTCGCCGCGGTAGTTGAGCAGCTCACCCAGCGTAATCATGAGTTGGAGTGGTAGTTGGATCAGTGGAATGAATGACGACAAAACAATTAGCATGATGAACAGGACAGTGGTGAGCACAACGACAACTGTCCCCCGATAGGTGATCGTTAGGAGAGAGAAGAACCAGAAGAAAGCAACGCTGCCAGCAGGCGGGAATAGCAAAAGGACACTAGCTGTCCCTCCGAGCTAGAAAGCAATGCGATTCGCATGGTGCAAGACATGCAGATGATGAAGGAAAAGATGGACATGATGATGAATGCCTTGAGGGAACGGGTGTCTACCAACCTAGACAAATAGGTCTATTAAACCGACTCACCCTTCATAGCACCATTAACCTTTTTCCCCCTCCCAACCAAGTTCAAGATGCCGCAAGTAAAGGCGTACTATGGATCTCGACCACCTAGAATCATTCAAAACTCTCATGCATCTACAAGGGGTTCCAGACGAAATCATGTGTAGGGCGTTTCCCACCACACTGAAAGGGCCGGCCAAGGTTCAGCCAAGGTTCAGTAAGATAGCCCTCATATAACGTCCCAACCCAATTTTATAGTTAAACTATGTGTTTGAGTGGTTAATTATTATTTTAAGCCACTTTCTTTCTATAATTAATAGAAGAGTATTTAATAAACATATTATTTTATAATGCCATTGAATAAGAATTGTAAAGATTATAAATAATTGAATGGCTAATTGTATTATGAATATATACTAAGTATGTACAATACTATATTAAGTGGTTTAAGTTATTAGATACATAGTTGGTGTTTTATTTAGGTATGATGCATGAGATGTTATAACATGGTTAAGGTTGTAAATAGGTAGTCAAGAGAAGGATATAGTGGAAATTCCACCTACACATATAACCAACTGAAATTCAACACATGTAATGCCAAAGTATCATGCATGGTGACATATGTTATCTTCTTTTGACCCAAAGACCAACACCTAGCCGGCCATGCAATACCTCATTCTTCTTTCTACTCTCTCAAAGCAACTAGAACAATCAAGAAACTCTCTCCCTTTCATACCCACGGGTCCAACATCAAAAGAAAGAAAAACTCTAAACTCTTCTCTCCCTCTCACACCTACGGGTCCAGCAGCAACAAGGAAGTTTCTTTCAATTCTTCTCAAGCTTTTGTTTCCAACTTAAAGCTAGAGTGATTCTAGCTCTATCATTCCAAGACCCATGTCTAGGATAAGGGGAAAATCTAATTCTTTTAATCTATTGTCTATTTAAACTTAATTGATGGTTATATGAATTTGTATATGGGTGTGTTGGATTCTAGAGACTGTTGATCGCCTGAATATGAATTGAGTCATTGTTTATACTTGCATGTGCTCCTAGATGATAGACTAAGATAAAATCTGTTATGAGTAAGTGTTAAAATGACTAAAATAGCTAGATAAACTTATGGAATTGCTAATTGAGGTGCTGAATGTGTAGTTGATTCAGTAATTAAAACTTGTTGAGAGTTAGTTAATAGGCACTTTATGAACTTGTTAAGAGTTGCAGTCATTGGTTAACTTGTTTGGTCATTGTGAATCCTGTATATTTCTAGGACAACTATGGTTAAAGGTTTGTTAGAGATTATTATATAATATGTCCAGTATGTGTGTATTAAATTTCATATGAAAATACCATCTTTTGATAATTGTTTGTGATTTTACAAGAAAATGTTGCAAAGCTGCCACTGTGACAGATTCTGTGTTTACGCATGATAAATTATGTATTAAACTGTATACAGTGAATTTGGATGCTAGGGATATTTTCTATGAAAGCTAAGACACTTGTGGTTGTTATTGAATTGGTCTCACAGCAATCAGATCAATACAAAAATAATAGTGCAATTTGTAAGTCAATTGAAGTTCTGTTAGGACAGATTTGAGTATGTTGTCTTGTATGATTTTTAATAAATCATGGTTTTATGATTTGACTCTAAAAATGATATGGAATCTACTAGACATCCATAGGTGAAGTATATGCTGCTAGAATAAATAGTGAACAGTAAGTGACATACCTAACTTTGAGGATTTAATTCTAAAGTTAGGTTGAATGATCTGAGTTATAAATTAATATGCTTATCATTTGGTATATCTGGATCATAGATAAATTTTGAATACCTTGGTTCGAGGTTTAGTACTCAAAGGAGGGGTTCTAAACCATTCTACTACTTTTTCATGTTGCTATTTTGTTAAATGTGTTGTATGTTGCTATATGGGTGTATATGGATATATGATTATGCTTAATGGATTTTATGTTTATGCATGCATTATTGCCCAAATCTCAAGCACATTTTGAAATGAAATTGGCTCCTCTGGAGATATGATATAAATATGAGAATGATGGATTTTTTTTTAGTTTGGTGCATCATTTGTTGATGTATGCATAATATGTTTGTGGGAACCTTGTTGAGGGGGGATTAGGATTTCCTTGATTTTAAGAGATATGCTTTGAGATGAATATGTAAGTTTATTCTAAGATATAATTGATAGTAATAAGTTTCGATATTTGGTTTAAGTGTTACCAGTACCCAAGTTTGAGCTCCTTCGATTGTAGGCTCTCAGTTTCTCTGCTTTTAGGTAATGGATAAGTTATATGGGCATTTGGTAAGTCATGAGGTTATTTTAAAGTGTATTATGCATTAAAGGTTTTTGATTAGAGATATGACATAAAATCATGTTTTAGACAAAGATATGTTCGTGAACTTTCGAAACCTTATGTATATCATTTAAGCATATTGATGCTATTATTAATTCCACAAACATGATGTTTAAAGAAAATAATAGAAATGCTATTATTATGAAATGTTATGCAAACTATGAATTTCAGTATGATGTATAAGTATGAAATGTTTTCAAGTTATGTCCTTTGGTGATCTAAACCCGGCCAGTAGGGGTTAAATTACTGGCTTTTCATGGAAAATGTAATCTGATTAGCCATTAAAAGTGGTGAGGACTCTGTTGTACCCGCCCTTGTTGGGAACGGCCAACTTGTGGAGGATGCCAATTGACCCCCATGGTTGAAGATATGTATTATGATATGATTCTGGGAATCCCTAGCATTGTGGGGAATGCTGGATGCCTGGCACAGTGATGCTAGAGGCCTCCCAATTTTGTATAGACTTGTCAGATATGGACTAATCAATATGTTATTTATGAACAACAATATTATTTTATGGATCATGAGAGAATGATTTTGTTTAAATGCATAGTAAAAAGTTAAAAGCTCTCATGAATAGAAGAAGTTTCTGATGAAAAGAAAAACTGTCCTTTAAAAATAAAAGTTTCTGAAGTTTGTATATGTTTGATGGAAATTATGAATGTATGCAACGAAAAATTAACAGATCTACTTCATTCGCAATTGATAATATGTGCTATATAAGTTTCAGAATAAGAGAGTGTACCTTGGTATGGTGAATTTCAAAACAAAGATCAGAAGTTCTTGAGAACACTTTCAATTTTCACTCCAATTCCACTTGTGCCCAAGAAGTGTGGTCTCTCAATCAGTTTGTTCAAGAGAGAATGAAAGAGTGTTTAACACTCACATACATCCCATTTCATGTTCTCTACCAAAATTCTATATGTTTCTCTTAATATAACTGATTATCTAATTGGGCTAGCCTTTTGGGCCTTTCCAATTGGGCTTTAGTATGTGGCTTGGAGTGGAACCAAAAGGGAACAAATAAGACACCAGCTCCAATGGGCCTTGGGCTTTTCTGTCAACTTTTGACAAGTCCAAAGTTACCATTAATTATATTTAATACCAATATATAAATATAATTGCACTCTAGATCTTATTAATAAATTATATCCCAAGACTTTATTGTATATGCAACCCCTTCATAAAATATTCGTAGTAATACAAAGTCATTAATGTAGACTGCTACTATGTAAATTACTACATCTTAATCCTTAAGTACCCGATTTAATCCTTTAAGTTATTCATCATATATTTATGAAATCCAATTTCATAAATATATACTTTAGTAACTATTTACTAAAGTAGTTAGGCATAACATTCTGAATAACAAATCCATTAAACTTATCTCAAAAGAATATTTTGTATCTCCGTTAAGAGACTATGAATTCCATCTCAAGAATATATGTTCCATCAACACTAAATGTGGCTGCTTAACATACTGAGGTTTTGACCGTTACTTTAGATCTCACTCCTGATATATCAAAGTAACATACACTTCATGATCAGATTCATTATTCTCTCAGGATTAAGAGTTCATGTGAATAGAAGTCGTGAGATTTATTATTCATTTGACAGTCGTTAGGAGAATAATAAACCTCACAAGTCCAGTTCAATATGTTTTAACTCTTAAAATATATCAACACATCAACTAGAAGTTTTCACTTCCATGATCAAGACAAATCATCTTAGTTGATATGTTATAGTCTTCGTAGATGAAATGCCTAATTTCATCACCGACTATGAATTACTATTCTGAGTTTACAAAGAACTTGTGAGTTATATCTTCTATGACTTTTCACATAAATCACATACTATGCATCTCATGGACTATATGATAATGTTCGAATATTCATATTACCATTATTTTAGATAATAATAAAACAACTTTATTAATCACAACATTAAGTCATACATAATGTCATACATAGCATCATACAATAGGATTTAAGGACACTAACCTTAACAATGTTTATGTTAAAAGTAATAAGATATCCATTCTTTATAAAATATTAAGTTTTGTGACTATGAAAGTTATAATATTTTATGAGAAGAAGTTTATGAAGAAAAGTTTTGTTATTCTTTAAGATGTTTCTAATTTAAGACAAAGTTACCAATTATCTGATTTAAGTAAAAAAAAAAAAAACATATTATATTTGGTGACTTTGTAAGAAATAAAAGAAATTCAGTCTGAAAGGTTTTGGTAATATTATTCCGATAAGAAAAAGGAGAACAATTATTTTCCTATGAGAAACATATAAGTTATTATTATGAATAGTATAAAATACTATGCATGAAAAGATGTTTTCGTATCTAAATATTCATAAAATGAAATGATTTGATTTACATGCATTCTTATTAAATTCTTGTATATCTTACCCTTACTAAGCTGTGTAGCTCACCCCTTCTAGTCTTTTGGTCAACTGGTTTTATTCTGGAGCAGAAGGAGCCTTAGTCGAGTTTTGGAAGGGGCTAGTTTTAGTTTGAAAAGTATAGATCCCAAATTAGCAATTTGATGTTTAGCTTTGTGGTATTTTGTATTTTAGGATCTAATAAAAGTTGTGTACCTTAAAGTATTAAGAGATGTATTATGTGAAATTCAGAATTTGAATAACTGGTGGATTGTGTTATCCCTTGAAGTACAATGTAGATGCTCTGAATATCAAGTGAAAAGTTATATCAAGAAGTAAAGAAACAAGAATGAAAAGAATGAAGGAAGCTTTTGTAAAAAGTTAAGTTGGTTCTTGTTAATACTAGGTTTAAGCTGGATATTAGCATGTCGGTCATGGTCATAATCAGGGTATTGGGTTTGGGGCGTGACACCTCAACATTGTCTCAACCTTCAAGGAACTGAGCAGACTCTTTGTCACGCACTTTCGAGCACTCAGAGGAGCGGAAGAGAGGTATCCTCCCATGGAAAAGTTTGCTTTTGCTCTGATCACCGTCGCCTGCAAGCACAGGCCATACTTTCAAGCGCACACTATAGTGGTCCAAACAGACAAACTGTTACGAAAAGGTGATGAACAACCCAGAAGTAGCTGGATGTTTGGTTTTGTGGGTAATAGAGCTAAGTGAGTTCAACGTACAGTACTACCCTAGGACAGTAATCAAAGCCCAAGCATTGGCCGACTTCGTCGCTAAAACCCTAAAGGATAGAAACCTAGCCTCGACCTGACCTCGGTCACTAACTAAGTGAAAACCTTAAAGGATTTTCATTCCTAAAGATGAAGGGTTAACCTCGGTTTGACCCCGGTTAACAACTAGTTAAGAGACCTCGATTAATTAATCTAAATTTCCAAGTTCTTTTGTAAGGGATATCTTGAACATTCCACGTACATCCATACTAGTCATCAACGAATTTTCATAATATTACCTAAAGATTATAGTAATGCAATGCTCGGATCAAAGGGTCCAATGACAAAGATATATGGTGACCACGAACACTTAAGAAATTTTTTGAAAATCGAACTTCAAAATTATACAAAAAAAAGTTTAATCGAGCATACATACATTCAGTAACTAAAATCTCGTTCAGTACATAAGGCAAATATAGCTTAAGTACATAAAACTTAGCAAATTTAAATAAAAATGGATAAAAAAGAAGACAAAAGCTATCAGCAGTTTGATGCTTTCACGGGACTTAACCCTGGGCAACTGCAGGGGATGCAGAGGAAACTTCTCTAGACATTGGGAGGATCGATGCTAGATTCACTTTAGGGGCATTCTAACTCTCGGGAGCAGTGTCGGTGGCCATGTTGTCCACATCGATCACCTCTACATGAGAGTCAATTTGCTCGGTCAACTCCGCCATTCTAAGGCTTTCTCCCCCTTCCTCTTCATCTTACTCGTCGGGCTGCTCCTCAGTCGGGGCCTGAATAGAAGGGTCCTTGAATGGAGAAAAGTCAAGGAGGTTGATAGCGTTCACGGCTACCATCCAACCTTCAGAGAAACCATGCCTCTGAGCCTCGAAAACGAATTTATTGTAGGAGTTTTTGACGTCGATGAAGCCCATGTTATAGAATGCTTGCTCGTACCTTTTTATTGTATTTTTTAGGTTGTCGAGCTCCTTGTTGCGGGCTGAGACTATACTCTCAACTTGGGCCAGCTTGGTCTATGTTTCCCCCAGCTTACCCTGTAGCACCTCAGCCTTCTATTCAGCTGAGCCCTGGGCCCTCTATGCAGAAGCCGCCCTCTACTCCGTGGTGGCCAGTTCAATGACCTTTTCATTCAGGGTGGACTCAGCCACTTGCTTTAGGGCTTTCTCTTTGTCAACTTCCTTCACGGTGACCTTAAGACGACCTTCGAGGACATGAGTCATTTAGGTGGCCTGGAACAGTAACAAAAAGGAACAAGAGGTTAAAAATTAGCCGAGGACTAACACTTAAGCAAAAAAAAAGAAAAAAAAAAGAAAGGGAAGGGGGTACTTACAACTATGGTATGCCACTTTAACTTGAGGGCAATGTCCTCATCCCGGCAACCTGTGTAGTGTTACATGTCCTGAGTAAAAGCAGGGCTTAGTCGAGGTTATCTGCAACCTGACCTCCCAGCTCGTTCCTCCAAGTCCGTACGTAAGAGTCATCAGGGAGAGGTTGGTCCCCCAGCATGAAGGTGTCGTGCCACCCCAAGGAAGGAGATGCTGAGGTGGAGGCCACGTTGGACCCAATGACCATTGGTTGATCGGTGGGCCTTATCTCTAAAAAAATGTCCCTAGCCGGCAGAGTCAGGGTGGCGGCGAAGCCTGAAGTAAGGGTGTGTTCAGTTGGGGGAACATCGGACCCTGTAAAGGGTTCGTCAGAAGCCCTTTGCCTCTTTCTACGAGGACGGGGAGCTAAGGGAGTGGTCTGTTGAGGAGTTTGTTGTGGGGCTAATTGACCCCCGACAAGTTGGGCGCTTAGAAACCAGTGCTCGATGTTCATGTTACGCCTTTAAACCATGTCATTGGCTGGTTCTAGGATGGCTGGATCTTCAACAGGGACGTGCTCGGCTCTAGTGTGGAAGACTAAGTCCGCTGAACTGTCTCGGGCTGGTACTAAGGAGCCTTTTCTTACAAATCGAGACCCTTTCTTTCGAGCTTCACCCACCATAAGGCCTCTTGGCAAGAATTTAGGCAAGTGAATGCCAATGTATGACAGCAGAGGGCTACCAACCGTCAGAGTGGATCTGGGGTACTGGTAGCTGGTATGGGAAGGGACACAGCCGAGGATTAGGTGTAATGCCTTGAGCTGCCCGTCAAAATGCATGAAGATCTCGGATCGTAGAATGAAGTTCAGGTCTCTTATGTGAACGAAGTTCAGGTCTCTTACATGAACGACGTTGAGATTGGGTTTGAAGCGCTTGAAATATGCATGATAAATCAAAGACAAGGTCGATATGAATGAAAGTCAGCAAAAACAAGAAAAAGCTTATGTGTTAAATAACAGATATAGTAAAGGAAAAGCATACAAGAAAGGAGTAGGGGAAGATAGGACAAAGGAAATTAACCCTACACTAGATGTGCTCAGTGTTGATACCGTATTTTGTCCACCTCGATTTGCGTGTCAGACCCCGAAAAATTCAAAAATATCATCTTCTCTCCATGGGGTCACAAGAACATCTAGAATGACGTGGCGCAACCCGTTCAGACACCGGAGCACTCAAAATGTCTCTTTCAGCCAAAATGACCAAAACGCCCTTAGTCAACCCTGGGTTGACCGAAAGTCAAACAAAGTCAAAATCCCCTCAAAATATCACTTTTCATTGTTTTACATCAAACCCAAGCTTCTCGAAGATGTTTAGTAACTTTGACCAAGTTTGACTCGGAGGCAACTCTCGGTCGGTCCTAGAAACCTTAAGTTTGATTCGGCTGTCAGAACGGGTTGAAACCAATAACATTGTCCCCCACTTCTCTCCCTCTCTTCTCTTGCTGGACTTGGAAGTGTCTCATTTTGATATGGATTTATTTTCCATTCTTTTTGGTGCACATGCTTCAAAGTCATTATTGCTTAGGTTATTTATGTAATCTGTTTTATGATTCTTCTGATGGTCATTTAATTGTTTTACATCTGTTCTTTTTTGCAGCCCACAAACTTTGGTTCGTGCTTTAAGGTATTTCTGTGATGAACATCCTTAGTCTTTGTCTTCTTATATATTATTTTTGAATTTTGTTTTAACTTGCTTTGTGTCTTTCTTCCTCTCATTCTTCCCAAACTAGTTTCGTGGGGTAAATTTGATATTACCAATGTTTTGTTCAAACAAATGATGTGTGTTTTTTAATTAATAGATAATAGATGATTTTATTAAAAAAATAGAAATAATAAAACAAAGTTACATACCAATTGAAATTTTCTGTATCAATCCCCTTCAGAGAATGACGTGCATTTTGTTTTGGTTGGTAATTAAAAATTTATAGAAAAATAATTCAAAGTTATTGACCAATTTAAAATTTATCAATCCTTTTGAGAGGGTAACGCCTAGGATGCATGTATACTCTGTTTTGGCTCATGTACCGGTATCCCATACGTATCATACTTTGATACATCTAAGAGACGTAGTCCTAGTCATTTTTTTTTTTGAAAAAAAATGCCAATACCTTCAAGATATGCCCGTGATACGGTTTGGATATTGTTGAAACCCAGCCCCTGATAGTGAGAGATAGCCCTAACTTGTAAGATTTTTTATTTATATTTTTTCCATATTGGTTTCAATGTTGAACACTTATCTAGTTATCTTTTATTTACTCTTTTGGATCTTGGTTTGTATTCTAAACATTATTTTATGGTTTATATTCTAAACATTATTTTACGGCCATGGATTTACTTTATTATCTATTATTGCTCTTAATTTTTTCTTATAGGTAAAAATAATTTTATTGAAAACTATTGTTCTTAAATTGATATATACTTAATAATATATGAATAATACATGCTAAAAAATAAAAAAATATATAATAAGTAATTATTAATTATTAATTGTTACACGTATTCCCGATGTATCAAACCCTAGGTTTTTCAAGAAAAGTTTTATCCCTGTACCTGTACTTGTACCCATGCATCTTTAGGATAATCCCAAAACGACAAAAAAATATGAAAAAGGAAAAAAATAAAACTCCAAAAACCCCACAAATTCCCTGTATATTCTGTACCACCAAAAAACCCCCTAAGTCTAATACGGACTATATGGAGAGAGGAATAACCAAACATTCAACAATAGACTTTACTGTTATAGAGCTAAAATCAAACTTATTGAGATCTGACTGGTTTTGAACCATAGGCACAAGTGACAAGTTCCGTTGCATATTTTGTATATTCCCTCTCTTCTTGGTTTTTATCCCTGATGTATACTTCTGGTATACTCAAGTGACACCCTTCTTCTTTTTAATATATTTTTATTACTTATAAAAAAAAAATCATTTAATATGCACTTTCTTTTTTAAATAAAAGGTACAAATTTGCTAAAATAACCTCATTAATTTAAATACTAGTGAAAGAAGGATATTGACTTTTTAAATTAAATAAAATGGTAAGTTAGGAAATTTATTTGTTGATTTTTCAAAGAGGACTACATTTTGGGACATAAGAAAGTGGAATAAAGGACTAAGAACTTGGGGGACAGAGGGAGTTTTATTTAGGAGGCCATTTGGTTCATTTTCTTTTGCTAGTCTTGTAGTGTATAATTATATTTCTCTACTGTTTCTATCCCTTCTAGGGTTGTTGAAATGCAAGAAATCCTTGATCAACAAGTTGCTGAGGAAGCAGCTGAGGCCGAGGGAGTTGGTGCAATGGCTTCAGTTTCAAATCCTCGTAGAACTGCCAAGTAAATATTTTGAATTAATTTTGAATTTTAGTTACTTTCTTTCACCTTGAAGTTTGGTTATAATTTCAAGTCATGGTTCCTTATATTCATAATGTGTATAATCTTTCTCAGAAGCTTTCTTAAACTGTATATCACAACCTTATTTTTTAAGGTTACATAATGCACCATAGTTTTGTTACTTTTTCTTATTTCCTACAGGAAGTCGACCAATGTAACAACTTCTTCAAAAAATCTATCACAGCAGAAATTGAATGTTCAGGGGAAAGGCTATAAGGATAAATGCTATGAGCAAATAAGGAAGACTGTTGAAGGACGATTTAACAAACTTCTGACAGAGGTATTCTTTCAATGGTTACTCTGTTGTATAACCATTGAGTGTTAAATATCTCTTATTCTAACAGTAATTTGTGCATCAGCTTGTTTTTGAGGACCTTAAAGCAGCGTTGGAAGAAGCTCGAACAGTAAGTACAACTTAAGTTTTCAATTTTTATGTTTTTGTGCTCTACTTCTTAGTGGAGGCTGACGAATAGCATTTTTTTTTGTGTGTGTGTATATATTTTATATTGTTTTTTCCCCTTTAACAAACCAAAGTACTACCATATGTACTATTGAGTGGATACATGACACGCATATATACATTATATGTATGTATGTAAGGTTTTAAGTTAGTAATAAAATAAGTTATCTTACAAAGATATCATAATCTCTTATTTATAAGAACGCAAAACTTTTCATCCCTTAAAATAAATGATCGTGTCCCTTGATTTGGACTAATACAAGTTGTATGTAATAAAAATAAATCAGAAGCAAATATCCTTAAATAACCTAAAGATAAAGTAGGCTGCTATATTACCATGTGAATAGTATAGCTATATATCCTCAAACATTATTCTTTATTTTAGGTTTTCAGATTGTGTCCTACATTATTTCTCTGCATGTTGGAAGACAACTCATACTCAAGTTTGTTTTCAACATCCCGCAGTCTATTGGAATTTTGAATAATCCTTTCTGTCCTTTCTTTCTTTGCCACCTTGCCCAATATAGAGTGATCTCCTTAACATCGATAAGTTGATAAGATTTTATGCATAAAAAACATGAGCTTGTGAATTCTTCTTCAAATGAACAGTACACAATGAATAACAAATTAGCATCATTAGAGCATTCTCATCAGGTGTGCCAAATGTCAAATATTTGGCATTTGGCACACCAAACATCAAAATACATCTCTCATGAGATGTTCTAAATCTCAAAAAATTTGACACACATGAACAGTACGCTCTCAAATATGAGAGCGTACGGAGAGATGTGCTATAATTTTAATGAATTTTTTATTCTTTTCTCTCTCATCTCTCTGGCAGTCTCTTCCTCCCTTTTTTTCTCAAACACTGAACTATCTCTCATCCCCTCATATTTTCTTCCTCACCATCAGTTCTCTTCCACGCCGACGCCGACTCATCACTTCCACGCCGATCTCTCTCTAGCTGTGGTTTTTTTGTTTTTTTGTTTTTTTTTGCTGTGGTTTGATGGGTGGGTTGGGCAATGGGTGGCTTCGGATGGGCAGATCGCTTCGGATGGGCAGATTGCATCACTTCCACCTCACACTCTCAGATCAGATCGCCTTGTTTTTTTTTTTTTTTCGGTGGATGTGGGTTGAGTTTCATGGGTTGTAATGGGTTGATGTTGGTGGGTGGGCTGATTTTCATGGGTTGTGATGGCTGATGTTGGTGGGTTATGGCGGTGGGTGTGGGCTGATTTTGGGTTTTGGTTGATTTTGGATTTTAGCTATGGTGGTCGGTGGTAGTGGGTTGGTTGGTTGATTTTGGGTTTTGGTTTTGGTTGTCGGCGGTAGGCTACTATGGACAGTGGTGGTGGTGGTGTGCTATGGGCAGTGGTGGTGGGGGGCTGTGCAGTATATATTACTATTTGAAGTTTTTTTTTAATGATATTTTAATGTGATTTGTATATTATTTTAATGTATGGGATTGAAGAATAGAACATCTGATAAATGGTATGTAGTAAAATGATGTGCTAAAATAGTAAAGTAAGCTTTTGGTGTGTCAAAATGACATTTTTTATGGAAGAGCTGATGAGAATGCTCTTAGGTAGCATACAACACAGGACTTTGCTCATTTCATGCTAGGTGGCATTATGAATAATTATACATTATTCATTTACCATAAGGAGCTTGTAAAAAACCTGATTTAGATTTTTGTTTCATTGATAATGTTGGTTGTTTCTTTTACAACATTCAGATTGGAGAAGAGCTCGGAGATATTTATGACTATGTTGCCCCTTGTTTCCCTCCAAGGTTTGCACTGTGTCAAATCTACCTCTTTTTTTTCTTCTTTCTTCTTCTTCTTCTTCTTACCTTTTTGTTTCTTTCTCTTTAATTTGAGGTTTGTCCTTAAGATTATATTTTTGCTATATCCTCTTTTTACCCCTTAATTATTCCCTTATGAGGTACTGTTGGATGTCTCAGTCTTTTTACCTAAATATGCTTGATTTTACATAGTATCCTTAGGCTTATTGTTACTTTCTACTAAAGGTTTTGTTTGTTGGTGTGGGTAGTAGTTGGATGCCAAACAATTGGCTGTCCTGTTTGTTAACCTGGTAGTGGATGACTCAGCCCTCCAAATGTAATTTTGTTCTACTAGGAAGGCTTAAGAAAGCATTTTTGGGTTAATTTGAGTCTAAATCCCTCTTTTGCTGATCCAATATCCAAGTCTAAGCAAACTTCAATTTACAAGATTTTACCAATGGAGACCCAAGTCAGATTGTTTTCTATAATTCACCTTCAGTTAAGCACTACAGTTTGTCGCCTTGAACACTTAAAAGGCAGCAGTCTGAAAATTTCTGGAGGAATATGGGAATGAGTGGTTCTACAGCTTGTTCCATCTTATCATTTCGCTTTCATACAAAGAAAAAGTGTCTTTGACAGCCATATACCTTACATACAATCCAATACAACTGAGCGCAAATTCTAATGGGTTGCAATGTAATAATTTAAGAGAAAAGATTGATTGTCTATGAAATAGTTTGTTATGGGAGAGCGATTAATGCACTGGTGAGAACAAGTGAGTTGATTCAAGTCGAGAGAACAAAGACAAGTAGAGGAAGATCTAAAATTGCATTAGTAGAAATCGGAAAAAAGCGATTCTAAAAAAAAATGTTGTAAAAAAGCACATGTCAATTAAGGAGATAACAGAGTAGATGACTTCAAATAGAATAAAATGGTAGAAAATAATGTGGCCAAACCTGACTAGTTTGTTGTTAATCCATAGTTGACCCCAAAATTTTGGGATTAAGGCATAGTTGCTGAAGTATTGAAACAGTTTGCTAATTAATATTTGGGCTACTTAGGCTTCTGGTAATTATATGGCTTATTTTGGTGCTGTGTGTGTGCCAATGTTCAAAGCCCAGTCATCACTTTTGTGAGCAAGGTTCTAGTTTATTGGAAGGGTTAATGCAGCTAGCATTATCATTCTATATTTTGTGCGGTGTGTGTGTGTGTCCAAGCCACATGGATGAGTGCGTCATCACATATGCCTGTACTTGAATTAAACTTGGGAATTATGTTGAGGGTTATATTCCATGTAAATGTTTTATTTGTACTGATTCAGTCTTCCATGCTGGCAGATATGAAATATTCCAACTCATGGTAAATCTGTATACTGAGAGGTTTATTCAGATGCTTAGATTGCTCGGTGACAGGGCAAATGAATTAACAAATATAGAGATTTTGAAGGTATTTTGCTCAAATCCTTATGAATTTCAAACAGGCATCTTATTTTTCAAATAGCCTTTGCAGAAGTAAACAGACCATGTGCTATGGCACATGGAACAACTTGGCTATTTGCAAGTTAACTGGGACCAAGATGTGTCATTGCAGTTAGACTTGCACTTTGAATTTTGACGGAATCTAGTTTGGATAAATTTAATTTTTGTTGCCATTGTGAAGATATCATCATAGTAAAATAATTAGGCTAATAGAGGTGGATTTTGTTAGCAATTTCTTTGTTTATCAAGTGATGAAAGAGCATCTAAATTCATAAAAACTGTTGGTTAGTTGATGATAAGCTCCACCCTGCTGTTGCTGATGCTGCTGACTGATGTAATTATTGGTCTCCAGAGGTCATTCATTGTGCTCTACAACTGGGTAATTACATTACTGGAGAACCGCCCTACTGCCTAATAATTACATCAGACATGGCACTTTTCTTAGAAGCAACTTTAATTAAAGTACTTGGGGGTGGGAAAGTGGCTTAAGTATTTTTCTTATTGAAGGCTTTGAAGTATATTTTATTTCTGAATTTTTTAGGTATAATGTGTTTCATATTTCCATTTGAATTTCTTTTTCCTACTTTCTATTTCTCTTTCTTATTGCCTACAACTAGGTAACTGGTTGGGTAGTTGAATATCAAGATAACCTGATAGGGCTTGGTGTTGATGACTCTTTGGCTCAAGTTTGTTCTGAGAGTGGTGCCATGGATCCCCTCATGAACTCATATGTAGAGAGAATGCAAGCTACAACAAGGGTAATTATTTATCTGCCTTATCAATCTATTGCAACTTATCATAAAAAAAAAAAAATCAACCTATTGCAAATCATATTTGATAGTTTATGAATTACGCAAATTACCTCTCTACTTCTTCCATGTAACTATTGCTTTTTACTGGTTTTGTTTTCTAGAAATGGTACTTGAATATCTTGGAGGCTGATAAGGTACAGCCACCAAAGAAAACTGAGGATGGAAAGCTGTACACACCAGCTGCAGTTGATTTATTTAGAATCCTAGGAGAGCAGGTGCAGATTGTTCGGGAAAATAGCACCGATGTCATGCTATACAGAATTGCCTTGGCAATTATTCAGGTGATTAAGACAATTTTTCATGAACATATTTGATATGTATTAATTTCTCAAAAATTAAATTATGACTCATAAAGTAAAAAAGAATTTTAGAATAGGTTCACATAAATTCGTAATATAAAGTGTGCATGGAAATTTTTTTCTTCTTCAACTTTCTGCATGTTTATGCTTTTCACATCCAGGACCATGCAGCAGTGATAACATGTTTGGACATACACTCACATTAATAAAGATTGTTTCCTATTAAAAAAAAGGAGGGTGAATACTTCCTCAGGAAGTAATCTTGGCTATAAAAAGTGTCAGCTCTGTATTCTTTGTTGAGGGGATGAAATGGATTGAAAGTTGAGCTTGTTGAGTTATTGCTTGAAATTGTCCTCCCTCTCCTTCCTCTACCTTCCTATCTAATCTTATCTCTCGTTGCTACTTTCAGCATTCTTGTGTCCTATTCTTTTCTAACCTGATTTCCAACAAAATCAGATTCGTTGCCTACTACATATCGAACCTAAAACTTTCCAACAAAATCAGATTTTAACTTCAGCTGAAATAAAATGCTAAGTTACTGTTTTCAAAACTTCATTGTCCTAATGCTACTGAGTTGTGGTCTGGTTTTTGTCTTGTTTGGTATCCATTGGATGATGATGAGAACTGTAGTGGATCTAAATTTAATAGCTTGTTGGCAATGAAAGTTTGGGCGTCATTGTAATGGTGTTATTTGGAAGGCTGTCCCTCATTGTATTATGTGGTGTAGTTGGCGGAAGAGGAATTGGAGTTTTGAAGATTTAGAGAGGAATTTACCGGATCTGAAATTTTTTTTCTCTAGAATGGATGTCAGCTGTAGGAAGTCACTCTTTATTTTCGGTTTGTGATTTGATAGATGTTTGAAATTTGAGTGTTTGACTGTATACTTGGGTGACTCTTTATTTAATTCAATAAAGTTTCATTAATTATCAAAAAAAGAAAAGCTACTTTTTTCAAAACCTGCGGAATTAGAGTTGGAATATAGTTCCATCTTGTTTGAAGTGGCAAATTAGGGAAAGATTAGGAGGACTTTGAGGGGCAAGAGCCATCTATGAGAAGAGTAAAATCTCATTGTCTTGGATTTCTCTTCTATTTAAAGACATTGGATGGGAGCATACCTTCCAATGGTTCTCTCTTCTATTTGATGTTAGTGGATGGCAGTAGAATGATGCAAAAAAAAAAAAAAAAAAAAAAAAATTTAGGAATTTCAAAGAAAGAGAAAGTGTTGGCATAAAATGAGAGAATTCTCAAATCTCAATTCTGATTCTAGAGGAAATTTTATTCAATCACAGACGGTTGAGTTTACAATGTCCAACCTTGTTATTTATGCACCAAGGAATTGGTTATGCTGACCTCACGTGGACATCATCCCTAATAACAACCCGTTAACAGACTATAGCTAGCACATGAGCAAAAATAATTAATCACTTGTTAAAGTCATAACAAACTATAGCTAGCACGTGTTAAACAATTAATCACATGCTTAAAACTCGCAATTATAATCTGCATGTGTAGAAACAATTAGGGTTCGTTTGGTAATAGTATTTGGTGTTCTTGTTTTCAAAACAATTTGAACAGAGTTTTCCATATTGGGTTAAAAAACTGTATTGAAGTTACCAAAATGCTCAAATGTGTGTTTGGCATGAGTTTTTCACTCAAAACTGGTCTTCGTCTAATAAAAAATTATCACAACCCACAACAATTTTTTTTTTTTTTTGACAAGTAATAATTTTTATTGATATCAAAAAGGGACACCCTAGTACACAGGAAGTGTACAAGGGGTCAATAAATCAAGTACAAAAATCACAAGAATCAAGGAAATCAATAAAAGAAGGGAATGATTGGTTTTGCAACGCAACCAACCAATCCAATAAAGTTCTAAAGAAAAATTACTTGAGGTTTGGAATGGATCTCTCAATATTTTCAAAACATCTACTATTTCTCTCTCCCCAAAGACACCACATTAAGCAATGAGGAGCAATTGACCATATATAACCATTTCGATGACGACCAAACCTACCTTGCCAACACGCTAGGAGCCCCAAAACAGATTGCGGCATAACCTAGCTTACTCCAAATAAACCCAAGACCATAGACTACAAATCCATAGCAATGGAACAACGAAGAAAGAGATGGTCAACTAATTCACCATTACTCTTGCACATGTAGCACCAATCAAATATCCAAACCTTCCTTTTTTGTAAATTATCAATCATCAAGCATTTCCCTAAAGCAGCAGTCCAAACAAAGAAAGCTACTCGAGAAGGAATCTTATGTTTCCAAATACTTTTCCAAGGAAAACAGCAGTTAGTAGAGCCCACTAAAATTTTATAATAATCATTAACCATGAACCCTTTATCTTTACCCTGTTTCCAACACATCTTATCCTCCGCAAACCCCCTTATTGAAGAACCGTATATGGTTTCCATGAAACTTGACAAAGCTACTAATTCCCGAGTATGCACACCCCTAAAGAAGCTTACATCCCAAAAGAGGACGCTATTGGTGGACTTAATAAGCTCAGCCACACTAGCCTTCTTATTCTTGCAAAATCTAAACAAGTCAGGATAGCTGACTGCAAGAGATGTCTCTCCACACCAATGGTCTTGCCAAAACTTTACCCTAGATCCATCACCAATATTATACAGAATATGGCGTGAAAAAGAAGGCCATCCCCGACTGATATTTTTCCATAAACCAACACCATATGGACCATTAACAGATTTGGTACACCAGTCTCCCCATACACATCCATATTTCACCTCTATCACTTGCCTCCAAAGGGCATCCTTCTCAATCCCAAATCTCCATAGCCACTTCCCAAGCAAAACTTCATTAAAAAGTCTTATCTTCCTTATCCCCAAGCCACCTGAAGAAATGGGAGAACAAACAGTAGCCCATTTAACCAAATGAAATTTAGGTTCATCACCAATGCCAGCCCATAAGAAATTCTGTTGAAGTTTCTCCATTCGGTTAGCCACAATAGCAGGTATAGGAAATAAAGATAGAAAATAAGTGGGTAAATTAGATAGAGTGCTTTTGATTAAAGTGACTCTACCTCCCTTGGATAAGTACAAGCATTTCCATTCTGCTAATCTCCTTTCCATTTTCTCCAGAATCGGGTTCCATATAGTCTTATCCTTGAATTTAGCACCCAAAGGAAGACCCAAATATTATATTGGAAGAGTACCCTACTTGCAGCCAAGGACATTCAACAGTAAGTCTATATTATGCACCACTCCAACGGGAACCAATTCTGACTTGCCCAGATTTATCTTTAAACCAGAAACCGCCTCAAACCAAATAAGAATCATACGAAGAATCAAAATCTGATCTAGGTCAGCATCACAAAAAATTTGAATGATGCACGGAAATGTTTGGTAGTTAGAAATTTATTATGGGAATGGAATTGTGATGTTGTTTGCCTTCAAGAAACTAAGCTTGCGGGCATGGATAGACAGCTGATTTGTAGCTTGTGGAGTTGTCCCTACGTAGACTGGGTAGCTTTGGATGCGGATCAAACAGCTGGTGGGGTTTTGATGATGTGGGATAGGAGGGCTTTAGAAAAGTTGGAGGTACTGGTGGGTCAATTTTCCGTTTCAGTTCGGTGGCACGGTCTGGGGGAGGGTTTTATTTGGGCATGTTCTGGGGTTTATGGCCCGAATGATAATAACTTGAGGGGGCAAATGTGGGATGAGCTGGTGGGAATTCAGCAACTTTGGGAAGTTCCATGGTGTTACATAGGGGACTTCAACATTGTTTGTTTCCCAAGTGAATGGTTAGGGGGATCTTGACTTACCTCAGCTATGGAGAATTTTTCTGAGTTCATTGAGGAACTTAGCTTGATAGATCTGCCATTGGAAGGAGGGAGTTATACATGGTCGAGTGGTTCGGATTAGCCCTTGATGTCTAGGATAGACAGGGTTCTAGTGTTTCATGACTGGGAGGATCACTATCTGGATGTGATCTAACGGGTTTTACCTCGTCCTATATCAGACCACTTCCCCATATTAGTGGAGGCAGGAGGGATATTGAGGGGGAAAAGTCCTTTTAGATTCGAGAACATGTGGCTAAAGACGGATGGGTTCAAAGATAGGGTTCACTCTTGGTGGAATCAATATTCCTTCTCAGGTACTCTCAGTTTTGTACTTGCCAAGAAGCTGAAGGCATTGAAGGAAGATATTATTCAGTGGAATCGGAGTGAGTTTGGAAATGTAGAGCGTCAGAAAAAAGAATTGTTGGAGGCTTTGAAATTATTGGATGTTAAGGAAGGGGAACATGGCCTTTCTGAAGTGGAGTTAGGTGAGAGGGCTGTGTTGAGATCTCAAATTCAGAACCTTCTCTCATTGGAAGAAGTCTCGTGGAGACAGAAATCGAGGATGCTTTGCATTAAGGAAGGAGATAACAATACCAAATTCTTCCACAAGGTGGCCAATTCTCGGAGAAGGTATAATCATATTAGGATGTTGGAGGTGAATGGGGTTATCTATGAGGACGAATCTGAGATGGCAGACCAAGCAGTACAGTTTTATAAAAACTTATACAAGGAGTCAAAGGAGTGGAGGCCTTTTGTGAAAGGTTTGGAGTTTGATCAGATAGAGGGGTTGGAGAGGGGCTGGCTTGAACGGAGATTTGAACAGGAGGAGGTTCTTTGAGTTGTCAAAGAGTTGGAAGGAGATAAAGCCCCAGGTCTTGATGGTTTCTCTTTGGCTTTCTTTCACCATTGTTGGGGAGTTGTGGAAAGAGATGTCTTAGCTGTGTTTGAAGAGTTTTATTTACACAGTAAGTTTGAAAAATCTCTTAATGCTACTTTCTTAGCCTTAGTCCCTAAGAAGAATGGTGCATCCAATATTCGAGATTTTAGACCTATTAGTTTGGTGGAGAGTGTTTACAAGATTTTGGCCAAGGTGTTGGCAAATCGCCTGAAAGAGGTTTTGGATCAGCTGATATCTGAGTCTCAGAACAGTTTTGTGGGTGGTAGACAGATTCTTGATTCAAACCTCATTGCTAATGAGTGTGTTGATAGTAGGATAAAGAGTAAGATTCCGGAGGTTATTTGTAAATTAGATATTGAGAAAGCCTATGACCATGTGAACTGGGAGGCTTTACTTGATTTGTTGAAGAGAATGAGATTTGGGGTGAGATGGTGTAGGTGGATCCGCATATGCATATCTACTGTCCAATTCTCAGTCTTGTTTAATGGGTCTCCAGCTGATTTTTTTGGGAGTTCGAGGGGATTGAGACGAGGACCCGCTATCTCCCATGTTGTTTCTGGTTATGATGGAGGTCTTCAGTAAGATGATGAAAAAAGCTGAAGGGGCTGGTTTACTTCGAGGCTTTAGGGTTGATGGTAGACGGGGTGGAGGGGTATGTGTCTCACATCTTTTGTTTGCGGATGATACAATTCTGTTTTGCGATGCAAATGAGGAGCAGATTCTACATGTTCGGATGCTTCTTCTTTGTTTCGAGGCAGTGACAGGTTTAAAGGTTAATGCGTTGAAGAGTGAGACGGTTCCCATTGGGGAGGTTCCTAATGTCCATGTCTTGGCAGAGATTTTGGGATGCCGGATTGAGTCTCTGCCTATGACCTATCTTGGTATGCCATTGGGGGCGTCCCACAAGTCTCCTACTGTTTGGAATCCTATCTTGGAGAGAATTGAGCGCAAGTTGGCCAGTTGGAAGAAGATGTATTTGTCTAAAGATGGAAGACTAACGTTGCTTAAAAGCACATTAGCTAGTCTCCCCACTTATTTTTTATCTCTTTTTACCATCCCTACACATGTGGCCAATAAAATTGAGAGGTTGCAAAGGGATTTCTTGTGGGGGGACTCCAAGACTCATTTGGTGGGATGGGACAAGGTGTGTGCACCTTTGAAAAATGGTGGGTTAGGAGTAAGGAAATTAACTACCTTTAACAAAGCCTTACTAGGGAAGTGGTTATGGCGGTTTGGGATTGAGGAGACAAAGCTTTGGAGAAGAGTTGTAGCTCTCAAGTTTGGGGAAGAATGGGGGGGATGGACTTCAAGCTAGGTAGAGGGTTCATGGGTGTGGCTTGTGGAGAAGCATCCGCATGGGGTGGGAGGAATTTAGAAAAAACATTCACTTTGTGGTAGGGGTGGGAGATAGAGTTAAACTCTAGACAGATCAATGGTGTGGGGATTCTCCACTTCTATTGACCTTTCCGAGTGTGTATGGGATTGCATCCAATAAAGAGGCATCGGTGGCCTCTTCTCTTGAATGGTTGGGGATAGAGGATCGGAGAAGCTGGAATGTTCATTTTATTCGGAGACCAAATGATTGGGAAATGGGTGGTGTGGATGAATTTCTCCGTACTTTGGGTTCAAATCTACCTCCCACTGTGAATGGAGATCGTATGCGATGGAAGTTGACAAAGAATGGGGTTTTTGATATCCGTTCGTTTTACAATAAGTTGAGAAGCCCTTTGCCCATTATTTTTCCTTGGAAAGGTGTTTGGAAGGTTAAGGCTCCTCGGCGTGTTTCCTTCTTTGTGTGGACTGCTGTATGGGATAGGATCCTTACAGGTGACAATTTGAGGGGTAGAAGGATGGCTTTTGTTGACTGGTGTATCATGTGCCGTTGTAATGGGGAGACGGTGGATCATTTGTTACTTCATTATGGTAAGGCTTATCAGTTGTGGAGTTTGGTGTTTAGATCTTTTGGGATTTTTTGGGTCTTGCCAAGATCGGTTACGGATACTCTATTTGGTTGGTGGAATTGGCCTGGAAAGCATGTGTCTAGCATTTGGAACTTAACTCCATTATGCTTGATGTGGTGTCTTTGGAGGGAGCGAAACAGGAGGACTTTTGAGGACATGGAAAGTTCGGATGACTAGTTATTGGCCTCTTTCAGTGGCTCTCTGTTTGACTGGTCTAGGGCTTGGGGACTCATCTCTAGTGATTCCCTCCCTTTGTTCCTTAGCTCTTTCCTGTGTATTTAGTATCCTTTCCTCTCCCTCTTTTGTTTCTTTTTTCTCTTTCTTTCCCATTGTACTTTTCTCTCTGCCTTATATTTTTCTGCATAAGGTAGTTTCTTGAATATATATATTTATTACTTATCAAAAGTTTTCTGCATAAGGTAGTTTCTTGAATATATATCTTTATTACTTATCAAAAAAAAAAAAATCTTCCCTCTAAGTTTCCCACACTAAAGCCTGACATGCGTCCTTCATGGACAGCTTTATCCAACATTCTTCTAAGGGCTTCCATAGCCAAAACAAACAACAAAGGAGACAATGGATCGACTTGTCTCAACCCTCTGGAGCTCTCAAAAAACCCACAAGGAGAGCCATTAATCAGAATAGAGAAATGAATTGTAGATAGACAGAAGAAAATCCACTGCCTTCACTTAGCAGAGAACCCACTTCGTTCTAGCAACTGCAAAAGAAAACCCCAGTTTACATGATCAAATGCCTTCTCAACATCTAGTTTGCAAAGCAACCCCGGCACACTAACCTTCAATCTACTGTCAAAGCATTCATTATCAATAAGAGCAGGGTCGAGGATCTATCTGTTCCTCACAAAAGCATTCTGAGATGCTGAAATTATATCTTCCATAACTGTGCGAAGTTGGGTGGCCAAGACTTTAGCAATAATTTTATTTACCCCCCCTCCCCAACAAGACTAATGGGGCGAAAATCCCTTTTTTTTTTTTTTTTTTTTTTTTTTTGATAGGTAATCAAAGATTTATTTCATAAAAAGTACATCATGTTCACGATGGTGAACACTTAGACCTTAAAATGAATACAAGTACCTCAGGAAGAGATACGAATAGAAAGAAGAAATTCGGAAATGGAAATACATTGTGTAAAACCCCAAATCTCACTTGTTGCATTTTTTTTAGGGATGAGAGTAATGAAAGTTGCATTTAAACTTTTCTCAAACTGACCTTTAACAAAAAAATGATGAAATACAGCCATAAGATTAGGTTTGAGAATTCCCCAACAAGCTTGGATAAAAGCCATTGGGAAACCATCTGGTAGTGGAGATTTATCACCATTAAAATTCTGTATGATATCGAAAATTTCTGCCTCCTCAAAAGGTCTCTTTAACCAATCCGCATTATTGCCGGATATTATTGGGAAAACCAACACATTTGTAAATGGTCTATCAACTTGCTGCTTAGAGTATAAATTCATGAAAAATTGAGTAATACAATCTGCAATCATACCCTGATCGGAAGACAAGCTACCATTAACCATAAGACTTTTAATAACGTTATTTCTTCTATTAGAATTAGCTATTCTATGAAAGAATCTGGTATTGACGTCCCCTTACTTCAAGTGTAACACCCTAGACTTTTGCCTCCAACTAATCTCTTCTAAAAGAGTCAATTTTTCAATATCCATACGAAAATTAACTTGTTCTAACTTTTCCTCAGTTGTTAATCTATAAGTCTCCTCTTTAGCATCCAAAACATTCAACTTGCTCCAAAGTTGCTGTTTCTTATATGTGACATTGCCAAACTCCGTTTCATTCCACTTTTTTAGATCTAATTTCAAGGCTGCCAACTTCTTAGCTAGTATGAAACTAGGAGTATCTTGGAGCAAATAGGATGCCCACCAAGCCTTCACTTTGTCAACAAAATTTTCCACCCTCAATCACATATTTTCAAAATGAAAATGAGTTCTACCTCTCCACTGACTCTCACCCTCCAACAAAATTGGAAAGTGATCTGGAAGTACTCTAGACATCCTTTTCTGGGAAAATTGTGTGAAGTGATCTGCCAAGAGCGGACAGAAAAGATATCGATCTAGTCGAGAAGCTGAGGATGAATTGGACCAAGTGTAAAGGCCCCCTTCCATAGGTATATCCATCAACTCATGAAGAGAGATAAAGTCAGAAAAACCATACATAGCCCAAGTATAACTTGCAGCCCCTAGTCTCTCTGATGGGAAGCAGATTATATTAAAGTCACCTCCTAGACACCATGGCAAATCCCACCAACTGATCAGCCCGGTTAGTTCCTCCCACATTTTCCTATGCCTTTTGTTCAAATTTGGCCCATATACACCTGTAAAAGCCACTCAAATTGGTCACCAATATTTTTAAATTTGCATGAAAACTTAAAAATGCCCCACTACTTCCTCCACCTTTTCCACAACCCGTTTATCCCACATCAATAAAATACCTCTAGAAGCACCTTCAGAACCAGGTACAACCAATCTACATATGGACAACTCCATATACTTTGAACAATTCCTCTAGTAATCCACTCAAGTTTGGTCTCCTGCAAACACACAATATCAGCCCTCCAGGTACGCAACAAGTTACGAATTTGAAGCCTCTTTTCAACTACATTCAACCCTCTGACATTCCAGGAAAGTAACTTTAAATTCATTGAGAAACAAAAAGAGCCCGATCCCTACTATTACCACTATACCTAGCAGAGGTAGAGCCATAATTAATAGAACTGAACAATCCCTTCAACTCTCTTAAACCTTTCACCCCCAAACCACGTGCTTTCTTGTTCAAAGCTGCCCTCTGTTTTAATTCAGCCTCAACAGCCAATAAAAATTCTGTTGCTTGATTTTCCAAACCTTCTAGGGACGTGCCTAGGAAGCTGTCAAAGTTGTTGAATCTACTTTGAAACCACTCAGAGTAAGGTTCTTGCCTCACTGAACTATCCACACCCACAAAACTCTCCACACCCACAACTTCCTGCTCTTCCATGGCCAAGGGTACAGAAAAAGCAAGTGGTTTACCAGCTAGAGGTAGATCAGCATCCTCCGAATAGGTGTCCGAAACCCAATCCTCCACAAGTACTTTATCCTCTTCGAAATGAGCCGATGACACATCCATAAAGTCTGAAGACTTCATCGAAACTAAGGCCAACTGGTTTTGCTCTTCCAACACCTCGGTGGCTTCACCTTGTGGCAAAGAGATCTGAATCGGAACTGCAACCCTCTTTCCGTCACGCAATTCAAGCACCCACTGTTCCGAATTCCCCCATTTCTTGATTACATTGCTGGAATGCTCCTGAAGTATCAGTCGGAGGTCTCGCTGTAGGCTCTCTTCACCAGCTGAGGTACATGCCGACTCATTCCTGGCCTCATCGGAGCTTAGAATCGCAGCAACGACTACATCGGAGACATTAATCAACTTGGGCAGTGCTGATAACTCATTCCTCACCTCATTGGCCTCATTGGAGCCGAGAATCTCAGCAGCGGCTACATTGGAGACCTTATTCAACTTGGTCAGCGACATTATCGGCACTGCATCCACTACATCGGAGACTCAAATTATCTATCGCATGGATTGCCGAGACCGATGGCAGAGAGGATGACTGCCCTGGAAGAAATCGTTGGGTCTCTCGAATCGGAAAAGACGAGGAGGTAAGTTCTTTTGATTTGGGCCGCCATACCAAGATCGGCTTGGGCTTAAAATTATTAAGAAGAGTTGGGTTGAGAGTTTTGGCTTTAGAGGGTGCTGTTTCAAAAATGAAATTCACTGTGAAAGACCAATCCAGATCTGACGCAAACTCAGATTCGGAACTAATGGTAACCCAAATCTCACATCCTCTGTTGCTTTTTCCTGCTGAATTTCTGGCTTGCCAAACAGTATTTGAAAGAAAAAAAAATTGAAGACCACAATGCACACCAACTACCAGATCTTATTCTAGGAAGCAGTGAAATGAAACACCCCCCACTCTCTTCAATACCATTATAGCCAATTGGCCATTACCACCATCTATCAAATGCAAGCAAACCCTCCCTTTTAGCCCTTCCAACCAAAACCAAATCTGTGCAAAACTCATTAACTCCGACGAAATCCGAACCAGAACCAGGCAGGTCTATATATATATATATATTTTAAAAGAATAGAACCAGGTGGATCTGAGGAACAAGGAGAAGGAAGCAAACTTTAATTATTGTTATTGTTTTCATATTTGTAAGTATGTCCTCTGATTTTTCTCTGTTCATTTTCATAAATGCATTTTGCTATTAATATCATTGTACTCAAACTTGTGCATAGGAACTAATGGCTTGAATATTGGCCAATAAACTCCCAGCTAATGGTAGCCGTGAATCGTTAGTGGCCAAGCAGTGGTGAGATAGAGAAAAGTGAGAGAGTCAGTGGTACTGGTTTTGAGAGGGGGGGGAGGGGGAGCGAGAGTGAGAGAGTCATGAACAGGGAGAGAGATAGTAATGTGTAAGAAAAATTATAATTTTAATGAATAGTAACTTTAAAAACTGTTCCTCAAAACAGAAAACACCCCTCTAGATGTTTTCAAAATACATGATTTAAACACTTTAAATTGAAAACTGTATTCTAAAAACTCTATTTAAGGTTCTCTTTCCATACATAGTTTTTAATAGTGGGACCCATGTTTTTCAGGATTTGAATACTTGAAAACTGTTTTGAGTTAAGCTTACAAAATGGGACCTTAGTCATATGTTCTTAAAGAGCGTCCATTGCCATGTTCATTTCTCAGCCATGTCATCATCCCATGTGGAATAGTAGCCTGACTCATCATACCCATGTAGATTATTTGGCCATGCCACATCATCATGCCCTAGATCACAGGCCTTCCAATTTGTATGATTTCATAGATTCATTGTATTCATGATCTTTGTAGAGGAACTCTTTGGTATACTGTATACAGCCAATATAGATTTCTTGTTCCCTATTTACTTGTACAATTTTTCATCAATAAAATTTCATATTAAAAAAAAAGTTATTTTTTCATATACGAATGTGTCTGATGGCTTCACTTGATGGAGATATTAACAAATGATTTTTCTTTGGTTTCTCTCTTGATGATAATATCTTTCTTACAATCTTATGTAGTTCTTTACTATGTGTGGTGGGTTAATTGATCAGTAATATAGCTAAAAGTATAATTAAATAACTAAGAGCTTTGATGATGATGATGTTGTTGTTGGTGTTTTTTTTTTTTTTTTTTTAAATTTTCCCTGCATGTTTGGACCTCGTGGTTTGTTTTGCTTCAGGTGATGATTGATTTTCAAGCAGCTGAGAGGCAGAGACTTGAAGAACCTGCTTCTGAAATTGGTCTGGAGCCTTTGTGTGCAATGGTTTGTGAGTTATTTGATCATTTAGCCAGGGACAATCTTTGGCGCTTGCTTTGAAATAGCTTATTATATGTTTCTCTATTGACATTTTGTACATTTTAACAAAAATCTCCTGTTGTCATTGTGTACAGGTTAACAACAATCTGCGCTGTTATGATCTTGCAATGGAGCTAAGTAATAGCACCATGGAAGCTCTTCCACAAAACTATGCTGAACAGGTTATATTATTATCAATCTGAGTTCTTTTCTCATTTTTTGTTTTGGATAAATAACGTAAGAACTTTTATTAAAGATTAGCTAACCTAAGTACATTGGAAATGTACTGTGGCAAAAAATTAAGAACCTAGATTACAATGATCAACTAGAATAGGGAGGGACAAACAAGAACATGATGGCAAGAACAAACTCCATTCAAGGAGTGCACTGAAGAAAAGGACTTTAAGTCGAGGATAGACCGTTCACAATCCTCAAAGCATCTAGTATTCCGTTCCCACCATAAGCACCAATACAAATAATGCGGCACAAACCTCCAGAAATCTATATTTCTGTCTACTGAACTTTCCCTACCATGAAGCTAACAACTCAACAACTTTATACGGCCTAACCCAATTGATACCAAACAAACAAAATACCATAGACCATAGCTCATATGCTATAGGACAATGAAGAAGAACATGATCCCTGATTCCCCACAACTTTTGCACATATAACACCAATCTAGCACTACAATATGCCATAATCACCAAAACAATCAACGCGCCATAAACCTCCAAAAATCTATATTTCTATAGCTACCTAACTTTCCCTGCCATGAAGCTAACAACTCAACAACTTTATACGGCATAACCCAATGGATACCAACCAAACAAACAAAATACCATAGACCATAAGTCATATGCTATAGGATAATGAAGAAGAAATTGATCCACCAATTCTCCACACCTTTTGCACATATAACACCAATCTAGCACTACAATATGCCTATTCTGAAGATTATTAGTAGTTAAAATCTTACCTAAAGCGGTAGTCCAAGAAAAGAGCGCTACTCTAGACCGAACCTTTGATTGCCACACCATTTTCCAAGGAAAAGAATTGACAGAAGAAGGGAATAAAGAGTGATAAAAACCTCGAACCTTAAATCCTCTTCTCATTGCTAACTTCCAACAAACTTTGTTAGCACCATAGCCTCGTACATCTGTGGAATAAAGCATATCTAAAAACAAAACCAATGCTTTGAAATCCCAATCCTGCACTGGATGACAAAACTGGATGTCCCAATGAGGCCTCCCATCAAAAAAACACATGACCTCCGACATAGAAGACCCCCTTGCCCAACTATTACTATACAACTCAGGAAAAGCTTCTTTAAGAAAATAATCCCCACACCATCCATCCTTCCAAAACTTCACACTAGTACCATCACCCACATCATATTGAAGACATTTAGAAAAAGACAACCAACCACTTCTAATGTTTTTCCACACACTAATACCATAAGTCCCTGCCATCGGTTTTGTACACCAACCACCCATCCCCATATTTCACCTCAATGACCCTCCTCCTAAGGGCGTCTCTCTCCGTACCATATCTCCACAACCATTTTCCTAGAAATGTAGAATTAAATCTTCTCAAACGCCTAATGTCAAACCCCCCATTCTGCACCGACTCACAAACCTAAGACCATTTCACCAGAGATACCTTAGGAGCATTAATACCACTCCAAAGAAAGTTTCTCTGTAATTTCTCCATATGAGTAGCCACCTTTGCTGGAATAGGAAGGAGAGAAAATAAGTTGGCAAGCTTGAAAGAGTACTCTTAATAAGAGTTACCTTACCCCCCTTAGATAAATACAACTTCTTCCACCCATCTAGACGCCGCTCCATCTTCTCCAAAATAGGATTCCAAATTGTCTCATCTTTATAAGTAGCACCCAACAGAAGACCTAAATATTTCAAAGGAAGTGAAGATTGCCTACAACCCAACATCTCCACTAATTCCTCCATATTAGGCACATCACCAATTGGAACCAATTCTGACTTTCCTAAATTAATTTTTAAACTTGACACCGCTTCAAATTTGGTGAGAATCCCATGCAGAACAACTATATGATTGGAGTTAGCATCACAAAAAATAAGGGTATCATCTGCAAACAAGAAATGAGACACTGACAACAATGTACTAGTTGAATTGCCTACTGAGAAGTCCGAAAACTGACCCAAAATGGCAACCACATCCAACATATGACTCAAGGCCTCCATGATAGTATAAAAAAGAGGAGGCAATAATGGATCCCCTTGACATCACCCCTAGTGCTTCGAAAAAAATTAGATGGGGTACCATTAATCAAAACAGAGAACTTGATAGATGAAATACTACACATAATCCACCTTCTCCATTTTTCTAAGAAACCACACCGTAGAAGCAAAATACATAAGAAAATTTCAATTTACATGATTGTAAGCTTTCTCAACATCCAACTTGCATAACACCTCTGGCACCCTTGTCTTCAACCTATTGTCAATACATTCAGAAGCAATTAAAACAGAATCCAAAATTTGCCTACCTTTAACAAAGGTGTTCTGAGAATCTGAAATAAGACCATGTGCCACCCTTCACAAACAATTAGCTAAGACCTTAGAAATAATCTTATGCATCCTTGCCACCAAACTAATAGGACGAAAATCTTTCACTTCCATAACATCAGTTTTGTTGGGAATGAGGGCAAGGAAAGTAGCATTAAGACTTTTTTCAAACACAGCTTGTGCATGGAATTATGGAAATTATGAAGGACAGCCATAATATCCATTTACAAAAAGCTCTAGCAAGATTGAAAAAAGGCCATAGAAAAACCATCTGTTTTCTCGTTATCTTTTATTATTCATCTCTCTCTCTCTCTCTTAGGTTCTTGTCTATTGCAATGCTAAAATAAGTCATGACCCTGCTACATGTTGTATATCAATTGGTTCCTTTTAGCTTTAGTCTTGAAATAAATATGTTCATATTACATATTTCCCTTTTAAGTAATCATGTCATGAATTCGTGCCCGTTTGGGATGCACTTATAAGCCACCTTATTGCTTATTTTTCCTACTATTTGTGGGTCCCAAGTAAATCACTTACTTATTTATTTAGTTTTAACATTTTATCTACAGTACTTTCAGTAAAAGTGTCTAGCAAAAAGCTAAATATGCTGGTTCCAAACGGACATGAACGTGTGAACTTATGATTTTGCTGCCTTTCTTCTTCTTCTTCTTTTTTCTAAAAAATGGGTTTACTGGAATGGAGGTCTCTGGCCTTCTTTTGCTATAATTTCCAACCAAATACTGACCAGTCTCATCGAAATTGATTAATCAGTGTTGTACTTTGTTCATTAATTTAGGTAGGCTTGTTTGTTGGTAATCCTGGAAAAACATTGTCCATCATCATTGTGTCAGTAATATGTTCCAAGCAAAGGAAAACCAAATTTTCTGTTTTGGGGAGAAAAAAAATTCCATGGAGGTATCAGGGGAGAAGGGGGTTGGTGCTCTAGAGTTTGCAGAAGGGCTCATGGTTGTGGTTTATGGCGGAGTATTAGTGAAGGGTGGGAAAGTTTTGCTAAGCATTTGTCTTTTGTTGTGGGGGATGGTTCTCGTATTCTTTTTTGGCATGACAAATGGACTGGGGATATTCTTTTTAAAATTCTTTATCCCCAGTTATATTTGTGTTCAGCCAATAAAGAAGCTTATGTTTCTAAAGTGTTAAGCCCTTCAGTGGGTGATAATGACAGAGTGTGGAGTTCAAGCTTTTTTAGGGATTTCAATGATTGGGAGTTAGTGGCTTCTTATTCCCTACTTCATTTCATCCAAACCCAGATTCCTTGGGGTGATGGGGGTGACAGGCTTCGTTGGGGTCTTAATGGAAGTGGGAAGTTTGACATTCGGTCTTTTTATCATAAGATTCGAAATGCAGCTCCTTCCACTTTACCTTGGAAGGCATTTGGAAAGTCAAGGTTCCTAAAAGGGTGGCATTTTTTATATGGACAGCAGCTCATGGTCTGATTCTAACCTTGGATAACCTTATGCTTTATGGTCGCCCTTTGGCGAATCATTGTTGTATGTGCTGTTGTAATGTGGAATCTGTGGATCACCTGTTACTTTTTTGTTCGATAGCTCATTCTTTGTGGACTTATATGCTTCGGTTGTTTGGGATCGGTTGGGTCATGCCAAGTTCAGTAGTGGACTTATTATTTTGTTGGTACCATTGGCTTGGGAAGCATAGCTCCGATATTTAGAATTTGGTTCCAGGCTGTTTAATGTGGACTATTTGTACTGAACGGAATCGGCGTTCTTTTGAGGATAAGGGGAAAACTGTGGTTCAGTAATTAGATTTATGCCAATGGACCCTCTTTGATTGGTCTCGGTGTTGGGGTCTTTTGGATTGTTATACCCTTATGGAATTCCTTTCGTCTATTAGTTTTTCTTAGTGGCTGCTTGTGGCTACTTGTGTCTTTTTGTTCACTACCGTGAACCCTTTGTATTTTCATGCTTTTCTCTTATTAATAATATTTTCTTCTTACTTGTCAAAAAAAAAAAAAAAAAAAAAAAATTAAGATAACAGGCTGAAAAATGGTCATCCCTCCTCCCTTACTGTTACTATCAAAAAGAAAAAAAGGAATACTATTCTCCTGCTGCTCAAATTGTTTCACCCAAAAAGATTGAACTTGAGCGCTTGTAGTTGTTTTTTCCCTGGGTTCATTTGTTTTGTATTTTTTTTTTCTTCATGTATGTGTGTTTATTGTGTCTTTTGCCCAACCGATTACAAGGTTGGGAATTAAGCTTTGCAAAATTGGGTTAAAGCTGCTTACCAATTTCCTTTGCAAATTGGTCACATGTCGTAAGCTCCTCTATTTTCTTTTTTACTTTTCCCTTTTGTTTTTGTGTTTTTTTTTTTAAATGAAAGTGTTTTTGTTTTAGTTGTTTTCTGATTCATGAGGGATTCGTTGTGTAAAGCCTCATTAGAACAAGCCTCATTAGAACAAACCCAGGAGTAACCAGGCATAAAGTTTAGTATTACTGACACTTATTATTTCAGCTTAGTGAGTCTTTTCTGATGAACTGTTGGCACCTCTTCTTAACAAGCTAACCAGGCATAGATTTTTAATATTCCTAGCTTCCATCTTCTTTGGCATCAAGGTGATGAAGTCAGCATTCAAAGATTTCTCAAACATTTTAGTCTCGTAAACATTTTGGAGAAAAGATCGTGACATCTCAACAACAGAGGAGGCCTGGCTACCTCAGATTAGCCAGATATTTTGTTATTCTTTTTTCTGAACAAGTATGGGAGGTTCTTGCAGTTTTTTTATTGAATCCAAATTATTTCAGTTGGTGATAGAGGAAGGGGGACGTTATTTTTCTCTACAGATTTTTGAACAGGGCAAATATTTTATGAAATCATTTTTATGGGTAAGAGTGTGGCACAATGGCTGATGAGGAGTATCAAACACATTGCTGTTGGGGTGAGTTCCAAGCAGTTTTTTACATTCAGGGACGGGATATCGCATACACTCTCCAACGGAGCTCCAACTCTTTTGGCACTTCTTATTATTGACTGAACTCAAAGTCGGTGGGTTTAGGAGGTCTGTTATTATCCCTGAAGGCAATGCAAAAAATGGTTGGAGGTTTTTGGGCTTGACTTAAGAAAGATGTTGGAACCTAACCAATATGCTGTGGATGGTTTAGGCCATTCAAAATTCGTTGCTCAGCCTCTTAAAAACTTTGAGGTTCATAGTTCTAGAACCTTTGTTGATACAGTGGAAGGCCATCACATGCTAGCAAGGGATAGGAAAAACCCAGAGCAGTTGGCTACCAACGAAAAAGGGAAGGCTTAGTTAGGGGAGAAGAGGATGGTGGTTCCGAATCCAGAACCTGCAAAGCTGTTGTTGAGCGGAAAACCAGCGGCCAATCCTGGTCTTACTGCCGTAGGTGGTGGTGTTGAGAGACCTCGGAGCATTAATGTGGATTTTAATTTAGGAGAGACAATTATGGGAGGAAATAGAAAGAGATTTCCGTTGACATTCAATTCAAATTCAAAAGTTTTTGATTATGGTGGAAGGCATGATTATAGGAATGCAAGCTGGACAGGGAAGGGATTGATTGTGGAGGCGGATGAGAAAGGAAAGAGGAGGGTTACGTGGGATTATAAAATAGGTGGACCAAAGTTTTTTAAATGGGCTCCACGGGTGATAAAAAACTCAGATAGGAAGCCCAATGTGGGCCTTAGCATGAACCACATGAAGAATCAGCCCTGTGTGGGCTTTTCTAATTAGGTCACATCTTGTTTCTCAGGCCCAAGCATTTTTGAAGTGGGTGAGAACTCATCTAAGGCAAGCCCAAGCCTTCTCCCTTCAGCATCAAAGGATGAGTCTCAAGTCACCCACGAACCTTCAACGGTGATGGGTGAACTAGTGAAGGCGGTGATGAGTCAACTAGTGGAGACCCCGATGGTGGTCAGCTGTGGCATCTCCGATGGGGAGCTAAGCCCGAGCCATCTGGTCCAATTCTCAGCAATAGAGGATGTTTCTCAGGTCGCCAACGAGTCTTCTTCTCAGGCAGTAGTGATGGGTTGACTGGTGGAGATTCCAACGAAGGTCCGCTGTGACATCTCTGACGGGTGTAGCTCCGATGGGCTCGCAATGGTCCCAGGTACAACTAGCAAGGTAATTTCGCAAGCATCAATCGGTCTTTTCTTGGTTGATATTCTTCGGTTTTTATCGAAAGCTGGGTTTATGGATCTTGGTGTCACAGACTATAGTGGTGAAGAAGCTGGAAGTGGGAGTTGTGTGAGTATTATTCAGGGGAAGGAAGACAGGTTCATTAGCCCGAATGCAGCTCTTGAGATCGATCAGCCCACTTTAGTGTTGATACCATTGATGATAGATTATGGCCTACCAGGGATGTGTTGTTTGATGGGGGATGAAGTGACTTGTTTAGAACTGGGTTCGGGTGAGGAGGAGTGTTTTTCAGATTGCAACCCCCTGATTACTATCTCTCCTCCGGAGCTGGCCTTGTTGGAGGAAGTGCACAATGGTTCTGAGGTACTGGGACTTGGTAGTAAGCTAGATGTCTTAAATTGGGTGAAGCACAAAATTCCAGGTTTTGGAAAATTGGTTGGGCTTCCTGTTAGTCGCCATGAGAGGTTGTGTATTGCTCACCTTCAAAGGCTAGAAAGGGAGATGGAGGAGAACAACCTGTTACAAAGAAAAGCTATCACTAATCGAAAAGTAGTTACTCCTACAGGTAGAGGGAGAAGAGAGCTAAGGAATTTAATTTCCTCGGTTAACTATGATGGGCGGTAGAGTGTTGGTTGCATTGCAGTGGTAGTAAGGAAATAATGGTCATTATGAAGCTGAAAATGATTTCTTGGAATGTTAGGGGGTTAAATGACTCCCAAAAACGTCTAGCAATGAGAAACTTGTTACGTGAATGGAAGTGTGATGTAGTGTGCCTTCAAGAAACTAAGCTTGCTAGCATGGATAGATAGATAGTTAGCAGTCTATGGAGTTGCCCGTATGTGGATTGGGTGTCTTTAGATGCTGATCAGACGATTGGTGGAGTTTTATGTGCGATAGGAGGGTTTTAGATAAGTAGGATTTTCTAGTGGGTTCTTATTCAGTGTCGGTTTAGTGACAAGGTGTGGAGGATGGTTTTATTTGGGTATGCTCAGGGGTTTATGGCCCAAATGATAACAGTATGAGGGGACATATGTGGGATGAATTGGTTGGTATTCTGCAATACTGGAATGTTCCTTGGTGTTGTATTTTGGATTTTGACATTGTTCGTTTTCCAAGTGAATGGAAGGGTGGTTCTCGTCTTATTCTGGCTATGGAAAAATTATGAGTTTATTGAGGATCTAAACTTGATTGATTTGCCTTTGGAGGGAGGGAGATATACTTGGTCTAGTGGCACTGACTAGCCTTCCATGTCTAGGATAGATAGAGCTCTGATTTCACATGATTGGGAGGAACATTTTCCAGATGTGATCCAGCGGATTTTACTGTGACCTATTTTAGACCATTTTCCTCTTCTTTTGGAGGCAGGGGGAATGGTGAGGGGGAAGAGTACCTTTAGGTTTGAGAACATGTGGTTGAAAACGGATGAGTTTGTTGATAAAGTTTATTCTTGGTGGAATTGTCATTCATTCTTTGGTACACCTAGTTATGTGTTTGCTAAAAAGTTGAAGGCTTTGAAGGAAGACATAATTCGATGGAACTGCAGAGAGTTTGGCAACGTAGAATTACTAGGAGCTTTAGATTTATTAGATGTTAAGGAAGGGGATATTGGACTCGCTGAGGTAGAAATCCATGAGAGAAATGTAGTGAGGTCTCAAGTAGATCACCTTCTTTCTTTGGAGGAGATCTCATGGAGAAAGAAATCGAGGTTGTTATGTATCAAGGAGGGTGATAATAATACTAAATTCTTCCATAAGGTGGCTAATTCCCGTAAGAGGTAGAACCATTTGAGTTTTTTAGAAGTAGATGGGGTGATTTATGAGGAGGGAGCAGAAGTGGCTGCTCAAGTTGTTCAATTTTACAAGACTTTGTATCAGGAGACAGAAGAGTGGAGGCCTTTTGTGGAAGGCTTGGAGTTTGATGAAATTGGGAGGTTGGAGAGGGACTGGCTGGAAAGGAGGTTTGAGAAGGAGGAGATTCTATCAGCTGTTCAAGAACTGGAAGGGGATAAAGCTCCAGGTCTAGATGGCTTCTCTATGGCCTTTTTCCATCATTGTTGGAGAGTTGTGGAGAGAGATATCTTAGCGGTCTTTGAAGAGTTCTATCAGTATTGTAAGTTTGAAAAATCTCTCAATGCTACTTTTATTGCCTTAATCCCTAAGAAAAATGATGCCTCCAATATTCGAGATTTTAGACCTATCAGCTTGTTAGGGAGTATTTATAAAATTTTGGCTAAGGTTTTGGCAAATCGTTTGAGAGTGGTGTTAGATCAGTTGATATTAAAATCTCAGAATAGCTTTGTAGGAGGTAGACAAATCCTTGATTGAGTTCTTATTGCCAATGAATGTGATGTAGATTTGGAGCAAATTTTTCATATTCGGTTGTTGTTACTTAGTTTTTAGGTGGTAACAGGTTTGAAGGTCAATATGCATAAGAGTGAAATGGTTCCAATAGGGGAGGTTGTTGATGTGCATGCCTCGGCTGAAATTTTGGGCTACAGAGTTGGAACTTTGCCTATGTCGTTTCTTGGCATGCCGTGGGGGGCTCCACATAATTCCCCTTCAATTTGGAATCCAATTTTGGAAAAAATTGAGCGGATTAGCCCGGTGGAAGAAGTTGTATTTGTCTAAGGGGGGTTGATTGATGTTACTCAAGAGTACACTATTTAGTCTTCCTACTTACTTTCTATCGTTATTCACCATTTCTACTCATGTGGCTAATAAAATTGAAAAGTTGCAAAGGGATTTTCTATGGGGTGATAGCAAGATTCATTTGGTAGGATGGGATAAAGTTTGTGCGCCTATAGCCAATGGTGGCTTGGGGATAAGGAAACTCACTACTTTCAATAAGGCCTTATTGGGGAAATGGTTGTGGCAGTTTGGGAAGGAAGAGGATCGGTTATGGAGGAGGGTGGTAGCTTCAAAATATGGGGAAGAATGGGGGGGATGGACCTCAAAGTTGGGTAAGGGAGTTCATGGGTGTGGTTTGTGGAGAGGTATTCGCATGGGATGGGAGGATTTCAGCAAAAATTGTTAGTTTGTTGTTGAGTTGGGGAATAGAGTGTGGTTTTGGTAGGATGGGTGGTATGGGGATCAACCTTTTCAATTGGCATTTCCAAGGTTGTATGGTATTGCCATTGATAAGGAGGTTTCTGTAGAAACTTCTTTGCCAAGGCAAGGGGTGGAGGAGAGAAGAATTTGGAATGTTCGTTTTATTAGAGATTTTAATGATTGGGAGACGGATGAAGGGCTGCATTTTCTTCGTATATTGGGAGCCAATACTCCTCCTATGGTTGTTGGAGACTGGATGAGATGGAAGTTGAAGCCTAATGGGGCTTTTAACATCCGGTTGTATTATAACAAATTAAGGGATTCTCCCTCAACTGTCTTTCCTTGGAAAGTTATATGGAGAGTAAAGGCCCCTTGGCAAGTTTCTTTTTTTGTTTGGTGTGCAGCTTGGAATAAGATCCTAACAGGAGATAACTTGAGATTGAGGAGATTGGATTTTGTTGATTGGTGCATTATGTGCCGTCATTGTGGAGAGACAGTAGACCACTTACTTCTTTACTGTGAGATGGCTTATTGGTTATGGAGCTTTGTCTTTATAACTTTTGGCTTGTCTTGGGTTATACCTAGATCGATGCCAGACTTGCTTTTTGGCTGGTGGAATTGGTTGGGGAAGCATTCGTCTCAGATTTGGAACTTAGTTCCATTGTGCATCCTTTGGTGTATTTGGAAGGAGCGGAATCGGAGGACCTTTGAGGACTTGGATAGCTCCGGTGATCAGATGCTTGCTTCTTTTAGTGGATCTCTTTTTGATTGGTCTTGGGCATGGGGACTTACATCTAGTGATTCTCTCCCTTCTTTTCTTTGCTCCCTTTCTCATTTGTAATTATTCTATTGTTTGGTTTTCTTTTATGTTTTTTCCCTGTTTTCTTCTTCTTGTATTCTCTGGGTTTGCTCTATGTTCTTCATGCATAGAGTAGACTTTCGTATATATATCATTCTTACTTATCAAAAAAAAAAAAAGTAAGATTCCGGGGGGTGATTTGTAAGCTAGATATTGAGAAAGTTTATGACCATGTGAATTGGGAGGCTCTTTTATATTTGCTGAAGAGAATGAGCTTTGGGGAGAAATGGTGTAGATGGATTCGTACCTGTATCTCCACAGTTCAGTTTTCTGTGTTGGTTAATGGGTCTCCAACAAATTTTTTTGGCAGCTCAAGGGGTTTGAGAGAAGAGGATATGCTGTCTCCTATATTATTTTTGGTTATGATGGAGGTATTTAGTAGGATGTTAAAGAGAATGGATGGGGCAGGTTTACTTTGTGGCTTTAGGGCTGATGGTAGGGGGGGTGGAGGGGAATGTGTTTCGCATCTGTTGTTTGTAGATGATACTATTCTATTTTGTGATGCAGATATGGAGCAACTCGTACATCTTCGTTTGTTATTACTTTGTTCTCAGGCTGTGACAAGCTTGAAGGTCAATGTGTCTAAGAGTGAAATGGTTCCTATAGGGGAGGTGAATAATGTGAATGCTTTGGTAGAGATTTTGGGTTGTAGGGTTGGGTCTTTGCCAATGACTTATCTTGGTATGCCATTGGTGGCGTCTCATAAGTCCTCTATTTGGAATCCCATATTGGAAAAAGTTGAACTAAACCTAGCTGTGTGGAAGAAGTTGTATTTGTCGAAAGGTGGTAGACTGACTTTGCTTAAGAGTACATTATCTAGCCTTCCTACTTATTTTTTAACTCTTTTCACCATCCCTACTCATGTTGCTAACAAAATTGAGAAGTTGCAGAGGGATTTCTTATGAGGTGATTCTAAGACTCATTTGTTAGGATGGGATAAGGTGTGTATGCCTATTGCCAATGGTGGCTTAGGAATTAGGAAATTGACCACCTTCAATAAAGCATTATTAGGAAAATGGCTTAGGCATTTCGGGATTGAGGAGACTCGGCTTTGGAGGAAGGTTGTAACTTCTAAATTTGGGGAAGAATTGGAGGGGGGGGGGGGTTTGGACTTCCAAGCTGGGAAGGGGTGTTCATGGGTGTGGTTTGTGGAGAAGTATTCGGATGGGGTGGGATGCTTTTAGCAAACACATCTAGTTAAGTTGGGGTGGGGAATAGAGTGAAATTTTGGACAGATTGGTGGAGTGGGGATCTGGCTTATCCGGTCTTATACAATCTTGCTACTAACAGAGTTGCCTCTGTTGATTCTTTGTTGATAAGGCAAGGAGTGGGGGGGGGTAGGAGAAGTTGGGATGTTCGTTTTATTCGGGTTCCTAATGATTGGGAGATGGAGATGGTGGATGATTTCCTTTGGTTCTTGGCTGCCAATTTTCCAATTTACCTTCTGTGGATAAAGGGGATCGTATGAGATGGAAGTTGATGAACAATGAGGATTTTAGTATCTGCTCGTTTTATCATAAGTTATGTGGTTCCTCTTCTGTTGTTTTTCCCTGCAAAGGTGTTTGGAAGGTCAAGGCACCTAGGCGTGTCTCTTTTTTTGTTTGGACAGTTGACTGGGATAGGATTCTCGCAGGTGATAATTTGCGGAGTAGGAGTTTTGAATTTGTTGACTGATGTGTTGTTGTTGTGGGGAGACAGTAGATCATTTGATGCTACATTGTGGGAAGGCTCATCGTTTGTGGAGTTTTGTCTTTAGAACTTTTGGGATTTTGTGGGTTCTCTCAAGATTGGTTGCAGACTTCTTTTTTGGCTGGTGGAATTGGTTGGGGAAGCACTCATCTAACATTTGGAATTTAGTTCCGTTGTGTTTGATGTGGTGAATTTGAAAGGAATGTAACTGGTGGACTTTTGAGGACTTGGATAGATTTGATGACCAGTTGCTTGCTTCCTTTATTGGTTCCCTTTTTGATTGGTCTAGGGCTTGGGGACTCACATCTAGTGAATCTTTCCCTTTGTTCCTTAACTCTCTTTTTCTCTATAATTAGTTTCTTTTATATGTTTTTGCTTTTCTCTGTTTTTTGTAATCTTTGATATGCTTTATGCTTCTTTGCGTAAAACAGTTTTTTGAATATACATCTTTCTTACTTATCAAAAAAAAAAAAAAAAACTCCCTAACCCCCCTCAAACAATAACACAGGCAGGAAGAGAGAAGCCAATTTCTTTTTAATTTTATTTATGTATTTTTGTGTTGAGGGTAATTCCGTAATTTTTTGATTTGTGGACATGGGTTGTACTATTGGCCCTTGGGCCTTTATTGGTGTTGATTGTTTGACACAGGATCCCCACTAAAAGTTCCCCCAGATAACTTGATACACGGTTATGGTAGGATCCTACCTTGGTGAGGTTCCACCTCATAAAAAAACAAAAAATGACACAGACAAAACTAGGACAAAAATAAAGTGGATGTTAATTGAAG
Source organism: Notholithocarpus densiflorus (assembly GCA_030021035.2). NCBI lineage: Eukaryota > Viridiplantae > Streptophyta > Magnoliopsida > Fagales > Fagaceae > Notholithocarpus > Notholithocarpus densiflorus. The sequence continues at coordinate 1,792,850 of JARYZH020000071.1, read as the reverse complement.
AACAAAAAACAATATTAAAAGATAGATTACTTAGAGTCAATACTTAGACTTGAGTCAGAATTGAGTAAGAGAGAACGAACTTTGAAGTCAGTATGTAGGGTTGGATAGAGTCAGCACAAGACCATTAGAAAATTTTTAAGAGAAATGTTATTAATCAATCACAGTTGTCTCATATCAATATAATAGTATGATCTGATCTCTCCCAGTGACTTGTCTTTCCCATGGAAGAGTACTTGGAAGGCAAAGATTCCATCCAGAGTAGCTTTCTTCTCTTGGATAGCAGCCTTAGGAAAAATTCTGACCATTGAAAATTTGCGTAAGAAAGGCATTGGGGTGTTGGAATGGTGTTATATGTGTAAGGGAAATGGAAAACGGTGGATCATTTCTTGCTTCACTGCTTGATCGCCTCGGAATTATGGTCTATGGTGTTTGGGCTGTTCGGAGTGTTTTGGGTAATGCCTAAATCCATTGTTGACATTCTTGCTGCTTGGCAAGGGCACCTTGGAAATCATAAAAATGGTATTACTTGGAAAGCCGTTCCACATTGTGTTATGTGGTGTGTTTGGTGGGAGAGGTCTGAGAGTAACACTCAAAAGTTTTAATGATCTTTAAAGAAACATACCGGATTTTAAAATGTTCTTTTTAAGAACTCTGTTTGATTGGATGTCCACTTTGGGCTGTTTTCCCTTAACTTCTATTTTTCTCTAGTTGGATTTGTGTAATTAGAGGATTTGATTGTTTTGTCCCCATTTGTGTACTTCCACTTTGGGAGACTCCTTTTCTTGGGTTTTTAATTAAACTTTTCTTACTTATCAAAAAAGTATAATAGCATTCTTATATAAGAAGACTATAGTTCAAATCATATTTTTCCAGCCGTGACATGTCCTTAGCCATCAATATTTCTAAAAAGTGGATTGTACTGCTTCCGATCTTCTAAATTCAGAGTAGAAGTGTCATCTTTAAACGCTTGGCTTTAAATGCATGCCGAGTGTATTCTCCCGGGTTTGATAGGTTCAGATCTCTTATAATTCTAAATTTATTTAGGGATTGAGCATGGGAGGCCCCGGCTACCTCAAATTAGTTAGAAACTGTGTTTTTTCTTGTATCTTCAGATCGACATGGGTGGTTTTTGCAGTTTTTTTTATTGAATCAGAATTTTTTCAGTTGGTGGTTAAGGAAGGGGGAAACTAGTTCTCTCTTAAGATTTTCAAACGGGGAAAATACTTCATGAAATCAGTTTTTATGGGTAAACATGCTGCACAATGGCTAATGCACAGTATAGAACACACTGATTGGGGTTAATCCCAAGCACTTTTTCATGTTTAGAGAAAGAGATATGGTATACATAGTGCAACGGGGTTCCAATTAGTTCGGTCCATACTTATTAGTGATAAAACTCAAAGTCGGTGGGCTTAGGAGATCTATTTTTATCCCGGCGGGAAGGGCACAACAAGGTTGGAGGGCTTTTGGTATTGAATTACATAGATTGTTGAATCTTTCCCAATATGTGATGGGTGGTCCGAAGTTCAGGCCTCATAGGCATAAGCCTTATTCTGTGGTTCACTCTTCTCGGACATTTGTAGAAATGCTGAAAGGTCCTGTGCAGATAAGGGATATGAAGCAAGCGCAGCAGTTTATCATCAAAGATAAGGAGGGGACTCGAATAGTGGAAAGATCAACTGAATCTCCGAGAGATAAACCTTGCATGCAGGTGGTGGTTTTTGATAATCAAACTAGAAATTCTGTTCTGTTGGCCGTGGGTGGTGTGGAGGGGAGGGATCGGCGTATTAATGGGGAGAATAAATTTGAGGTGAAAATCCTTGAAGGAAATAAAATTAGATTGCCTCTGAGGTTTAATACGAATTCAAATTCAAAACGAATTGTGTCTGATAAGGAGAGTGATCGTCGGAATTCAAGTTGGTTAAGGAAAGGTTTGATTGTAGAAGTCAAAGAGAATTGTAGGAGGCAGGTTCTTTGCGCTTCCTGTATTGATTTTTATTTTTATAGGTAAATAAGGCATTTTATTAAAAACAGAAAATAAGGAATGCAATTCTGTTCCCCTGGTACACAGGCAGTGTACTAAGGAAAACAAAACACTATGCAAAAGTACTTAAATCTAGAAAATCCAAAGGGGGATGAATAGAAAGACCACTCACAGTAGTCATCCAATTTTACGGAGAGCAAAAAGAGCTATTTCAAGTCAATGAAGGAATGTTCCTCTCCCCTGAGAGTTTGAATGTTCCATGCTCTCCAAATAGTCCACATGATACACAATGGAATAGCCCCCCAAATAATGGCTGCTCAATTTCACCCCATGCCCCCCATTCCAACAAGCTAGTAATTCCACCACCTGCTTAAGCATAACCCATGAAACACCAAACATGCTAAACACAAGTGTCCATAGACTGTGTGCATAGGAACAACGGAGTAAGTGATACACTGATTGCAATGTACACTTACACATCCACCACCAATTTACAACATATATATTACTCTTGCTCTAATTTATCCGATGTAAGAATCTTTACATACCAGCTACCCAAGTGAAAAAAGCTACCTTAGAAGAAGCTTTCACCTTCCAAATGCTTTCCCTAGGGAATGAGGGACTCCCTCTATCTGTTAGAACTATATAATATGACTTAACTTCGAAATAACCATTCCAGGTAGACAACTACACCGTTCCATCTTCCCCACTCCTACCAATATTAACAGAAAGTAGAAGAGCAAAGAAATGTTGTAAATTCTCCAATTCCCAATCTGGGATAGATCTAGTAAAATAACATCCCAATGAAGAGCCCCATCTGTACGCACAAATGTTCTGCTACCAAGGCGTCCTTCTTCCTTACAATGCGGTATGATAACGGAAAAGCCTCTTTAAGAGGTACCTCACCGCACCACATATCATCCCAGAAACAAATCTGAGAGCCTCACTGACCTCAATCTGAACATATTGTGAGCATCTCCCCTCAATTGCCTCTTATGTGCTTCCACAAGGAAACACCATGTGGCTCATTGGACACGTTAGAACTCCAACCACCCCCAGAACAACCATACTTTGTAGCTATAACTACCATCCAAAGTGAATCTGTTTCCACACTCCATAACAACTTCCCTAATAAGGAAGTATTGAAGTGGATAAGACTTGTATTACCCAAACCACCTGACTGTATTGGATAACAAACAGTCTTCCAATTAACCAGGTGATATTTTACTTCCCCAATAAGGCACTTCCTGTATAATTATTTGATTTAGTTTTCTTTGTGAGTTTAGTTAGTTGGGCTTAGTTATCAAAGCCCAATGAGTCATATATGACTGATATTTAACCCTAATATGACTTTGGCTCCTTGGGGTTTGATAATTAAGTCCAAACTAAATAACTAAACTCACAGATAAACCCCACTAAAGTAAAGAAACCCAAAATAAGACCCGATGGACCAATAGCACATCCCACGTCCAAACACAAAAAGATTTCAGAATTGCTCCTTACACTTAAATAAAATTGGGTTCTTGTTACTTACATTATAAATGACAATTATCCCGCTGTAGATCCATCCCAATCCAACACAAATTTGGGAGTACAGTCCCATATTTGTCCCATTTAAAAAGTCTTATCCTTAAACTTAAACTTGTCCCATCCCTTTTGATTTTTTTGGAAACTATTTTTTAACCCAAGAGTACCTTCATTCTAGTCCCATAATTTAAGTTCAAATTACACAACCAATAGTCATTACTTCAAACCCACCCACATCCACACACACACACACGCTCACATTTATTTATATGTATGTATGTATGTATGAGCAATGAATTATAGCTCAATTGGCACGTCCTTCTCTTATAATAATGAGATGGAGGGTGAGGTCGTGGGTTGAAAATACACCAGGTGCTTGTGCAGATTACCAATAATAAAAAAAAATATATATATATGTACATGCTTTCTTAATATAGGTAGTGTGGAAGTCTGATGAAATATGAGCAGCCTAAGTGTAGATGTTCTACTAAGGGTTTTAAAGAATTAGAATTGAATATCATCAAGAAAACCTACAAGAGATAGAGAAGAGACATCGCCAATTACATTCGACCACTCTCACAAATTTATATGGATTTATGCTTAGAATTAGATAATTAGTGCCATTGAAAGTACAGTTGTTTCTCTGTCCAAATTGTTCACATAAGGCAGAGTGGGGTGATGCTCTAAATTGGACCATTTCTATTTCTTATAAAAAAATTAAGGAAAAATTACTGTTTTGAATCTTTAGCACAATCCATGTACTTAGAATAGATCCAAAATTTAATTGCATAGATGTATCTAGGGAGAATTCACTTTGCAGCAACTATTCCCTAGATACGCATGTCGTGATATTTTATTTCATAATTGAATTAATTTAAAAAAGACTAAAGTTAAGGGTTTATCAATCGGTAATGTTGGTCCGATACCCAACCAAAGTGCTACTGCGATACCAATATAAAAGATGGTTTTTGCTACTGGACGACGAATATACATTCCTTGCCAACAAAAAAATTAACAATTTTTTTTAATATGTAAGAATTTTTATTAAAAAAGTGCAACAAAGGGAACAATCCTAACACTGGGGCATAACAAAAGGTACACCAATAATCTGTTATCTAACATTTAAAATCCATATACATAATCAATTTGATAAGGAATGACAACTAGTCTATTTTACAGTAGCTAGTGTTTCCTATCAAAAAAGAATGACAGCTAGTGTATTTATTTATTTATTTCTTCCTTTTATTTTTGTAGTTGACTTGAGCTCCTGTATAAAGATCTTCAACTCCACCCCCCTCCCCTCCCCCCCCCCCCCCCCCCCCCCGCAACTTTCTTGTTTGGCCTCCCTTATCTTTTTGTATTGATGTAATTTTTAAATGTTATTGTAAAATAAATGCAAAGCCTTTTTCCTTTTTCATATATAGGTTAATTTTGAAGACACCTGCAAGGGTTTCCTAGAGTTTGCAAAGGTATGATCACATTTGAAGGTTTTTATTATATATTTTTTGGTGTATTTTCCTTCTAATTTCGCATGGATCATGCCCTACATGGTATATCTTTGTAATTCTATTACTGCTTGATATATTTAAATGCTTTATCATTAGACTTCCATGTGAATTGTACTTCATCATAAAGCTTAAAATTTATGTTATCCCTTACAATATATCTCATCACATATGGTTGGGAATTACACCACTTTCCACTCTTTTCTCAAACAAGATGACAATGCACCTGTGTGTGTGTGTGTGGGGGGGGGGGGGGGGGTGGTGTTGAACCAAAGCTGCCCCGTGGGCTTGAGCTGAATAGGAATAACCGAAAAGATATTCCCAAGGTAAAGATCCATAGCTATAGGCAATTGCACATCAAACCTAATTCTGTGATAAGGTACTTAATCACATAAGCTCACATGACATATGTGCCATGGCCTTGTACTTGGCCACCGGACTAGATTTGAAATGCAACCATAATTGTTTTGTAGTTAATATTTTACAAAATTGTGTATTTTTTCTTGCTCCATAAAGTTGTTATATGTGCTGTTCATAATATACTAGCATACATTGTATATCCTGATGGCTTAATGTGTTAGAAATAGATCTTCAGAACTAATATTTAAATTCTGCGTTGATGATAGGAAGCTGTCCAGCAAACAGTTAGGGTAATATTTGAAGATCCAGGAGTGCAGGAGTTACTTGTAAACCTTTATCAGAAAGGTAAATTATTTTTACCATTTGTGGTTCCTATTTTACCATATCTGAAGATCCAGGAGTGCTGGACTTACTATTAAGCTTTATTAGAAAGGTCAAGTAGTTTTTACCATTACTTGTCTGTTATACAATGGAGATCAGCTTTGTTTGATATTTTCCATGTGTTCATTGTCCTAATGATGATAGGGCTAGATGAGGGTTTTGGGAGCAATTGGCTGGGGTATGTTCATGGTAGACCACTCTCCAATTATTTTGGATTCTTTTTTTTTTTTTTTTTTTTTTTGGGTGGGGGGAAGGGTGGTGGGTGGTATGCATCAATGGTTTGGTTTCATTACTGTTTTAGGTGGGAAGCTCAAGGGGCTGAAGCTACATCTTAAAAGGTGGAATAAAGGAGGTCGTATATTGATGTGCTTGTTAAGAAATGTGCCCCTGTAGAGGCGATTAGACACTTGGGTATCATGAGCTAGTCAGGAAGAGACCTCAATTGGGTTAGTTTACTTACCCACTTTATGTTGGAGAATCTCAAAAATGGCTTTTTTTTTTTTTGTTGAACAGATAAAGGGATAAGGTGATGTATCATTCTGTGAATTGGGAGATGACTTGCTCTCAATTTTCTTCAAGAGGTTTGGGCATTAAGGGAAAAATATGGGGAGGATTGTTGTAAGTGGTAAACTGTTGAGGTTAGGGATGCACTAAAACAAATAAAAAAAATTAAAAAAATGAAGAAAATAAGTTAAGGGAACACGTTGACTGAAATTTAAAAAAATATTAGATTGGTTTAGGGAAAGTTCCACTTATTATCAGTTTTAATTTTAGGGATGGCAATAATTCTGTTTTTACCCAACTTATGATTTATGGTGCGGAAAAGATCTTAGATACTCTTATTTCTGGGATTGTTAGAAATTACAATAGACAGACAATTGAGATGTAACCATAGCATGTCATATGCGTTGTTCTAATGATGATTCACATTGGAATCCAGCATATTCATGGGCATTATTGAACTGCATTCTTGAATCTGTTCAACATCTCTTTGATTTGCTTTACGTGGCTGAGTTAATTGGAGTGGGGATGAATCAGATAGAATGCTACTGTCAAGTGTTAACACAATCAGCTGGGGCCATGCCCCATGAAGTGGAGGTTACTAGCTCAAAAAAAAAAAAAGAAAAAAAAAAGAAAGGAAAATGAAAAAGAAGAGGGGCAGGTTAATTGTCCCTAGAACTCCATTTGGAAGGCAAAAGCCTGCAAAAGGTGGCTCTTTTAGTTTGGACAGCAACACATGGTAAAATATTGACAGTCGATAATTTCAGGAAGAATAGCAAGATTATAACTGACTAGTGCTGCTTGTGTAAAATGAGGGGACACAGTGAACCACTTTGTTCTATGGTCATAAGTATTCTCTTTGTTTGGGATTTGTAGAGTTGTTATTAACTTATTACAAACACAGTGGTTGGGTAATTGGAATGTTAGTATGTATCAGAGTAGCATCATTTTGGATTTCTACACCTCTATGCCTTATGTAAAGTATTTGGAGGGAGAGCAAGGTTAGGACCTTTGATGGGACTAGATATGACCAATATTTTAACTCAATACATCTGAGGTGGTTTTTCGATTCGATGAGGACAATTGAGAGATCTTGTTCTTCGTCTTTCTTGGAATTTTAAATCCTTTAAATTTTAGATCTTTAGTCTTTTACTTTTGTGTTTCTCTTTATACCTCCCATATTTAACCTCCAATTTTTATTCTGAATTGAATTTGGTCTGAACGATTTAAAACACTGGTAGGACCAGAAAAGCAATGAGTTGCTACAGTTCACATGATCTGGCTTTTTTTTTTTTTTTTTTTAGTACAGATCATTAAAACATCTCATAATAAGTGATTAGGATTTGATACCTAAATGGTGGAACTATGCTATCTTTGCATGTTTGTCAAACTTTAGCTTTTTTATACTCTTAATTTATAGAGGCTAATAGCCTAATAGAGAATAAACAAAAAAGGGAATTTATTCCCTTACGCATTGAGGTTATATGATTGTGGACAGCTGCCAAAAATCAGAATTTTAATTTGTAAATGTCAGTATTTTTTCTTGCCAATCTTATCTAATAATATATATATATTCGCATTCAACAATTAAGATTTTTCAGACATTAGAATGTCACTATGGCTTGATTGCAGTCAGCCTGACCCTTTGAATATTTTCGACAGCCACAAGTTGGTTGTGTAATGGGCCCAATGGCCTCTGCTGCATCAATCTGTATGTTGTATCAGGCTTCAATTGGGTGGTCCAAAATGTATTATTGCCTTTAATTGTCCTCATATTTATAAGTTTATATACCTCAGTTCTAAATATGCGTACTGAGTTTTCTTTCACCTTAAATTGAAGGAAATTTCTCCCTGATTGAAAGGACAAATGCATTGTCCAAAATGACGTGGACAGAGACAGTGAGAAAAAAACAACTGTACATTGCTAAGGACCTAACAGCAGATATTGTTGTGATTGGTGTAGAATTGTGCAAAGGTGTCCACATGCACATCCCCATGTAATTAGAATAAGTTGTCATTGGGTCAAGTTCAGTTTGTCTAGGGGAAAAATAGATTAGGTAGGCAGAAGGCAGTGTCTCTAGAACATAAGCTAAGCTATCACTGAAGTAAAGATTTCATGATGGATGTCATTATGTACAAGAGACAACCAGACCATCAGTGGATGCATGTAGGGGGAAAAAAGTGATTTGGGCTTTTCATAATATTCATGCAGAAGATTTGGAAGCGTCCCAGTAAATTAAAAGTCTTAAGAAATTTATGTCTGTTATGTTTCAATGGCTTGACAATTTTGAGTATGTGCCCAATATATCCCATGGAACAACTTGATACATATTGCTTCAATGTTAATTAATTAGTGATTTCAAATCATGCAATCATTGATTTTCTGATGCAATTTGTGCACCTGTTAATGATGAAACTGTTTTAGTTGGAAATGACTTCATTGATTTTCTTACTCTCTCTTTAAACGACTGTCTTAGTATCTGAGTTGGGTTTTCACCTTTTGCATGTTCCAGAGTGGTGTGAAGGACAAGTTACGGAGTACCTGGTTGCAACATTTGGTGATTATTTTACAGATGTGAAAATGTGAGTGTTCTTCTCTGACTTACAAATATTTTTCTAGGTTTCAGTACTGCAGGCTTTTGTTGGTTCAACATACGTTTGCGTACTTATATTGTTTTGAATTAAAAGTAGTGTTTGACATGGACAGGATTACAGCCTTTAGTTTGTTCCCTTCTTCTATCTTATGGCCATCAATTATCCTTGATAAGTTTTGTGTGCATTGGGATGGCATTGTAAATTAATTGTTTCTTCTAAATAGTTTTATTCTAGAGCATCACTTTATATGGAGATGGGACTGCCAACCATTTGAGGTGGTTGGGGACCAACATACAGATTAAACAACATATTTGATTGGATTTCCTACATGCCTTCTTTTGTCTTCAATAAAAAAGAAGAAAGCTTGGAGTTAACTTAGTTGGTTTTATTTTTTATTTTTTATTTTTAAATGAAATAGAAAATTTAGTACGATAACCAATGAAAAGGGGATGAAATGTTGGATGATAAAGTTCTCCTAGTTCTTGCTTGAGTATAATATTTAGGTTGAGTTTGTCTCCACCAAATTCTCTGATTGACAGCAGGAGTAATGAATGGCTGATCCCAAATATCACACAAAACCAGTTTAAAAGTTACTTCATGTTATTAAATATGTGTTGTACCGCATTGATCTTAAGATATTCTGTAGTTTCCTATCTTCCCAAGATAGTAGTGATAGTGACGCAGGACAACCAGAACAAAACTGAAATAATGGAAAAATAAAAGATATGACCTAGGAGTCAGCACCTAGGCCTTGCTTGGAGTCAGCACCAAGCGGGGAAACCACTAGGAGTCAGCACCTAGGGTAGACCTGGAGTCAGCACCAGATCAAAGAAAAGACCAAACAACCATTTTTTTCATTCATCAAAATATCAACTATCTCTTCAAGGAGTACAATAGGTTGCTTATAAAGAATTACTAAACCCTGGTTCTAATTGGCTAGGAAACCCTAATTGCCTTATTACGAAAATAACCTTGCTTCCAAATTAAAATATTAATAGCCTAATAAACTACTAGGACTTAAAACATAAAAAATACAATTGACTTGCAAACATAAATAATACTATAAATAAAAATCTTCTTGCGTCTCCTGCATCATTCTCCTCTGGTTGGAGAAAACTCGACCTCGAGTTTTAAAACATTGAAGGATTAGGATGCTGACAAATAACACTTACTTCAAGTCTAAAATCACCTTAGGGAGCACAGGGAAAAGAAAAACCTTGAATTCCACCACATCAAACTCATTTGGAATAACAAAATTAATGTGTGGAATCAGTATAATCTCTTCTTGAACCTTATGAACCATAGGAAGCACTGTGGTTTTAACCTCTTCGACTTCACCAAGATCTAGATCTTCAAGGACTGTGGAGGGTTGATCAGATTCACGTTCAACAACTTCAACTTTCACATCATGTGCACCCTCAAGCTTGCTGGGTAGTTTTTGAGTGGGTGCCATTATGTTTTCTAGCTGGGCATTAATCCTAGTTATTATTTGCTCCCCCAATGTCCACGAAATAGGTGAAACATTCTGATTTGCCTTTCTTACAATAGCAAAAAGTGAACTAAGAAGATCCAAGAAAATGTCTTCACTTTCATTTATGACCAGACACATAATTGTTTCCATGGCTGAAAGTACAGCAGGTGGATGGTTGGACCTAATCATCTTCAAGAAACTTTGAAACATCTCAACAACCAATGCATCACACTCAAGATCCAACATCACCAAGCATAACTTGACCTTTGCAATGGTATCAAGAATTGAAGTCACCTTCTTATAAGAGCGAGTAGACACATGAGACATATTTTCACATGCTGCCACAATCAATTGAAATATTTCCTTCATTTGCGCATCCTTATATGGGGCATCTGGTGCTGTTATTCTTGTAATCTCAATAATGCAAGATACAACTGAAACCTTCACATCCATTTCAGCATGTCTCAAAAGTTTATTATTGATCAGAGCCTTTACTGAGGGAAAAACTGCATCTCGCATTGATTTGGATGGTACTTGCTCCACGCATGCTAACAAATTTTCAACTTCATCAAGAAGAGTAAGGAGATCATCAATGGAGGAAAGAGGGTTAAGGAGTCTATTCCCAACCTCCTTAAGCTGCTTTTCAAGTTCACCATGAAAGGAAGTCATTGTGTTTTTTTTTTTTTTTTAGCTCAGACTTAGGGGCACAAAACATAGAGATTGAAAGTTGAAACTGATGTTCTGATTATTTTTTTATTTTTATTTTTTCTCTGGTGTGGGGGCCGGGTCTTCTACTTTTAAAGGAAAACTAGTGTTGTATAGGCTGGGCTTAGGGCTTGTTAAAAGGATCGGGCTATGGGTTTTGCAATAGGATGACTTTTTTTTTTTTTTTTTTTTTTTTAATTGGGTGCTGGCCTATTGGATTGAGCTAAATTTATAATGGGCTGTGTTGGGTTCTTTATTTGGGCCGGGTAAAATTGTGTTTGAGTGGCTAATGGGCCAGGTACAATTTTGAGAGACAAATGCGCTGTTTTTTTTTTTTAACAAAAAGCTTGTTTACGTAAATGGCTAAAGAAGGCAAATAGGGGAATTTAGACAGGCCAGTGGGTTACCTCATGAGATTGGATAGATGCAGGTTTGGCGTTGCAGTAGAACCAGCGGCGTGCGAGGCTGAGGCTTCCGATGGTGTTGTGGTTGTGGTGGTTGGCCCTTCCGGCAGCTTGTGATGGCTGTGGGCAGCAGCTTTGGAATGACGGGGTGAGATTGGTATTAAAGAATTCTTGCGGTACTGTTCTGGTGGAGTGAGTTATGGGTTTTCTGGATCTGGTTTCCTTTATGGTGGTTGGCTTTTGTGTGGGTATTGTGGTTTGATGGGATGAGAAACACGGCAATGAATTTTTTTTTTTTTGGGTGATATTTTCTGGTTCTTTCCTGCGGTGATGCTTCAACAGATCGGTGTTTGCTCTGATATCAAATATGACGCAGGAAAACCAGAACAAAACTAAAATAACGGAAAAATAAAAGATATGACTTAAGAGTTAGCACCTAAGCCTTGCTTGGAGTCAGCACCAAACGGGAAAACCACTAGGAGTCAGCACCTAGGGTAGACCTGGAGTCAGCACCAGACCAAAGAAAGACCAAACGACCATTTTTTTCATTCATCAAAATATCAATTATCTCCTCAAGGAGTACAATAGGTTGCTTATAAAGGATTACTAAACCCTAGTTCTAATTGGCTAGGAAACCCTAATTGCTTTATTACGAAAATAACCTTACTTCCAAATTAAAATATTAATAGCCTAATAAACTACTAGGACCTAAAACATAAAAAATACAATTGACTTGCAAACATAAATAATACTAAATAAAAATCTTCTTGCGTCTCCCGCATCAGATAGTATATGCCTTCTATTTCTAAAGGTTTGTGTTACCATGAAAACCCTATTTTAGTTTGATTTAATCCAACTCTAGTCTTTCTATATTGATTGAATGTAATTGAGGCATCAAAATATTGGGGCCTAGTCTCTCCATCAAATTTTGTCCCAAGATAGTAGAGTTTGATTTGATCCAACTCTACGTGTAAAATGCTTGTGCCTGATTCTTCCTTCTATCCGATTTGTTTTAAATTAACCCAAAAATCACTTATTAATTTGCCTTAAAATTGTTTGAGTATCACCAATTTTTGGAACTCTGGCTTATTTTTAACAAAATTTGTTGTTGCAGAATACAGATTAAGGTTTTTATACTTTGGTTTGGTATTACCGTATTATGATGATTATGATACTGCTGTGTGTCTCATAAAAATAAGACATTTATTTTCGCATGTTATATTGGGTATTTAAGGTACATTGAAGAAAGATCATTTAGGAGATTTGTTGAAGCTTGCCTGGAGGAAACAGTGATTGTTTACGTCGATCATCTTTTAATACAGGTTTTTATTTCACATTGAAAAGACTGTGCTTTTGTTTGTACTCCCCTGTAATTTATATAGTTATTTTTATTTTACAACATGATGAACCTAATGATGCTTGTGACTTTAGAGAAACTATATCAAGGAAGAAACTATAGAACGGATGAGGCTGGATGAAGAAGTTCTTATGGACTTTTTTAGGGAATATTTGACTGTTTCTGTAAGTACTGAATATGTTTTGGAAGTGTTTGGGTGGTTTTTCGAAAAGTCTCCTTATCTTTTGAAGTGAATTCCTATCACAGAGAATATTATTTATTTATTTTAATTCTTGGTTAAATTTATCTTTTAATTTCTTCCAATGCTTCTTTATTCTAATTTTCCTCACTTGGGTTGCAGAAAGTCGAAAATAGAGTCAGGATAATGAGTGATTTAAGAGAACTTACTTCAGCAGAGAGCCTGGATACCTTCACGCTCATTTACACAAATATTCTTGAACATCAACCTGACTGCCCGGTAATCTCTTTTATTAATGAAGAAATCTGAGTTTTCCATCACAATTTTGTTACTGGAAATTTCAAAATGCATCTTTTAAGTAAACCACTTTCTCCCCACTTATTATTAATAAACAATACGGTGCTCCTAGAATTATCTTCTGGTTTACTTTATTATTATAAATCATGGTTTATCCATCAATTGGGTCAGTGTTTCATTATTCTCTTTTAAGTTAATGCTAATTTCCTGCCACAGAAGATAAGGCATAGAAATCTTGACCTCTTCTTAAGTACCTGAAGATTGCAGATTCTTCATTAATAATTATCGATATTTTCCTCTTGCAGCCTGAGGTTGTTGAGAAACTTGTTGGACTACGGGAAGGCATACCAAGGAAGGATGCAAAGGAGGTATGCAATGTTTTAGTTCTTTTTCTCAGCTTTAAATCATAGATGTAGTGTTGGATGCTAAAATATGAGAAATGAGTTTCCTTACGGTGTATTATGATGTCTGATGGATACCAAAATTACTTCATAGTACTTTACAGGACGATCCTAAGTAATGGTGCAAATCACTGCCTCGTGAGATGTGTACTGCTTTATAAATGTTACAAGGACCAAGTTTACTAAGTTATATGGGTATAAACCACAATAGAATGTATTCCATCTATATATCTTATGTTGAACATATAGCCTTGGGGCATTTTACATCCTCCATTAATTTAGGAAGTACAGTTACCTAAAGTTCTATAGTAGAAATTTTGACCTACAGTGACTTGGAGCTATAATTGTCTCGTGTTGCAGAGTTTAAAATTTCTTTGCTTTTGTTTCGTTTCCCAATGTTGCTTCGGAGAAAATACTTGAGTTCTGTCCTCTGTAGGCTTGATATTTCTGTTATTTTTTCGAACAGGTAGTACAAGAGTGCAAAGAGATTTACGAGAATTCTTTTGTTGATGGAAACCCCCCTAAGGCAGGATTTGTTTTCCCAAAAGTGAAGTGCTTATCAGCTTCCAAGGGATATCTATGGCGTAAGCTGACTTAGTAATGCAATTTTGATACCCGTAACCTGTGTTTGGATCGGGAAGACTATATGTTGCTGTATAGACATGTAATCTCTTTTTGATGGAAAGGTCACATTTGTATTGGTTGCTTCTATAAATAGTGATGAGTTTTTGGATCAGAAAGACAATGCTGTTAGTTGTATAGAGCTGTAAATCTAATTCTTTTATCGAAAGGTGATATTTGTATTATTTTTAATTTTATTAATAGTGAAGAGTCTTTTCTGTCTTGTGCATGCTGTTCCCTCTCTCTCTCTCCCTCGTACATGAAATTTAAGTTGTATAAAGTTTATTTAATAACTTACATGAAAACGTTAGGAATCTCTGTGAAGGCTAATTAATTTATATATTTTATCTCTTGATTCCTGTAGCCTTCTCTGATATAGGTTCGATAAGAGGGATAAGTATCCACTTGACAATTGGTTTTGCTAATTGGTCAGAGATAGCGACTAATCTGATATGGTATTTTATCTAGGCAGCATAGTCAGATAATCTGTCTCAGACAGCCCTTTTTGGGATTTGTTTTTATTATTGGGAACTGTTTGATCTATAAATTCCTTATGTTCATCTCTTTACAATTTTAGAAAGGTCTTTCAAGGCAGTGTTTTGTCAATGGAAAATCAAGGAAAATTAACTAATTAAAAAATCTAGGAGTATAATTATACATGTAATAAAAACTTTTCAAAACCTTGAAAACATGTTATCGGTTGGAAAATATTTTAATATAAGCATTGTCATAGCCGGGACTTTACTTCAAGCTGGGTAATTTGGCACAATAGTTGAAATTCAATAGTTCGAAAAAACTGAATGAGTTCAGTTCTAAACCAATTTTGAAAAATGAATGGACAACTGCAAAATTGTATTTTTAGACGCAGTTTTCTGAACTCAATTTTAAGTTATTTTGGTTTATAATAAGTTTTTTTTTTTTCTGGATTAAATAAATGGTAATTAATTGGTCCATATATATATATATATGTATGTATGTATTGATTATTTAAGGATTAGGTTATATATGTCCTTGCACAGTTTTTTTATTGTTAGCTAAGAACATTTATGGTCTGTCTGAATTAGGGGGAGGGAAAGAGGGTTGAGGGGAGTAGAGTTCAAGTAAAAAATTGAAAGCAAAAGATTGGAAGTCATGAAAATATGGTAGCAACAATGCGTTCAACATAGAAAGCTCTCTCTACTCTCTAAGGCATAAAAAATGATTTGCCCCAGTCTCAATTCTTCTTTGCTCTTCCCAGACGATAGCGTGAAGTCTCAAGTCTTCCCACGCATACAAATTCTCTTAGCTAGCGTGAAATAAATGTAGGGCACACGGATTAAGATGCTCTGCATAAGAAAAATCACGCTTCCTCAATATACTTTGATTATTTAAAAAATGCTATTTGACAAGCTCGCTCAAGGGGCCTTCTTGCTTAAAATGGTCCAGCAAATAAGTGAAATCTCAGGTTGAGAGGGCTTCTTCAAATGGAAATTCTCTATTTAGCTCCAAACTATAATTTTTTTTTTTTTGGTTCACAGAATTACATCCTCAATGCAAATTACATTGTCAAGAATATTTTTCCAACCTAAATCCTAACAAATTATAGAATGGTAAGCATTTCAAGCTTTTCATTGTAAACAATTGCACAATTAGCACGGGTGGACTTGGAAGGTTTTAATTTATTGGCATGCAACTCTTTCTTTAAATATGTTTTAGTATAGGCTACACATGATAGGGGTAGCCCTCCCTTCCATGGATTGAATAACACCGAATTGAACCTAAAAAAAAGAAAGATTTACCACTCAACAAGAAGGCCAGTAGTCTCTACTTTTCTTTTATTCTCAATACATAATATATATTCTACTCAAATATTGGTAAGAAACAACTCTTAACAATGTTTTTCTCAAAGTTTTAATAGCAATTCTTCATAGACTCTTCCAATACATCGGTACCTTCTAAACTGCCATACAAAATTGTCAAAGAGAATCTTAAAATAGGAATAGTTCATAAATTACATCCAAAATTCAATTTTTAAGGCGCCAAAATCAAGCATTTCTTTGATTCAATTATTTGCATGGAATTTATTTTAAAAAAGAAGAAAATTATCTAATTATATATTTTCTTGCACACAATGTGTTTGTAAATGAATCTCTACATTCCAATTGGGGAGAAAAGGATCTCTACATATATATATATTTTTAAGGGCTTTGCTAGGTGCACATTTGAAATACACATATAATGCACGTATGGCCAGGCTGGTCATCGACTATAGCCAGCTCAATTATTAAAAAATGCCACGACATTAAAAACAAAGAATAAGAGTGCCACCTCAACAGAATACAATCAGCAATACTTGAATGAACAAAACATATATCTTTGTTAAGAGAGGCCAACAACATTACCATGCATATGCAAAAACATCGAAAAAAAAAGAAAAGAGACGAAGTGCTTGAATTGAAGTAGTTTAATCTGCATCTTCTTCTTCTTCTTCTTTTTTTTTTTTGGTTGTAAAAAGATTTGAGACATGTTTTGGGTTTTCATCGGTGACTATTTCTTATTCTATTAGCAATAGTAATGTGTTGTGATTTTAAATAGGAGTAGAAATTTAGTGTTTTAGAGACCTTTGGCACTTTTTTTTTTGTTGGTGAGAATACTAGATATTTTAACACACACACACACGGGGAGAGGGGAGAAGGTTTTAAAGAAACTGACAATGATGTATATCCAAAAGGGCCTAACTTTTGGATACACAGCACAATTTTTAAACCTCTTTAACTCATACTCATTTTTCAATATGGGATTAACCCATTGTTTTTTGGTTTTGAAAATACTAAATATTTTAACACACACACATACGGGGAGAGGGGAGAAGGTCTTAAAGAAATTGACAATGATGTATATCCAAAAGGGCCTAACTTTGGCACTTGAAGGAGATAAGAGAGAGAGAAATATTAGGTGTTTTTGTTTTATGAGAAGATGGACAACCTTTGTAGATAAGCATGAGGAAGGTAAAAAAAAAAAAGAAATCCCTTTAGAGATCAACAGGTATGAGAGAGAGAAAGAATTTGGAGGTCACTAGGGATTGTGAAGCAAAGTTATGGATAATCTCTTCGTATATAGAACCCAATAACTCACTTTACCCACACAAAAAAAAGAAAAAAAAAGAAAAAAAAGAGAGAGAGAGAGAGAGAAGAAGATGAACACATGGGGCAAAATTGAGAATTTTTAAATTCTCTCTTTTAACTTTGACGATATATACATATGTGTGTGTGTGTGTTTCGACATTTGATTGATGCACATACTCATCACACTAAGGTGGCCATTAAAAATTTCGAGATGCTACACTTATTGATATTTATATTTATTTATGTTTATATAAAAGTGGAAGCATACAGTTTAACGTTCCTATGCTCTTTTTGATCTATATCATCAACCACGTCACAAATATAAATATATATATAAATATATTTTACAATATTAATATATTCAATAATGCAACATGATTTTACACATTCTCTAAACTTTTCTTTTGATTGTAACCTATCAATCATAATAACTCCATCACTTTTCATGTTCTCTAATATGATTGTAACTTTTCAATCATAATAATTGCTATTATCACTATTATTGAAAGCACATTCATAAAAAAAAAAAAACAAAACTAGAAAATGCATCCCTCAAGGTATAGAAAAAGAGAAACCGATTAGAATAATCATTAAAAAAAAAACAAACAGTTTTGGTGGAGACACCAATTACTAATTTTTTCAACAAAATATACTATTTACTTAAACACTGAAAATTGTTGTTTGAGTACTCCTACCAAACAGACCCTAATGCATTTGTTTAAATTCAAAATGAAATTCTCACCGAACCAATTAAAGTTGGTCTGCTACCCACATTTCCTACTAACAGTTCGATCAGAGATTTTTATTCAAGAAAAAGCCCTCATCACAATTTGGTAACTTTTTTTTGTTCTTCCCTCTATTGCGATTAACTTTTTAGAGTTTTTATCTATATAATAATAAATAAAAATGGAAAGCCACATCAGCTACTTCATCTACTATAATTTATATATATGTTTATAACTAAAAACATAAGTACACTATTTTGTTACTTTTTTTTTTTTGAGTAGACACTATTTTGTTACTTAATATGGCAAAGTGGTGTCCTATTTATTTTTTCCACTAATTATTTTTTACAATATGAATTATCTAAAAGAGCCATTCAGTTACTTTACCACATTAACCACAATATACTTTAATATAAACTAATTGTAAACGTGGTACATCTTGCTTTTGACATTTAGATTGCTACTAATTAATTGAAATGAGTTTTGCAATCACTAGAGGTGAGTCATCTTTTAGGTTATTCACCTATATATATACACTATCTTGGTTCTTAGATTTTTTTGGGTGTAAACTATACTTTCTTGGATTAGACAGGACAGACGTGTAAGAGGTGAATTTCCTGACTCATGTTTCTTACTCAACAGAATCAATGGAATCAGAAGCTAATGTGAAAATTGCAGTTTTTGCTGATGACATTCAGTTAATTTTTACCTATAGAGTTTGTGAATCTCCCACAAACTAGTCATTTCACTTTGTTTGCTTTTAATTTCACAGGAACTAAGTAGCGCAAACTTGGATGAAGTAGTGGCTCTTGCCATGGAGCTAAACGGTCTTGTTAATAACGGTAATGTAAATCACTCCATATATAAGCAAAACATATATATAGCCTTTATTTATATTTTTATTTTTAAAAATCGTAATCCATGCAGATTCTATTTTTATTTTATTTTATCAATTTAAGTACATGTACATATGTACTCATTGACCAACTAAAAAACTTAACAGTTTAAGCTTATTAACTGTGGCATTAAACCATGTGATAATTTTTAATTCTGTACCCTAAAAAAGCAAACCAGGCAAACCCAACCCTCAATTACCTGTGTTTTGCTACCAAGTAGAAGCAAGTTAAGATGGAAGATTAATTTTTTTTTATTATTATTATAAGTAAGATAGAAGATTAACTCTTATGATGCATTCATTCATGTAAATTTTGTTGTTGTTTTCATCCCTATCAATTCCCGATATTCTCTTTTCATCACTTTAGTTTAATTTGGTTTAAGCAGTTTATTTAACTCTCTTAAAAAACTATGTAAGATTGTTAAATCTATTATTAATTTGAAACCAATTGATAATTTTTTCATATTAAAAAACTATTCAAACAAATTTTCGTATTGCTTTTAATAGTAGAAAATTTCTCATAATAGCTATCCAACATCCTGTTAACAGGGATAGTAAAAAAAATTCAAGGATTCATAAAGCTATTGTAGGCACAATTTTTAGGTGATTGTAATGATTGTCATATATGATTATAAGAGACCCCAGCGTTTCTTAAAATGTTGTATAAACGAAATATTGTTTTGTCATTAATTTATCAATAAAATTTATTGCGCGCGCGCGCACACACACACATATATATATATATATTCAAACATATATTTGCCTTTTTGAAATTGATATGAGTTGGCTAATTTTCAAATTAGTGGTGATTGCCATGCATTTGATGCATTTGAATTTACCTGTCAATTGTTTGAGTAATAAATTAAAGTAATTTATTATAAGTGGTGATTATTACTATGATAATTTTCTTAAAAGAAAGAGAAATTTGAATAATAAATTTTAAACTTAAAAAATTCAATCGTACTAAATTTTATTTTGGAAAAATGTAACATACTATAATAGAAGTTAGAAAATATGGACAAACTAAAAAGAGAATAATTATATAATGATAGAAGTGTAGAAATAGAGAGATAGAAATTTTCAGAGAAAATATTATAACATATTTAAGTAATTATACATTATACCATATTACAAAATAATTATATATTATCAGATTAGAATATTGTAACTAGTTGATATGTAAAAGGAAGTATTATGAATATACTCTATGCAAGAACACCAGAATTTTTATTTATTTAAAGAAATTAATAAATTAAGAACAAAAGAGAAGAAATACCAAAAAAAAAAAAAAAACATTATTACTGCTTGTGGAAAATTGTATGCAACTTTATATGTGTGAGCAAGTAAAATGAACGAAAGTGAGAGATCAAGAATACTACACCAAAGCTCGATCATTATTTTTGTATTAAGCAATCAATCTAACATCCAAGCTTGAAACGCGGCTATAGCCAAATTTAAAAAAAAAATCCCTATAGCCACGTTTTCAAAATGAGGCTGTAGGTTGAGGATCTACAGCCGTGTTTTAAAAACGCGGCTATAGCCAAATAAAAATAAAAATAAAAAAGCTATAATCACGTTTTTAAAATGTGGCTGGAGGCTAAGGATCTAGAGCTGCGTTTAATAAACACGGCTAATGTACACCCTATAGCCATGGTTTAGAAATGCGGTTGAAATAAGACCTAATGCCACGTTTTGAAAATGCAGCTATAGACCTGTCAGATCTATAGTTACAGGTTTTAGGCAACTGCTGAAAACATGGCTATATAAAATGAGGCTATAGACCAAATTGGCCTATAGCCACATTTTTAGGAGCTATAGTTGCGTTTTTAAAATGCAGCTATAACCCATTTTTCGTGGAATTTGCGTCTCTTAGTGCGCGCAATGGCAAGATCCCATGCCCTTGTGTCAAATGTGTGCATAGTCAACTCCATCCAGCAGAAGTTGTATGTGGTCACCTAAACAACTTTGGGATTCTTTCCAATTATAGAACTTGGACGATGCATGGGGAATCACAGTCGACCACGACACCTGCTGAAGTTAGGAGTAGTCATGTGCATGAAAACTTGAATGAATACGGGAATTTTGGTGGGATGTTGCATAATTTGATCTCCATGCATGATATGGCACCAGAATCAATGGATGAAGGTCCTAGCGTGCAACAACCGGCAGAAGGTCCTAGTGTGCAACAACCGGCAGAAGGTCCTAACGATGATGCAAAAAAGTTTTACAAAATGATAGAAGATGTGGAGAAACCTTTATACAAAGGATGTACAAAATTTAGTATATTCTCAGCTGTCGTTGTGTTGTACCAGCTAAAGTCTCTTTGTGGTTGGTCCAATAAATCATTTACTTTGTTGCTTCAAGTTGTGCAAGACTTACTTCCTTTGGATGCTACATTGCCAAAAGATTATTATGGGGCTAAGAAGATTATTAAAGATTTGGGTTTAGGTTATGAGAAGATTCATGCTTGTATTAATGACTGTATGTTGTTTTGGAAGCAAGATGCTAACCTAGAGGCTTGCAAATTCTGTGGAGTGTCTAGGTGGAAAGAACAGAACACAACTTCTGGGGAACCAAATAATGCATCATCCAGTAAGGGGAAGAAGAAATCTTCAAAGATGCTACGGTGGTTCCCTTTGAAACCAAGATTGCAACGGCTATTTCTGTCACCCGATTTAGCGGGATATATGAAGTGGCATGCAACTGGGCGTACTGATGACGGGATAATGCGGCATCCCGCTGACTCAGAAGCATGGAAAATGTTTTAACACTAAGTATGTAGATTTTTCGTCTGAGCCTCGTAATGTAAGACTTGGATTAGCATCAGATGGGTTCAACCCGTATGGCATTTTGAGTACTAGTCACAGTACATGGCCGGTCGTTTTGGTCCCATACAATCTCCCTCCTTGGATGTGCATGAAAAGGTCATCTTTGATACTGTCACTAGTTGTTCCTGGTCCTTCCTCACCTGGTGTAGCCATAGATGTGTACTTACAACCTTTAATCGAGGAACTCAGGGAGTTATGGGACGTTGGAGTAGAGGCGTATGATGCATCTTCTAAAAACAGGTTCCAATTACGTGCAGCATTGATGTGGACCATAAATGATTTTCCTGCATACTCAGATTTGTCTGGTTGGAGTATGAAAGGCATGTTTGCTTGTCCTTCTTGTGCCTCTGATACGGACTCTCGCTATTTAAAACATGGCCACAAAGTCTGTTACATGGGACATCGGCGTTGGTTGGATAGAGATCACCCATTTCGGAAAGAAGATACAAACTTTGATGGTACTCAAGATATGAGATTGGCTCCTGTGCCTCCATCGGGGTTAAATATACATATGGATACAGAAAGTTTAGATGGACGTTGTCTAGGTAAGAAAGCTCAAGCTACGTTCAAAAAAAGAAAGAGAGGGGAGGAAAATGTAAGTGCTTGGAATAAGCGAAGTATACTATTCACATTGCCTTACTGGAGGGATCACAAGTTGCGTCACAATCTTGATGTTATACACATAGAGAAGAACGTGACAGACAATATAATAGGCACGTTGTTGAGTTTGAAGGGCAAGACAAAGGATAATCCTGAGGCACGCCTTGATTTACAGGCCATGGGTATACGGAGTGCTCTTCACCTAAAATCAAGTGTCGGCGATAAATATACTATGCCGCATGCATGTTTTAATATGACTGCAAGAGAGAAAGATGGGTTCCTGCAAGTTCTGAAGGATGTAAGAGTTCCCGATGGGTATGCTTCCAATATTTCATGACGTGTCAATCTCAAAAACCGCACGATTTTAGGGCTAAAGAGTCACGATAATCACATATTGATGCAGCAACTCCTCCCAATAGCATTACGCGGATCGTTGCCGGCTTCGGTAACTAGGCCCTTGATGAAGTTATCCTATTTCTTCAGGGAAATTTGTTCGAAGACGTTGAAGGTTTCCGAGATTGAGAACCTTGAAAAGGACATTGCAGTGATGTTGTGTGAACTTGAAAAGATATTTCCTCCATCATTCTTCACAGTTATGGTACATTTGGTGATACATTTGGCCACTGAGGCCAAGATGTGTGGGCCAGTTCATTATCGTTAGATGTATCCCATTGAGAGGTTAGAAATATGTAAAATAGTATATGCTTAATGGTTTCATTCAAATTTAATGTTCAATTTTTAATATTATTATTCCAATTAGGTATCTCTCCCGACTTAAGTCTTACGTGCGAAATAGAGCTGCTCCAGAGGGATCTATTGCTGAAGGGTACTACGTGGAGGAGTGCTTAACATTTTGTGCACGGTACATGGAAGGAGTTGAAACTATATTCAATCGACCGACCAGGTTGATTGAGGGATTTACAGGGCCTGTGTCGAGCATGCAATTAATGAATATCAAATTAACCTAAGCTCATCGATACATTCTATTCAGTAGCAAAGAAATTACCAAGTTCATTGAGTAAGTAATAGAGAAGTATACCGATATCGCTGCATGTCAATCTGATAACGCTAGCTCATCATAAGACTAACATAATTTCCTTCACAGGATGCACAAAAAATTGGTGGAGGAAGAACTCCAAAATGCTCATCGTCGTGTATCCGAGGATGTTATAAATAAGCACCACATGGAGCAGTTCTGTAGTTGGCTTAGACGTCACGTACATTTCAAACATACAACTTAATTATTCATAACACTGTAATAATTAGTATTGTATTACTAATAATTAATGTGCTTGATTCTGTTAGGTGGTGACAATGACTGATGCTGATAGGGCGAGATTGAGTGATACAATAATAACACTATCTAGATGGCCATATGAGACAGTGAAGCGAATGAAACATTATGTAATAAATGGATTGAAATTCAGATGTGTGGATGATGAGGCACATAGGAAAACCCAAAATAGTGGAGTTAGTGTTGTCACGGAAGGTGGCATAACTTACTATGGTGTCTTAACTGATATTATTGAGTTAAATTATAGTGACCGTATAAGACACGTCTTATTCAAATGTAGATGGGTTGATGTTCATAGTATTAGGGGATATAAGGTTGATGAGTTTGGGTTTCCTATGGTAAATTTGACCCGCTTGATACATCATGGGGATAAAATGACTGATGAACCATTTGTTTTGGCATCTGAAGCTTCACAAGTTTTTTATGTTGCAGACAAAAGGGAGAAAGATTGGTATGTTGTTGTTAAAACTAAAGCGAGAGATGTGTTTGATGCTGGTACTGGTCCACAGCGTGATGATGAAGATGATGCATATACATATTGTGAGCATGTTCCTTACAATATAAGTACGAACGAATATTTTGATGGTGCGAATGACAACCAAGGCTGGGCTCGAGATGATATAGAGGACATGACAATTGACGCCCCAGTCAGTGGGGACTTAGCCGTTTCTGGATGGGACGACATAGACGAGAATGATGTTATTGATGACGAAGAAGATTATGAGGACACTGATGATTCGTAGATATTATTTATTACTTGTATGTATAGTTTACTAACCCACGTGTTCCTAAGTTATTGATAGCATGTCCCTTTATGCTCAAACCTTTAAATCTAGTGCATGGTATTTTGTAATGATAGTTATTTAATATGGTAGACGATTACTTGCTTGAAGTATATCCTAAATAAGTACATGGTATTGATTGTTACTATAAGCATTGTAGCTTTCGCACTTCCTTTCAATGCAATCATTGCTGTATAACTATTATTATGTTTGTGCTTTTCAGGTTTTGGAGGGAGGAATGGGTAGAAAACGGTGGCTAGAGTTAGTGGAAAGTGGGCAGTGCTCTTCTCATGCAATAGGGAGCCAACAAGAAGAGACATGTAATGCTGCATTGGAGGTCCACATGGCGCTACACATGACGATGATGCCACAGAACCTCCAGGTATGAACTCTACTTTTCAAATTCTTGCTTCCATGTGTGTGCTAGTTGTGATGTGAATATTGGAAAGTAGTTTCTTATTGTGGTTCACTATGTACAGATGACATGGTGGCAACCCCTGCTAATGTTGGACCATGTGCAAAACGTGGTAGTACACTAATGCGAGACATTTGGAATCTGCCGCCAGGAACAAAACATGTACTGCATTTGAATGGCCAAGGCCAACCAATTGGGGGAAGTGGGGCGACATTTAAGAGGTGGATAGGCACTATTACGAGAAAGTACTATATGTGCCCAGTGGTGCCTATAAATTGGCAGGAAGTGCCTATCCAGTATAAACGAGAGTGTTGGGGGGAGATTGAGGTAATAGTGACAATAACTTTGGCATGTTGCTTTAATATTATCAAATTATAAGTATGGTTATGCGTAGTTATGCTAGATGATGTAATATAGACTAGAGTATCATTATGAGTAGTTATATAATTATAATTTCGACAAGGATCAACTTTGACATGTATGTTGACTAAGTGTTCTTTCCAGAGACGATGGGCCATCCCTGCAGACAAAGTTCCACTAGCGAAACAAGAGGACTGGGCAATGCAACTCTTGGGGCTCCTGAGAAGGGCGCGCAGGACCATGTTAAAGAAGGAAAAATGTTTGGAAGGTATGAGTAAACAACAAGTTGTGGACAATATACCAAACAATTGTGATGAAGAACAGTGGAAGAAGTTGGTGGAATACTGGTTTACAAAGGAAGTATAGGTACTAACATTTTTTGCTTATTGAAATTATTTGCGGTAACAATGGGTTGATATTATTGGACAATAATTTGCTATATTAGATTGATGATGTTGTTTGGTGGTGATTTGTGTGACTGCATTTGTAGACAAAGGCTTTGCAGAACAAGGCCAGCCGCGGATTCCAAGAAGAAATACCTAGAACTGGACCAAGAAGTTTGGCACAACTAGTTGCTATTATTGTATGATGTCTACCTCTTACATTACTTCTATAAAAAAAACAAAAACTGAATATGCTAAATACGCTATTGATTTAAATATGAGATTTAGTGCTACAAATGATCTTTCTTATGCTATTCTCACAATTCAGTTGTCTACCATAATAAGCATATCAAAAAGACTTATCATTGTTAAAGAGGTTACTTTTATTGAAAAAGTCATCCCACTCAAAGTTTGTGGCCTTGCTCTAAAGCTATATCATGGTTCATCTCTCATAAGACTTATCTTGGGCTAAGCATATTATGAATGGAGCTACTATAGTTTGTGTAGCATTAGTTGATACAAGTTCATCTATGGAGAGTGGTTTGTGAAATTCTGAATTTAATTTCGAAAAAGAAAAATTCTTAGCAACCATAGTTGCAAATTTGATTTATTAATCTTGGATGACTTACTACATTAGGAAATTATAGACAATATAAGCTCTAGATCATAAGGCCTTGATCTACTCGACTCCTCTATAATTACTTAGCAAATAATTTTCTTTTAAAGAAAAGAATTTTTACTTATTCCCTTGGAAAAAATTTGGAAATCAGTCCATACATGACATATAGTCACACTTTTGGGATCAATTTGAGAAATTGTCAGCAATTCTTTTGGGGAGATTGTTTAGAATTTATCATTGAAGTTAATATTACATTGGTTGTTGATTTTTATAAACTATGTTTACTAACAAATAACTTATCAATACATGTTTCTAATTATTATCTACCCCCTACAAGGGATCCTAATGAAGTGCTAAATGGGTGCTAGGAGGGGATATTTGTATCAAGGGATCCTAATGAAGAATCTAAAAGTATTGATATAATAACTTTTTGCTCTCTTTCAAATTTTCTCGCAAGTATGACAAGTAGTATATTTTAATGTTTTCTGCAATGCCAAGCCAAAGTCATTAAGTTATTATTCAACCATGTTGCACCATTGCATGGTAACCTTGACACCATGCAATTATTCAACCATGCATGAGCTTAGAACCAATATATAAGCATTGCAAATTTGCATCATGTATTTGTTTCCTAAAAATTTCAGATTTGTGGCATATAGAAATAAGGTGGCTTGTCTTGTTTTGTGTTTGTTTTTTTTTATTGTTGTCTTACTTGTTAATAGTTTTACTTAGCACAATAATTAATGGATATAATGAACGTGTTCTAGGAAAACGAAACAGGCAGGCCAGTGAAGCGTGCTGTAGTATATGACAAAGCTTATAGACGTAAAGATGGGACACCTGTAACAGATAGAGCTGCTGAAAACATTGTAAGTATTTTCTCTATTAATCATTTGTGACTTGCTTATTTTTTAAACTGACAAGGAAAACTCCACTTATAAATACACTTATTTTTTTTGCACTATATGTAGAATCTAATAAGTCATTTGGTAAAATTATGAAAATAGAGGAGGATGCAAGAACTACTGAATGCTAGAACCCAATTAATTGGAGAGAGTAGTCATGGTGGAGGCGTTCTTTGGGCACCAGATGATGCCTATGCTCAAGTGATGGGGCAAGAGCATCATGGACGCGTACGTGGAGTAGGGACCGACCCCATCCGGTAGAAAGGCGAAAGACGTTCTGCCGGACAGTACGACTCCGCGACAATCTTATGCCAGTGACCAAAGGGTTGTGGAGTTGGAGGATCAAATAGCGACACTGACCCAAGCTCGAGTGGAGGATGGAAATAAAATAGATGCATTGACCCAAGCTCGAGTGGAGGATGCAAATAAAATAGAGGCACTGGCCCGATTAGTAACACTTGAGAGAACTCAAAGGATAGAATGAGACGCCCAATTCCAGAAAATGATGGATTCATTTAGCCTGTATATGCATGAATTGCAGAGTCAGGTATAGCTTTTTAATTTATTAATGTCGTTTCATGTATTAGTTATTGGTACTCTTTGATACAAATGCATACAAAGACAAAATAGGTCATTTCAACACTTGACTTGGGCTTTTTTGTTGAAAATTGGCTTAAAGATAGGTCATTGTATTATGTATGTGTTAGTGGGAAGGTTGTGAGCAGTTAGAGGCTGATGAGTGGGAGTTATTCAAGAGTAGATTTGGGTATGTAGATTTTGTTTATACCCTTGTGTCATATTTTAGAAGTGAAATAGGGAAAAATATATTGCAGGCTTATTTTTGTCATTTTACCAAAAATTACTTTTATACTCAATTGCTTTGTGATGTGCTTCTAAAATTTTAGGGGCAATTTAGGTATTAGAAAAGGTAATAACTAACTTTGTGAATCCTTTTAATATATAGAGATATATATGTATCAAGCTTAAGTTGATATAATATTTGGCTTTGTTTGTTCATTTGTTATAATGTTGCCTCCATCTTATTCAGAGCGAAGAAAATGTTCATGCTGATGTTGATGATGGGGATGAACTTGATGATGGGGATGCACTTGATGATGGTGATGACATATTTTTTTGATGGAGTTATGAGTATTGTCCTTTTGCTCCATGTGTTTATATTGATTATGTAGTTTAATTGAGTATTTATGTATGTATGAAGTTTAGTTGATGCAATATTTGGCTTTGTTTGTTCCTCTGTTATAATGTTGCCTCCATCTTATTCAGGGTGAAGATGATGCTCATGCTGATGTTGATGGGGATGCACTTAGGGATACACTTGATGATGAGGATGCTTTTGATGATGGTGATGACAGATTTTTTTTTGATGGAGTTATGATTATTGTCCCGCTGCTCCATATGTAGTTAAATTGAATGCTCCATATATTAGGGCCTATTTTGTGTACCCTATGCCATATGCTCCATATGAAGTTAAATTGAATGCTCCATATATTAGGGCCTATTTTGTGTACCCTTAGAAAGGGTGATGTGTTTTGTTTACCCTATGCTTGTGATTTGCCCAGGACAAGTGAAATATGTGTGCATGTATATATATAGTGGCGTTTGTGACTATTGATATATGCTTGTGATTTGCTCAGGGCAAGTGAAATATGTGTGCATATATATATAGCCGTGTTTGTAGACCCAGCTAGCTATTTTTGTATTACCAAAAAAAATTAAAAATTAAAAATTTAATATGGTGGCGTTTTTGGACCTATAGTGGCGTTTGTAAAACGCCAATATAGACAATTGGTCACATATCCGTTCTTGACCTATAGTGGTGTTTTGTCAAACGCCACTATAGGGATAGACCTATAAAGGCGTTTCACAAATGCCACTATAGAACATTCCTATAGTGGCGTTTGTAAACGCTGCTATAGGTAAATTAATTTTTTTCCTGATTTGGCTATAGTGGCATTTTAAAAACGCTGCTACAGGTCAATTAAATTTTTTTCTAATTTAGCTATAGTGGCGTTTTTGAAACGCCTTTATAGGTCATACCCTATAGTGGTGTTTATGAAACGCTGCTATAGCATTTTTAAAAAAACAATTTCAGCCTATAGTGGCGGTACAACAGTGGCGTTTACAAACGCCACTATAGCCCAAATAGGCCTATAGTGGCGTTTTTTGGACCTGTAGTGGCGTTTGACAAACGCCACTATAGG
This sequence comes from Notholithocarpus densiflorus, assembly GCA_030021035.2. NCBI lineage: Eukaryota > Viridiplantae > Streptophyta > Magnoliopsida > Fagales > Fagaceae > Notholithocarpus > Notholithocarpus densiflorus. The sequence continues at coordinate 1,763,431 of JARYZH020000071.1, read as the reverse complement.
TCCAGTTTTTTGTAGTGAGTTAAGATTAAAAAGTAAGATTACTTTACGCCGTTGCCATGATGCTTGTAGCCTTTCAACAAAGGGACGTTTACTACAATATTTACGACAATCCCTAGATTTAGATAGAAAATCGTCTTGTGAAGCAGAAGGGAGATGGAATGGTGGAGGTGCAATGGGAGGAATGGTGGAGGTGCGTGGAGATTTAAGAGAAGGGAGAGAGGAAAGAGAGGAATCTTCAGCTGCTGCCACAACATTTACAAGCCATACCAAAATCATCATCATTACAAGTCTCCCCATGCTTTCAATACCCACCTCTCCCACTAAAATATGAAGCTTTTTTTTTTTAATATGGAAAACATCATTTATAGGTGCATTGGTCGGACGTGATTCTTTTTTTTGAGAGAGTCGGACGTGATTCTTGATTATGAAGGAACAATATCTCCAACTTAATTAACCTTCCGACCTTGGTTATGGGACAAGGGTGGAGCTAGAGAATATAAAAAATGGTATCCTATTATCAATTTGATAAAATAAAAAATTTGATAATAGGATGCCAAATTCTTTATGTAATAGTTAATTCTTTCTTCCGAAATGTTTATGTAAAGAAATTAATTAGTTATAGGCATTAATTAATTACATATAAAAAATTCATATTTTGATATTATTTTTAGCTTAATTTACCTTTGAAATTTCATGCCCATTGATATTTGGGATATAGTTTAAAATTTGCTACAATTTGAACATTTTACGAATACATTTAAACAAAATATCATAAATAAAATTTTCTTTTAAAATTTTTTATTTAAGTTGAATTTAGATTCTATTTGGCTACCAAAAATCCTTCCATGTTAAATCATAAATTGAATTTTGATTTCTCAAAAACATGGAAACAACTTTTTTTTCCTTACAATAAGTGAGTTGGGGGAATTAGAACCTAAGTTCTCCCCCCATAGAGGAATTGGGTAATGCAAATAAGTTAAAAGGCTCTTGACAACTTGGAAAACAACTTATTCTCATCTTTTAAAACATAAACTCCTAATAAAAAAAAAAAAACACAATAAAAAAAAAATCACTTATTATTGATAGTATTGTCATGTTATTTTTTAAATTGTCTCGTCATGTATATATATTTAAAGTCAAAGTTGAGAGAAAATCCAATTAAATCTTAAACTGCAATCTAATTTTATGCTATGTGTCCCATAAAATTTTCTTAATTTGGTGTAATTATTTACTACACTACCAAAATCGAGAAGCCCAAATTAATTTTTTTATTTTTTGTGCTAAATGAGTTATTAAGAGAGAAAACCATAGAATCAAATTTAATAGACCTTAAAAAATTACTAGTGGTTGGACAAACAAAAATTGAGAATTTTGTGGATAAAAATTTAAAGTTTTTTTTTTTTCTCTAATAAACTTATATTTATCTTATTAGTAACTATTTTAAATTTTTAAATATACAAACATTGGATATATCGTATACAAATTTGGTAAGAATTTAATACTCATTTAGTTATTATTATTTGTAAATGTATCTCATATATATGCATGGGGTTATAGACTAGTGTAAATGTAATATAAAGTCCACCTAAACTCTTGGTCAAAAATAACCCCATGTTGTTTTAATTAGAAATTTACAATATCTAAAGTTATAGTAATAACCGAATTGGTCCTTCTATTATGTTTTCAATGGTTAAGTTGATGATAAATGTTACCATATGCACCGCAAATCATAGAAATTAAAATTATTTTTTCTGCATTTTATACCATTTTCCATCGACTCAGACTAACAAAAATGTAATAGAAAGATCAATTAAATCAATTTCAAAACTATAGGATAAAATTAAAATAACATAGGATTAGTTTGAGTTTGACCCATAGTTCAAAGGCTCTTTTGCATTTTACCAAAAGTTCATTTATGGTTCCGCGAGTGTTATGGGTGGATGCACTATCTATAATGTTCAAAGAACACTAGGGACTTTTTTATTTTTTTGGGGGGGGGGGGGGGGTGGGGGTTGTTAAATATATATATATATATATATATATATCTTCACTCTAAATTATGAACTACTTTTTTTTTTTTTGAGAAATAATTACAATATGCTGCTAATCCCACAGCTCGAATCCTTTCTCCTCTAGACCCCCAAGCACTTTGTGCATGGGGAGGTGCCAATTCAGCTACAAGGCCTTTGGCTAAACTATGAACTACTTAGGTATATGGGGAGCTTTAAAATTTTGTAAACGGCACAACGCTCTAGTTGGACCAATTGTGACGAGTGTGGGTTTGCCCTTCCAATCAACCATCCATAACTAAAAATATCAAAAATAAATAAATAAATAAAAATGAAAAAAATTGCTCCCACGTATAAGAATTTAAGACAAAAAATGACATGAAGATGGTGCCGGTGCCACTTCCTTCTTTGATTTTTACTCGACAAAGCCATTGAAAAGGAGAAAAATTTTGTTCCTTTCCTTGCAATAACAATATTTCACAAAATAAAACCAAATACCCCATAATTAAGTCAACTTGTCTACAATGTTAAATCGTGATGTTCCTTCAATTCCATTTGGAGGCTTGAATTTGGATTTTAAATCAATAGATTTAATTTAGAATTCCATGGGGTTAGGTGTTCTCTATTTCAAATCCAAGAATTTTATGGTTCAAAATCTTTGGTAGATTTGGCCAAATTCAAATTTTTGACTTTTTTAAACTATACAAACAAAGTATTTACATTTTAATTACCTAAATTCAAATTTTCGTACCAAAATCCTGCAATTCAATACACAAGAAGGGAATTTTGCATGACGATTCATAAAAATGTTTGTGGGTAACTGGGTATGATTGGATCGTAGGACATAATAAATAAGTTTGAGATTAGTGCGAGGATTGTGCTACCAAGATAAGTCTAATAACAACATGTATTGCAGTAGATTTAGCAGTTTTTCTGTGCTTGGAAAATGGATGAACCGTTTTTAACAAGTTTTGATCTGTAATACCTGTCAAACGAATCCATAGTTTTTTTTTTTAATATTTTTTTCAATTTTATGGAAAGCTTGAAAATTTCATTCATGAAGTCAACTGAGTTCTACATCCGAAAGTAAATCAACTAAATGAAAGACGGAGATTCTTCAAACTAAGCCAGCATAGAGCTGGTTTACTGCCGTCTCATCCAATATGAGAAAGAAAGCTCAAAGCTACGAAAATTCTGCAGTTGAGTTCTTGTTACGTCTATGATAATAATCAGATTTGTCCATATACCCCATGCCACCACCATAATCAGATCCATGCAACTGAGATTGCTCTGTATATCATCCCTTCTGCAGATTCTCCAGAACAGGCCAACAAAAGCATCAGAATTAGGTTTTCCATTTTGCAACTTACCCAAGCTGCACGAGATGTTCTGCATCGACTAAGAATATGGCCCATTGTCTTGTTATGTTTTGTTATGCTAGACGTTAGGTTGCTTTAGTGGGCTGTTGGTGGGCTGTTGCCAATCTGTAAATAAATCCCTATTGTTAAGGGTTAGTTGTTTAATTGAATTAGTCTTACCACGTTATTAGGAGCTGTGAAACGTGGGCTATTATTTTTCTTGTTTTTCAAGTGTTGCTCTGTAAGGCTATAAGATAGCCAAGTTTGCTTTTCAATCAATAATAGAGGTTTCTCCCAAATTTCCTTATCTGTTTCATAAGTTTTTTTGATTCCTAACATTTGGTATCAGAGCCCCATCATGGGGCCTGGTTAAAATTAGAAGCAGCAGTCTTCTACGTGTGTAGTGATTGAAGTACGATGACAGAAAATTCTTTTGTGCAACCAGCAGTTCTGAAATTTGATGGGCATTCTGATCATTGGGCAATGCTCATGGAAAACTTCTTGCGTTCTAAGGAGTACTGGGGCTTGGTGGAGAATGGGATTCCTGCAGCAGCAGAAGGTCTCATAGATGCTCAGAGGAAGAACATTGAAGATCAGAAGTTGAAAGATTTGAAAGCAAAGAACTATCTATTTCAAGCAATAGATCGTTCGGTCCTGGAGACAATCCTCAACAAGGATACAGCAAAGAACATATGGGATTCTTTGAAACAGAAGTATCAAGGTACAACACGAGTAAAGCGTGCTCACTTGCAAGCTCTTCGGAAGGAGTTTGAAATTCTTCACATGAAGGCAGGGGAATCTGTGAATGAGTATTTTGCACAGACTCTTACCATAACCAACAAGATGAAAGCAAATGGTGATGACAAAGGAGATGTTGCTGTAGTTGAAAAGATTTTGAGATCCATGATTCCAAAGTTTGATTATGTTGTGTGTTCCATTGAGGAGTTTAAGGATATAGACACCTTAACCATTGGTGAGTTGCAAAGCAGCCTGCTTGTGCATGAACAACGCATGAGTTCTCATGAGGAAGAAGAACACGCTTTGAAGATTACACATGGAGATCAATCTAGAGGAAGGGCTTGAGGCCGTGGAAGTTTTAGAGGAAGAGGAAGGGGACGAGGCAGACAAAGCTTCAACAAAACCACAGTGGAGTGCTACTACTATCATAAGCTTGGGCATTTTCAATGGGAATGTCCAAGCAAGGAGAAGGAAGTCAACTATGCTCAGACTCAAGAAGAGATGTTACTGATGTCTTATGTTGATATGAATAAGGCAAATGGAGAAGATATCCCCTTGACTCGGGATGTAGCAATCATATGTGTGGAAAGAAGGAATACTTCTCGGATTTTGATGGAAGTTTCAGAGATTTGGTGAAGCTGGGCAACAACTCAAGTATGGTTGTGATAGGAAAGGGCAATGTACGGCTACAAGTTAATGGGAGAGTACAGATTATCACAGGAGTGTTTTATGTGCCGGAACTGAAGAACAATTTACTAAGTATTGGGCAATTGCAAGAAAAGGGGCTGAACATTTTGTTTCAAGGTAAAAAGTGTAAAGTGTTTCATCCTGAGAAAGGCTTAATAATGGAGACGAAGATGGCTTCGAATCGAATGTTCATATTGCATGCTATATCTCAGCCTATAGCATCTACTTGTTTCAACACAATCACGGAAGATATGGTGCAACTTTGGCATTGTAGATATGGACACTTGAGCTTTAAGGGCTTAAAGACTCTTCAACAGAAGAAGATGGTGAATGGTTTACCACAGTTTAAGTCTCCCTCAAGGCTATGTAAGGCTTGTTTGGTAGGGAAGCAACAAAGGTTCTCATTTCCAAGGAAAAGCACCTGGAGTGCTTCACAAATTCTTCAATTAGTGCATGCTGATATTTGTGGACCAATCAAGCCCATCTCAAATGGCAAGAAGAGGTATTTGATTACTTTCATTGATGACTTTAGTAGAAAAACATAGGTTTATTTTCTAATGGAGAAATTAGAAGCCTTTGCTGTTTTTATGAGTTTTAAGATACATGTTGAGAAGGAGACAAACTCGTTCGTTAGAATGTTACGTATTGATCGAGGAGGAGAGTTTACATCACAAGAGTTCATCAATTTTTGTGATGAAAATGGCATACGAAGACAATTGACAGCTGCCTACACACCACAACAGAATGGTGTTGCAGAACGGAAGAATAGAACTATTATGAATATGGTTCGTAGTATGATTTCCGAAAAGAAACTTCCAAAAACTTTCTGGCCTGAAGCAGTCAATTGGACAGTGCATGTCTTGAATCGAAGTCCAACAGTGGTAGTAAAAAACAAGACTCCAGAAGAAGCTTGGAGCGGAGTTAAGCCTTCAGTTGAGCATTTTAGAGTTTTTGGATGTATCTCCCATGTTCATGTGCCTGACAGTAAAAGAACTAAGTTGGATGATAAGAGCTTGAGTTGTGTTTTGTTAGGAGTTAGTGAGGAGTCCAAGGCTTACAGGCTCTATGATCCAGTTTCACAAAGAATCATAACAAGTAGGGATGTTGTATTCGAAGAAGATAAGAAATGGGATTGGGATAAGAAATATGAAGAATCCATTGTGTGTGACTTGGAATGGGGTGACCTTGAGGAGGAAGCAACTATGTTTGATGACAATGAAAAGGGAAATGAAGTTGATCCTAATGAAGAGGGGAGCGAATCTGAATCTGATCCTGAAGCTAATGTAGAAGCAGCCGAAGGTAATTTTTCCTCAGATTCCTTGGCCGAAGAAAGCTCTCCTAGCTCAAATGAAGGGAGGAATAGGAGACCACCAATTTGGATGAGAGACTATGAAACAAGGGAAGGCATTTCTGAAGAAGATAATGAAGCTCATTTGGCCATGTTTGCAACTATTGATCCTATTCACTTTAAAGATGCTGTGAAGAGTGAGAAATGGAGGAGAGCCATGGATTTAGAAATGGAAGCAATAAAAAACAATGGTACGTGGGAATTGACGGAGTTACCTAAGGAAGCAAAGAAGGTTTGAGTGAAATGGATTTATAAGACCAAGTTTAATGAAAATGGAGAAGTGGACAAATACAAGGCTAGGCTTGTAGCAAAGGGGTATACTCAACAACATGGGGTAGACTATACTGAAGTATTTGCACCTGTGGCACGCATGGAGACAATTCGATTGGTGGCAGCACTTGCAGCTCAAAAAGGATGGACTATCTACCAGTTAGATGTGAAGTCTGCATTTTTACATGGTGAGTTGAATGAAGTGGTTTTTGTGGAGCAGCCTTGTGGTTATGTGCAAAAGGGAAATGAACAGAAGGTTCACAAGTTAAAAAAGGCACTTTATGGGCTTAAACAAGCACCACGTGCTTGGTACAGTCGTATAGAGGCCTATTTCACGAAAGAAGGCTTTGAGAAGTGTGACTATGAGCATACTCTGTTCATCAAGACAAGCAAAGAAGGCAAAGTATTAATTGTAAGTCTCTATGTTGATGATCTCATTTTTACTGGAAATGATGAATTGATGTTTACAGAGTTTAAAAATTCCATGAAGCATGAGTTTGACATGATAGATCTTGGTAAGATGAGGTATTTCCTTGGTCTTGAAGTCTTGCAAAGATCTGATGGTGTTTTTATCAGTCAAAAGAAGTATGCTTTGGAGGTGTTGAAACGGTTTGGAATGGACAAAAGTAATTTTGTTCATAATCCCATTGTTCCTGGCTTTAAGCTCGTGAAGGATGAAGGTGGAGTTAAGGTGGACAAGACTTACTATAAACAGATTGTGGGTAGTCTTATGTATCTGATAGCTACTCGACCTGACATGATGTTTGTGGTGAGTCTTATTAGTAGATATATGGAGAATCCTACTGAGCTTCATTTACAGGCAGCGAAAAGGGTGCTAAGATATTTGAAAGGAACAACTGAGTTTGGAATTTTCTATAAGAAGGGAGGAGATGATGAACTCACTGCGTACACTGATAGTGATTATGCTGGAGATTTGGAGGACAGAAAGAGTACTTCAGGCTATGTGTTTTTATTGAGTTCAGGAGCAGTATCCTGGTCATCAAGAAAACAACCAGTAGTGAGTCTATCTACCAGAGAGGCAGAGTTTATTGCTGCAGCTTCGTGTGCATGCCAAGCAGTATGGTTGAAAAGAGTGTTAGGAAAGTTGAGTCAGAATCAAGGCAAGTCAACAATTATTCGTTGTGATAGTAGTTTTGCAATCAAACTCTCAAAGAACCCAGTAATGCATGGTCGTAGTAAGCACATAGATGTACGTTTCCATTTTCTTCGAGAGCTCACAAAGGCTAGTACAATGGAGCTGGTGCATTGTGGGACACAAGAACAGTTGGCTGATGTGATGACTAAACCACTCAAGCTGGATGTTTTCTTGAACTTGCGAGGGCTATTGGGAGTTTGTTCTGAGATGGATATAAACTGAGTGATTGTAGCATTCAGTTTAAGGGAGGAATTGTTATGTTTTGTTATGCTAGACGTTAGGTTGCTTTAGTGGGCTGTTGGTGGGCTGTTGCCAATCTGTCAATAAATCCCTATTGTTAAGGGTTAGTTGTTTAATTGAATTAGTCTTACCACGTTATTAGGAGTTGTGAAACGTGGGCTGTTATTTTTCTTGTTTTTCAAGTGTTGCTCTGTAAGGCTATAAGATAGCTAAGTTTGCTTTTCAATCAATAATAGAGATTTCTCCCAAATTTCCTTATCTGTTTCATAAGTTTTTATGATTCCTAACATGTCTCTGGTTCCTTGTTGCAGTGATTGCAAAAATTGCCCCAATGGCATCACCAAAAATCCCCCACTTCCCTTTTTTTCATACATTAATTTTTTTTCATTTCTATATATTTTTTGTTAATATATCTTTTATATGTCAAATTTTTATTTAAAAAAAAAAGGAAATATAATATTTCCTTTTATTCATATTTTATCAAATTCCTTTTTAAGTTAAAAGTTACCACAACAAACTTCTACCTTTCAAAAGTGTCAAGAGCTTAATAATTTTATTTATTTTTAGAATATTAAGTATTTAACAAACACACAGGGAGAGGGGAGAAGGTCTTAAATAAATTAACAGTGATATATATTCAAAAGGACCTAGAGCTTAAATTATTTATTATGCAATAAATTTTTTTTTTTTTAATTTTTTTATAATGAGTTTATAATTAATAAAATTTGAAACGACTATGTAATAAACTCATTCAGGTAGCTTGCCAGAGAAACTCGTGCATGCCCGCAAGTAGCAAATCTTCAAGAGGACTACTTCTATTAAATTCAGGTACTTGACCAATGAGATTTGGATTGAAGCACACACTCTGACTTGAGATTTGGTAGCTGAAAAACTCCTGTGGGAAACTCACCATGCAAACCACAATCTCTAAGAGAAATAGTTGTTAAAGAAGATAAGTTTGTCAAGACACTGGGTACAGTGGACGATATGTCCACCTCACTCAGAACTAGTTCTTCCAAGTTTGTTAACTTCTCAGCTATACTTCTAAGACCAGGCTTGTGGAGGTTCAATGGATTCAAAGCGAGGCATTGGGAAACCAATTTAGGGAGTTGTAAAATTTTTGATGAGATTTGACTCAATATCCAGAATAAGAGAGGTCAAGGTGAGTAAGCAATGAAAGCCACCTTACTCCAACGGGGATTTCAGAGTGATTGAAGTTGTTGACGGAGAGATCATTAAGCTTTTGAAGGTGAACAAGCTGGACGAGGCTGCTATTGGAGTTGATAGAACCATAAAGAGAACTATTACTGAGGTCAAGGCTGATTACACACCATTCATTTCTTATCTAATTGCTCCAGTCAGTCCTCCTTAACATTTTCCATAAGAAATTGCCATCTATGTTAAACGACAAATGTATCATTCTTAACGATGAAAGGCTTGGCCAAGTAGACTATAGTCACTTTTTCGCATGAGTGTAGACTCTATCATTCTCAATGACAGCTATCTTCTGTGGAATTTGGCATAGTAAGATAGAAACAAAGACGAAGACCGGTGAAGAGAAAATCTATGTAATGAAGGAATAGTGTTGAAAGCAAGAAGAAATGCACTCAGGATCAAACTAAGCATGCCTACAAAACTGAAGGGATGAACACTGATCAAGCAAATCAAGCAGCTAAGACACAAGGTAACTGGGCTAGTGCAGAGTTGCTTGACATGATTGAAGCAGTTCCTTACCATGAGTATTTCATCCATGCCATTGATGAAGCTATGCCACGTGGATAGAAGCAGTTACCAGATTTTGATCAATGTACACGTGGACAAGTAGTTAGGACTGATTGTAACTGTTTTTCCTTTATTTCCGGAGTTAGTTACTTCCCTTAATTACTTGCGTAGATTGTATATATAGGTATAGTTATGTATTATCAAGTCATTATTTGTATTCCAATTTTCTCAATCAATAAGATCAGAGGTTCTATTTAGAGAGAGGGTTCTTGAATTTTACAAATAGGAAATGTATTTTTCTTTCTTAAGTTTTGTGTTAATCTAACGATATATGTGGTCCCAGTGTTAGGGTATTGAGCCACTCCATGTATCATGTGAGATGGTGAGTCTGGCATTTGGTGCTAATTTTGCGACAAACTTAAAGGAGAGAGTCATACACGAGGGTTTGAAAAGAAGCAAAATCATCAAAGTGATGGTGAGAGCTGGCAATACTGGACTGGAGTACATGGGCCACATGATGAAGCCCAATTTATTTTAAAAAAAAGTATTAAAATGCATCTACTATTCTCCCTGTTTGAGAATACTGGGTGTAACCATTTCTCAATAAAATTTATTTCAATTTTCATTAATATAACAGGTATTATAGGTCAAATAAAAAAAAAAAGGTATTATGTATTTTAAAGAGATCGTAGAAAAAAAAAAAAAAAGGCTAATCTTAGCTAGAGGGTCGATGAGCAACTTACTCGACTCTTCTATTAGCCTTCGAATGGCAAAATATATAAATAAAATAAACAACAGAAAATATCTCTTTGATTTTTTCCACAACCTAGCCTAGTCAAGACCTCACCAAGCCTTTCTTTTTAATTTCTATGAATCAAAGAAAAAAATGGTTAATCTTAGCTAGGTGATCAATAAGCAACTTACCCGGCTCTTCTATTAGCTTTTGAATGGCTAAATATATTAATAAAATAAATAATAGAAATTATCTTTTTAATTTTTTCTATATAAGCCTTTTTTAGTTCCACAACCTAGTTTAATCAGAACATCGCCGAGCCTTTCTTTTTTTGTTCCTATGAATCATTAAAAAAAAATGATAATCTTGGTTAAAGGGTCGATGCTAAACATACCTAGCTCCGTTACTAGCCTTTGAAGGGAAAAATATATAAACAAAATAAATAGATTAATAAAATAAATAATAGAAAAGATCTCTTTTATTTTGTCCACAACCTAGTCTGGTCAAGACCTCGCCAATCCTGTTTATTTTATTCCTATGAATCATTGAAAAAAAAAAATGTTAATCTTGGCTAGAGGGTTGATCAGAAACTTACCTAGCTCCTCTTTTAGCATTTGAAAGGCTAATTATATAAATAAAATAAATAATGAAAAAGATCTCTTTGATTTTGTCCACAACCCAGCCTAGTCAGGACATCACTGAGCCTTTCTTTTTTGATCCTATGATCATAGAAAAAAATGTTAATCTGGGTAAAGGGTTGATGCTCAACCTACTCGGCTCCTCTATTAACCTTTGAAAGGATAAATATATAAATAAACAAATAATAGAAATGATCTCTTTAATTTTGTCATCAAAAATCTTTTCTACTTCCACAACTTAGCCTAGTCAAGACCTCACCGAGCCTTTCTCTTTTATTCCTATGAATCATAGAAAAAAATATTAATCTAGGCTAGAGGGTTGATGAGTAACTTACTCGACTCTTCTATTAGCCTTTGAATGGCTTAATATATTGTAAGGTTGAATTTAATTAACCATTCTGTTGGCTTTATTCCGTGCCAAATTTGCTTGTAATTCAGTATTTAGAAACCTTGTATTTAGGTGGGAATCATGTAAGGGTAGTGTGTGAGAGTGTGCAGAAAAGCTCAGAAGTGTGCAAACTGCAGGGACTCGCGACTGGATCTTGCGGCTGGCAAGTCGGCAAAGCAGGCACATGTGTGAAGAATGAAGAGGAGCTGAAGAGTCATGCCAGCTATTGCACTACAGGACAAAAGTCTTAGGCTGGCCAGGCCGTTAGCTAGCGACTTGAACTCGCGACTCAGTCCAGTCGTGAGGCCAAGTCGCTAGTCTACTCTGTTTGGGAAAAACTGACCTTTCGCATTCCAAACACACACCAGTATAAATACCCCTTATACCCACGTATTGTAGAGAGCTTACAGAGAGAATTTTGAGAGAGAAACCCTAGAGAAAAACAAGATTGACTCATCCACAATCTTCATCTTTGTTTCTCCAAATTTCTCTATTCTCACCCCTTTTCATTGTTACATCATTGAGAGGTACATTAGCTAAAACCTTTTCTCACCGTACCCATATCTGTGAGAAAGCTATTTGGTGCTTAGGAAGCAATTAGGAAGGGACCAATTGATATTGGTTGATGCTATGGGCTATAGCGGAATCCGGTAAGCTAAAGAAGACAAAGGTTCGGCGTAATCTCGTTGGAGCAAGAAGCTTGGAGGGCTTAGGTACACTGGGTAGATTAGGCTTGGAGGGTCTTCTGCTGTTCATGTATCCCAACTTCATTCTTTAGTGGATTATTGACCGCTTGGAGGGTGGCGGAGAGGTTTTATGTCGAGGACTTCGGTTTCCTCTTCGATAACACATCGCTGTGTTGTCTTTGTGTTTGCATCTCTCTTCCTTTAATATTTGCCATTTAATTTTTGCTGTGGTTGTGATTTTATTTGGTTTAGATTGTTTTATCAATTATGTTTTAAGCTTATGTTCATATTCCGCACATACATTGTTTGATAATAAGCTTGAATTGATAATTTGTAATTTGGGGGTCTAAACGGTCATAGGTGTTTTATACACTATTTGAACATTCAATTGGTATCAGAGCGGATACACTTGTTTTGGTTTAAATACCTAAGTGTGATCCTTGACCCCTTGTGTTATTTGCCATGGATAGTGCTTTATATGCCTCTATGCATGTTTTGGATGTTGATGAATGTAACATGCCACGTGTTTGTGAAAATGTCTCTATGAGTGATGATCCTCATGATTGTGATACTATGTTACATGAATCTTTGGATGTTGTTGATATTTCTAACATCAAACTCTTGAAGAAAAAGGCTAAGAAGTTTAATAAGGATTTGAGCAAGTTATTTTGTGAAAAAGATGATTTGATTGCTAAGCTTAATGAATCCAACAAATTGGTTGAAAAATATAAAAAACTTTCAGAAAATTCTCTTGAACAGCTGAAAGAGTTTGAATATTTGAATATGGACTTGGATGCTAAACTTGTTTTGTCTAACAAACTTGTTGATGAGCTAAAATGTGAAAATGAATCTCTTAAGATGCATGCCAAGTGTTTGATTGCTGAACTTATTTCTAAAAAGGATGAAAATATTTGTTGCAATCATGTTGTGGTACCCGATTTTGTGCTTATTGTGTGTTCTACCTCAAAGGACAAATCGGTGTACATTCCAAAGCCTCCATTTAGGTCTTAATCTAAGATTTTGAATGGATCTAAGTTTGTTCCAACTTGCCACTATTGCGGTGTGATCGGTCACATAAGACCTCAATGCTCCAAGTTGAAGAGAGAACAAAACTATGTTGCTAGATCCCTTCCCAAAAAGCCTAGTAGATCTAAACGCATTGTTTGTCACCATTGTGGTGCCTTTGGTCATCTAAGACCTTAATGCTCTAAGTTTCATGCTTTTAAAAGAATCAAAAGAAAAGAGAAACTTGAGCTTCTTGGAAGTTGTGCTAAAAAGGGTAAACTAGATTTGAGTGAAAATAGCATGTTGTTAAAGAAAGTGTTTAATGCTCTTAACTCCTTGTTTATGTGCATCTTCGATTCTCATTATTCCAACCCTCGTCTCACTTCTCATGAGACACTCATTCCAAACAATCGTTCCGTTTGGATGAGGAAGGGTTCCTATAGTTGAGCTTTTGCTCTTTTGGCTCTTGATCTAATTCTTTCGATCTTTGTAGGACCCTTCATGCATTAGATGCTTCATTGTCATGCATTTGTGCATCATGCATCTCTTTATATGCATTGTTTTGTTTTTTGTTTTTGATCTTACTTTTATGTCTTTGTTTTGTGTGTGTAAAAATCCAAAACCACATAAAAAGTGAAAAATTCAAAAAGTTTGATCGTATATGTTTGAGCACATATCACATGTGAGTTTGGCCTAGTACCTTCGTACTAATGGCGTAGTGCATTTATGAGTTTAGCTTGTTTTGTATGCACATATATCTTTGTAGAAAAAATCTTGACATCTTTGTGTGATTGTTGTAAATCGATTTTCAAGCTTGTCATGAATGATTAGTCAATAGTCATGTTGGTTTTGATACATGCGTAGACTTGTGCCTATATCTCTTCCCACTCTTTTTTGTTTTTGCTTAAAGAGCTCAACCAATGTAAATCTCAAAATGAAAAGAGATAATGAGCTGCAAAAGCCGTCGCACATACTAGTATTCGACTAGGAAAAAGGGAAAGCGACTTTTATGAAAATGTATGATGCCCCAAAAAGCCAAAGGCTTGTTCATCAAGTTGAAATATCAAAAATTTCAGGCATCAATCTCTAAAATGAGATGTATTGATTCAAAAAGATCAAATGATATAAATTGTAAAAAAGCCAAATGAAAAGCTTTAAAGATATGTAATCATTTTCTTGTGGGAGGTCATATATGTTCATTTCTATAATTGAGATAGACCACTTGACTTAATACTAGTTGTGTATGACTTGATTGAATTGATCATTGAAGCTTCACTCTAGACTAAGGACTATTCCACATTTGATACACACACACAACACACATGCCTAATGTTCAATGAATGCCTTATTCATTTGTTCGATTGTACTTGTTTAAATGTGATGTGTGTGTGCTCATTTATATATGGATCAATCCAAAAAGATTTTTGATCATTTTATATGTTTTTGAAAGTGATTTTTATCACTCTTTGTGTTCATGTTTAGTGCTTACATTGTTTTTCATTGTTTAAACATGTTCTGTGTTGAAAAACTGGTGTTAGAGTTTTTCACGACTCACTCGCCAGTTGCTAAATTTTTCGCGACTCATCTCGCGACTCACTAGTCGCGAAACCTCAGTCATGAGTTCATCCAGAAGCTTTCGTGACTCATCTCGCGACTTGTGAAAATTTTCGCGACTCGTGAAAATTTTCGCGACTCACTCAGTCGCGAAACGCCCAGAAACAGCTTTTTAAAGGGCTTTTCGTGGGAAACCTGTTTTAAACCTCTCCCATCCTCTCTTAAACCCCTCTTTCAATATTTTTACATCAAAACCCAATCAATTTGAATAGTTTTCATTCCATTAACATCTCTAAGGTAATTTTAAACTCTTTTCATTGATTTGGATCCTTAGATTATGTTTTGGAGAGTTTTGTGCTCTTGGTTGGAATTTTCATCATAGGGGTTAGGAAAACTTATTTTTTTTTGTCAAATTTTTGTATGAGATTGGTTTCTTTTGATGATCTGCTTTGGATGTTGGCCCCTTGTGGCAAAAAGAACATGTATTAAGGGTGGATTTCATGATGTTCATGCATTGTTTCACATTGTTGTTCATAGTGTGCACGCTAGGTGTTTGATAAAATGCCTCTTAGGCATTTTCTCACTTGTTTGGACTCTGATGAGTACCAAACTTTGAGGTTTCTCATGTTTCCTCACTAGGAACATGTTTGGTTCATTGGTTGTGTATTTAACACACCTTGCCCCACATGTGCATTTTCATTGCTTTGGTCATGCATTGCACATCTTGCACACACGTTTGCTACCCTTGTCATGCATTGGTCTATACCTTCTTTCTTCATCCTAGCATGTTATGTTTACCTTATGCTTTGTAGCATTTTGTTTTGTCTTAGGATTGAGCTTTATTTTCTCATTCATCTCGCACCCCTCATGCATCATTCTCCTTGTTCATACCTTCCTTTCTTCCTCTCTTGCCCTCTTTTCTCCTTGACTCTTTGTCTATTCCTGACAAAAAGGGGGAGAGTATACTCTAGAGAGTATACCAGAGTGTTTTGTCATTTCTTTATGACTCTTATGCACATCCTTAGGGGGAGAAATTCTATTTCTCATGCACATTTGTAGGGGGAGAGATATTTCATAGGGAAGATGCAAATACCAAGGGGGAGAAGACTTTGAGTTAGGGTGCGTTTGTTTTGGTGGTAAACGCTTTCTAAAAATCATTTTCCACCTGACCCGCGTGTTTGGCAGCTACGGAAAATAGAATTTTCAGGAAAATCATTTCATTTGACCTGTAATTTACTCCTTTGACCTGAAAATGGTTTTACACTTTCATTTTCACTTCAAACCATTTTCGGGTCACGCGAGAGAGAGAGAGAGAGAGAGAGAGAGAGAGAGAGAGAGAGAGTGCGCGAGAGGAAGAAGAGGGAGCTCCAGATCACACCTTCGACATCGCCGGCAAACCTCGAGCTCTAGTCCGACGATCGCACGCACTAGATCGCACCGGTCTCGTCGATTGCAGCACCGCGCCGATCGCACCGCGCCGATCGCACCGCGCCGCTCGATCTCGCCTCCGCTCGATCTCGCCTCCGTGCGATCTTGCCTTCGACCTAGAGCCTTCGACCCACCAATCTCTCTCTCTCTCTGTGATTTTGATTTCTGTGTGATTTTGATTTTTGTTGTTGTTGTGGTGGTGTGGTAGTGGGGTTTTGGTGGTTATGGCTTTTGATTGCCGGAGTTTGCTGCCGTGGGTTGAATTGGAGTTTCGATGGTGTGTGGTGTTGGGATTTGGCTGTGATTTGTTCTGTGGATTGGGATTTGGTTGTGATTTTGAAATTTTCTGTAATAAAATTTGTTTGGATGCTGAGAAAATAGTTGAGAAAATGTGAAAAATTTGTAGGAAAATAACATTTTCAGAATAGAACCAAACACATGAAAATATTTTCTACAACAATTTTCATAATGTAACAAAAAACTTGAAAATATTTTCCTTTCCCGAAAATAACATTTCCGAAAAATATTTATTTTCTGGAAAATATTTTACGGGAACCAAACACAGCCTTAATAAGAAAACTTTGTTTTGTTTGTTTCTCTTTATGTTTGTTTTCTTGTATTGCATCGTGTTTGTGTGTTGAACTTGCATACATCCTTATGCTATTGTGCTTTATTGGTTGCATGTTCGGATGATCATTTGCTTTGCTATATGATCATTGTAGTCATTTTCATATGACTGTTTTGGTGTATGATCAAGTTGCTCACATGTTTCACATCATGTTTACTTGATCGCAATTTACTTGTTACATTATACTTGTCTTTTTATTACTTGCTTTACCTTGAGAGTCTAATGTGTTTTGTGCAAGTGTTTCAGGTTACAGGTATATATGTTCCAAGTTCATCACAACTCCTATGACTCATGATAGGGGAAGAAAGAGAGAAAGAGCTATTTATATTAACTATGTTTTTGCTTTGCTCATAGTTCATGATTATGCTTAGCTATTTATATTTTCAGTACATGTAGTTGTACCCATGCTTTGTAGCCTTGTACTTGTTGTTAATGTTATGCATTTCTTTAAGTACTTTCACTCTTGTGCCCTTTGTTTGATTTTATATCCTTAATGCAATTTCCTTGCGTTGTTGCATTGGTTGAGTGTTGGACATGCAAATGATACTTTGCATTGAGCTTATTAGCTTGCATGTCCGGATGTTAATTTCTTGTGTGAATGAGCATTGTGGTCACTATTTATAGTTATTGTTCATTTTTTGGACAAGCCATGGTCTATTGCTTATATTCCATTTTGCTTGATCGCAGTGTGCTTGCTCCATATGTACTACAAGTTTTCTGCATACAATGATCATATTGCGTTGTTGTTTTTCAGGAGATACTTGTTCTTATGGTTCAGGAGCTACACAGATTCTAGAGTTAGGTGTGAGTGAGTTATGTTCAACTATTCCCAACTCACATGTTAAGTCTAGAGTTTGTTTTAGGGTTTTGTCACGGAATAGCCAAAGGGGGAGATTGTAAGGTTGAATTTAATCAACAATTTAGCATTTAGAAACCCTGTATTTAAGTGGGAATCATGTAAGGGTAGTGTGTGAGAGAGTGTGAAGAAAAGCTCAGAAGTGTGCAAACTGCAGGGACTCGCGACTGGATCTCGCGGCTGGCTCGCGGCTGGCATGTCGCCAAAGCAGGCACACGTGTGAAGCATGCAGAGGAGCTGAAGAGTCACGCTAGCTGTTGCACTATAGGACAAAAGTCCCAGGCTGGCCAGGCCGTTAGCTCGCGACTTGAACTCGTGACTCAGTCCAGTCGCGAGGCCAAGTCGCCAGTCTACTCTATTTGGGAAAAACTGACCTTTCACATTCCAAACACACACCAGTATAAATACCCCTTATACCCACGCATTGTAGAGAGCTTCCAGAGAGAATTTTGAGAGAGAAACCCTAGAGAAAAATAAGATTGACTCATCCACAATCTTCATCTTTGTTTCTCCAAATTCCTCTACTCTCACCTTCTCCATTGTTACATACTTGAGAGGTACATTAGCCAAAACCTTTTCTCACCATACCCATATCTGTGAGGAGGCTATTTGGTGCTTGGGAAGCAGTTAGGAAGGGACCAATTGATATTGGTTGATGCTATGGGCTATAGCGGAATCCAGTAAGCTAAAAAAGACAAATGTTCGGCGTAACCTCGTTGGAGAAAGAAGCTTGGAGGGCTTAGGTACATTGGGTAGATTAGGCTTTGAAGGTCTTCTGCTGTTCATGTATCCCAACTTCATTCTTTAGTGGATTATTGACCGCTTGGAGGGTGGCGGAGAGGTTTTACGCCGAGGACTTTGGTTTCCTCTTCGATAACACATCGCTGTGTTGTTTTTGTGTTTGCATCTCTCTTCCTTTAATCTTTGCCATTTAATTCTGCTGTGGTTGTGATTTTATTTGGTTTAGATTGTTTTATCAATTCTGCTTTAAGCTTATGTTCATATTCCGCACATACATTGTTTGATAATAAGCTTGAATTGGTAATTTGTAATTTGGGGGTCTAAACGTTCATAGGTGTTTTATGCACTATTTGAACATTCATATATAAATAAAATAAATATATTAACAAAATAAATAATAGAAAAGATCTCTTTGATTTTGTCTACAATCTAGCCTAGGCAAGACCTCGCCAAGCCTTTCTTTTTAGTTCCTAGGAATCATAGAAAAAAAAAAGGTTAATCTTAGCTAGATGATTGATGAGCAACTTACCCGACTCTTCTATTAGCCTTTGAAGGGCTAAATATATTAATAAAATAAATAATAGAAATTATCTTTTTAATTTTGTCTTCAAAAGCCTTTTTTACTTCCACAACCCAGCCTAGACGAGACCTCACAGAGCCTTTCTTTTTTATTCCTATGAATCATAGAAAAAAAATATTAATCTAGGCTAGAGGGTCAATAAGCAACTTACAAGACTCCTCTATTAGCCTTTGAACGGCTAAATATATTAATAAAATAAATAATAGAAAAGATCTCTTTGATTTTGTCTACAACCTAGCCTACGCAGGACCTCGCCAAGCCTTTCTTTTTAGTTCCTATGAATCATAGAAAAAAAATGCTTAATCTGTTATTAGTGTTCGAAGGGAATAATATATAAACAAAATAAATATAATAATAAAATAAATAATAGAAAAGATCTCTTTTATTTTATCCACAACCCAATGTAGTCAAGACCTCGCCAAGCTTGTCCATTTTATTTCTATGAATCATTTAAAAAAAAATGTTAATCTTGGCTAGAGGGTTGATTAGAAACTTACCCAGCTCCTCTATTAGCATTTGAAAGGCTAATTATATAAATAAAATAAATATATTAGTAAAATAAATATTAATAAAAATATCTTTGATTTTGTCAACAACCCAGCCTAGTCAGGACATCACTGAGCCTTTCCTTTTTGCTCCTGTGAATCATAGAAAAAAAAATGTTAATCTAGGTAAAGGGTTGATGCTCAACTTACCCAACTCCTCTATTAACCTTTGAAAGACTAAATATATAAATAAAACAAATAATAGTAATGATCACTTTAATTTTGTCTTCAAAAATCTTTTTTACTTCCACAACCTAGCCTAGTCGAGACCTCACCGAGCCTTTCTTTTTTATTCCTATGAATCATAGAAAAAAAATATTAATCTAGGTTAAAGGGTCGATGAACAACTTACTCGACTCCTCTATTAGCCTTTGAACGGCTAAATATATAAATAAAATAAATAAAATAAATATATTAATAATATAAATAATAGAAAAGATCTCTTTAATTTTGACTACAACCTAGCCTAGGCAGAACCTCGCCAAGCCTTTTTTTTTTAATTCCTACGAATTATAGAAAATAAATGGTTAATCTTAGCTAGATGATCGACGAGCAACTTACCCGTCTCTTCTATTAGCCTTTGAAGGGCTAAATATATTAATAAAATAAATAATAAAAAAGATCTTTTAATTTTTTTTTTTCTGTAAAAGCCTTTTTTACTTCCACAATCCAGTTTAATCAAAACATCGCGGAGCCTTTCTTTTTTTGTTCCTATGAATCATAGAAAAAAAATGATAATCTTGGTGAGAGGGTCAATGCTCAACTTACCCAGCTCCGTTATTAGCCTTTGAAGGGAAAAATATATAAACAAAAGAAATATATTAATAAAATAAATAATAGAAATATCTCTTTTATTTTTTCCACAACCCAATCTGGTCAGGACCTCGCCAAGCCTGTCTTTTTTATTCCTATAAATCATTGTAAAAAAATGTTAATCTTGGCTAGAGGGTTGATCAAAAACTTACCCAGCTCCTCTATTAGCATTTGAAAGGCTAATTATATAAATAAAATAAATATATTAATAAAAAAATAATGAAAAAGATCTCTTTGATTTTGTACACAACCTAGCTTAGTCAAGACGTCACTGAGCCTTTCTTTTTTGCTCCTATAAAACATAGAAAAAAATGTTAATCTGGGTAAAGGGTTGATGCTCAACTTACCCGGCTACTCTATTAACCTTTAAAAGGCTAAATATATAAATAAAACAAAGAATAGAAATGATCTCTTTAATTCTGTCTTCAAAAATCTTTTTTACTTCCACAACCCAGCCTAGTTGAGACCTCATTCAGTCTTTCTTTTTTATTCCTACGAATCATAGAAAAAAAAATTTTTAATCTAGGCTAGAGGGTCGATGAGCAACTTACTCGACTCCTCTATTAGCCTTTGAACGGCTAAATATATAAATAAAATAAATAATAGAAGATATCTCTTTGATTTTGTCTGCAACCTAGCCTAGGCAAGACCTTGCCAAGCCTATCTATTTTATTCCTATGAATCATTAAAAAAAAAATGTTAATCTTGGCTATAGGGTTGATTAGAAACTTACCTAGCTCCTCTATTAGCATTTGAAAGGCTAATTATATAAATAAAATAAATATATAAATAAAATAAATAATGAAAAAGATCTCTTTGATTTTGTCCATAACCCAGCCTAGTCAGGACATCATTGGGCCTTTCCTTTTTGCTCCTATGAATCATAGAAAAAAATGTTAATCTGGGTAAATGGTTGATGCTCAACCTACCCGGCACCTCCATTAACCTTTGAAAGGCTAAATATATAAAAAAACAAATAATAGAAATGATCTCCTTAATTTTGTCTTCAAAAATCTTTTTTACTTCCACAACCTAGCCTAGTCGAGACCTCACCGAGCCTTTCTCTTTTATTCCTACGAATCATAGAAAAAAATATATTAATCTAGGCTAGAGGGTCGATGAGCAACTTACTCGACTCCTCTATTATCCTTTGAACGGCTAAATATATAAATAAAATAAATATATTAATAAAATAAATATTAGAAAAGATCTCTTTGATTTTGTCTATGACCTAGCCTAAGTAGGACCTTGCCAAGCCTTTCTTTTTAGTTCCTATGAATCATAGAAAAAAAATGGTTAATCGTAGCTAGATGATTGATGAGCAACTTACCCAGCTCTTCTATTAGCCTTTGAAGGGCTAAATATATTAATAAAATAAATAGTAGAAAAGATCTTTTAATATATATATATATATTTTTTTTTTCTGTAAAAGCCTTTTTTACTTCCACAATCTAGTCTAATCAAAACATCGCGGAACCTTTCTTTTTTTGTTCCTATGAATCATAGAAAAAAATGATAATCTTGGTTAGAGGGTTAATGCTCTACTTACCAAGCTCCGTTATTAGCCTTTGAAGGGAAAAATATACAAACAAAATAAATATATTAATAAAATAAATAGTAGAAAAGATCTCTTTTATTTTGTCCACAACGTAGTCTGGTCAAGACCTCACCAAGCCTGTCTTTTTTATTCCTATGAATCATTGAAAAAAAAAATGTTAATCTTGGCTAGAGGGTTGATCAGAAACTTACCTAGCTCCTCTATTAGTATTTGAAAGGCTAATTATATAAACAAAATAAATATATTAATAAAATAAATAATGAAAAAGATCTCTTTGATTTATTCCACAACCCAGCCTAGTTAGGACATTGCCGAGCCTTTCTTTTTTGCTCCGATGAATCATAGAAAAAAATGTTAATCTGGGTGAAGGGTTGATGCTCAACCTACCTGGCTCCTCTATTAACCTTTGAAAGGCTAAATATATTAATAAAACAAATAATAGAAATGATCTCTTCAATTTTGTCTTCAAAAATCTTTTTTACTTCCACAACCTAGCCTAGTCGAAACCTCACCGAGCCTTTCTCTTTTATTCCTATGAATCATAGAAAAAAAATATTAATCTAGGCCAGAGAGTCGATGAGCAACTTACTTGACTCCTCTATTAGCCTTTGAACGGCTAAATATATAAATAAAATAAATATATTAACAAAATAAATAATAGAAAAGATCTTTTTTGATTTTGTCTACAACCTAGCCTAGGTAGGACCTCGCCAAGCCTTTCTTTTTAGTTCCTATGAATCATAGAAAAAAAATGGTTGATCTTTGCTAGATGATTGATGAACAACGTACCTGACTCTTCTATTAGCCTTTGAAATGCTAAATATATTAATAAAATAAGTAATAGAAAAGATCTTCTTCATTATTATTATTATTATTATTATTTTCTGTAAAAGCCTTTTTTACTTCCACAATCCAGTCTAATCAAAACATCGCGGAGCCTTTCTTTTTTGGTTCCTATGAATCATAGAAAAAAAATGATAATCTTGGTTAGAGGGTCAATGCTCAACTTTCCCAGCTCTGTTATTAGCCTTTGAAGGGAAAAATATTAAAAAAAATATATATATTAATAAAATAAATAATAGAAAATATCTCTTTTATTTTGTCCACAACCCAATCTGGTCAGGACCTCGCAAAGCCTGTCTTTTTTATTCCTATGAATCATTGTAAAAAAATGTTAATCTTGGCTAGAAGGTCGATTAGCAACTTGCCCGGGCCCTCTATTAGCCTTTGAATGGCTAATGTGGACTCCTCACATATGGTGGGGGTCGCAATTTCTATATAATTTTTAATATCCTAATAATTTTATATATTCCATAAATTACTATATGTTATTACTTATATACATAATTTATAGAATTAATAAATAAAAAGTAAATTATAAATACGTTATATGTCTAATAATAAATATATGAGTTAAATAAATAATAACATAGACCTAGAAGGTAAATTAGCAACTTGCCTGGGCCCTCTATTAGCCTTTGAATGGCTAATGTGGACTCCTCACATATGGTGGTGGTCGCAATTCCTATATAATTTTTAATATCCCAATAATTTTATATATTCCATAAAATACTAGGTAGAGGATATTGGGTTATAGAATTAGAAAGATCCTTATAGAATTTATGGAAGTGAGATCCCGACAACCATGGGATTACTGGGCTTGAATCCCCAATTAATTTGTATTCCATTCTGGGTTTAGCCCACAATAGGAGGTCCCAAGAGAAGTTTGGCTAATAACTGATGATTTGAAAATGTGGTACAATGGTTTTCTGATGGAAGTGTGACTGTTCGAGGAGAATTTCAAACAACCAAGTTGTCCCTTTGGGAAATCGAGCTGGATCCCCTTCCCCAACTATTGTCTTTTCTAATCTCTCACAGTTCACTCGTATTTCTCTCCCTAACATTATGTTCCAACCTCTTGCTCCTCCCCCTTGTCCCATTTTTATAAGCTTACTTTTAGCGGGTTTGTCATGATTAGAGAATCTCTGGCATGTACGTGGGTCCCTCCACTTATAGGGCTTGGATGGTTTCTTGAGCTTGGGCTACTATTCTAGCACGTATAATCACGCATCAGTGATAGGGCCCACAGTTATGCCATCGAAATGACTTTCTAGTAAGTTGTGTCTGATGCCTAACCTTGTGTTCGGCGGGAGGATTTTCCTAAGACATTACCTTCCTTCTTCAAGGATAATAGGCTTTGTTCGGATATACATGTTTGGGAAGCGTGGGTCTGTGTTTAAGCTTGGCGTTCATTAGATTTGGACCAAACCTAAATTTACTAGCCTCAGGCTTAGGCCCAATATGGGCTAGGCTCTTTTTAAGCCATGGTTTTCGGCCTAGTATAGACCGAGCTCTTGTCCACCTACAATAGCCCCCTACGATCCCATCTCCAATACATGGGGAGGGGATTGTGGTTGTGACCTTGGCATCTTAGGACATGCACCGCTATAACCATCACATCTTGGTGACACCAAGCGTTAGATAATAAATACGCCAGATTTAACAGTTGTCATGGATCAACGGTCGTGATTGCTTGTCCGTTGAGCTCCCAAGGTACACGAGACCGAGGGGCGACGTGGGCATTCATTAGATTTGGACCAAACCTAAATTTACTAGCCTCAGGCTTTGGCCTAGTATGGGCTAAGCACTTGTTAAGCCCTGGGCTTCGGCCTAGTATAGACTGAGCTCTTGTCCACCTATAATAGTCCCCCACGATCCTATCTCCAATTCATGGTGAGGGGATCGTGGTTGTGACCATGGCATCTTACGACGTGCACAACTATAACCGTCACGTCTTGGTGACACCAAGCATCAGATAATAAATGCCCTGGATTTGACAGTTGTTAGGGATCAACGGTCATGATTGCCTGTCCATTGAGCTCCCGAGGTACATAGGGATCGAGGGGCGACGTGGGCAGTAATTTTTCGGCTCATTGCTCCAATTCTGACCGTATAAATACTCCCCTGGGGCTTTAGCTTCATTTCTTCTATTTCTTTCCTCGGAGCCTTTCACTCTCTCGTGGCCCCTATCTCTTTTCTTTCTTAGAGCGTTCCTACCGAGACCACCTGCCTAACCCCTGTAAGTATACCCAAGCCCATCTTGGCTTTTAAGGCCAAGTATCACATCCTTCATGATATTGAAATAGCATTTTACCCTCAAGATGCAATAGCCGAACAGCAGGTACCATGAGCTATTTTGTTTCCTTAATAGTCCGCAATAGAAGGTAGGGTTAGGTTTCCTTTTAGCTCTCTCTTGATACATGTCCTTAGGTTCTATAGGCTCAGAACAGATAAATGCATGCCCAACTTCTTCCCCGTGGTTGGGTGTATAGAAAAGCCTAATAGGCAGTTCGGCCTAAAGCTCACCCACCATGATATAAATTATATCTATAACTGTTGCAGTAACGTATCCTCAGGCTACTACATCAACGCCCACTGAGGCCGATTAAGGCAAATTTCGTGTCTTCTTGACTGCAACAAGAATTCACAGGAGGAATTCTTAAAGGTCACTGGGAATTGTCATACTAAGGAGATCTCATGCCCAGTCTCCTCGAAAAAACCAGGTCTATAGATCTAAGGGGATGTTGCATATCCTTTTCTTTTTTTTTTCTTTTTTTGGTCTAATACTAGGTGTTTTTTGCTAATTCCCATTTCTTTGATTTTTGGCGTGCAGATTCTCAAAATGTTAAACCGAACTTGAATTTTGCGGGAACGCAAAACCTCAACCGGATTCTTTGGTTTGAAGTTTACGCCCACTCTAATGGTCACTTCGTGCCTCAAGATGCTATAGTTGAATAGTTGGTACCAGGGGCTATTTTTGTTTCCTTAATAGCTCGCAATAGAAGGTGGGGTTAGATATCCTTTTAGCTCTCTCTTGATACATGTCCTAAGGTTCTATAGGCTCAGCCCTGATAAATGCATGCTCAACCTCTTCCACGTGGTTGGGTGTATAGAAACGTTTAATAGGCAGTTTGGCCTAAAGATCACCCATCATGATATAAACTATATCTATAATTGTTACAATAACCTATCCTCGGGCTACTACATCAAGGTCCACCGAGGCCGATTAAGGCAGATTTCGGGTCATCCAGACTCCAACAAGAATTCATAAGAGGAATTCTTAAAGGTCATTGGGAACTGGCATACTGAGGAGGTTTCATGCCCAGCCTCCTTGAACAAACCAGGTCCGTAGATCCAAGGGGTTGTTGCAAATCCTTTTTTTTTTTGGGTCTAACACTTGGTGTTTTATACTAATTCCCCGTTCTCTGATTTTTGGTTTGCAGATTCTCGAAACGTTAATCCGAACTTTTTTTTTTTTTTTTGTAGAAGTGCAAAACCACAACCGGATTCTTCAGTTTGAAGTTTATGTACACTCTGATGGTCACTCCGTACCTTAAGATGCTATAGTCGAACAGTGGGTACCAGGGGCTATTGATCTTTCCTTAATAGCCCGCAATAGAAGGTTGGGTTAGGTTTCCTTTTAGCTCTCTCTTGATACATGTCCTTGGGTTCTATAGGCTTAGCCCTGATAAATGCATGCCCAACCTCTTCCGCGTGGTTGGGTGGATAGCAATGTTTAATAGGTAGTTCGGCCTAAAACTTACCCACCATGATATAAATTAAATATATTATTGTAGCTGTAACCTATCCTCGTGCTACTACATCAAGTCCCACCGAGGCTGATTAAGGTAGATTCCATGTCTTCCTGACTCCAA
Source organism: Notholithocarpus densiflorus (assembly GCA_030021035.2). Lineage (NCBI taxonomy): Eukaryota > Viridiplantae > Streptophyta > Magnoliopsida > Fagales > Fagaceae > Notholithocarpus > Notholithocarpus densiflorus. The sequence continues at coordinate 1,737,035 of JARYZH020000071.1, read as the reverse complement.
CAAGAATTCACAAGAGGAATTCTTAAAGGTCACTGGGAATTGGCATACTAAGAAGATCTCATGCCCGGCCTCCTCGTACACACCAGGTCCGCAGATCCAAGGTGTTGTTGCATATCCTTTGATATATATATATATATATATATGACTTTTGGTTTACGGATTCTCGAAACGTTAAGTCGAACTTGAATTTTGTGGAAGTGTAAAACCTCAACCGGATTCTTCAGTTTGAAGTTTATGCCCACTCTGATGGTCACTCCATGCCTCAAGATGCAATAGCCGTATAACGGGTACCAGGGACTATTTTGGTTTCCTTAATAGCCTGCAATAGAAGATGGGGTTAGGTTTCCTTTTAGCTCTCTCTTGATACATGCCCTTAGGTTCTATAGGCTCAGACTTGATAAATGCATGCCAACCTTTTCTGCATGGTTGAGTGTATAGAAAAGTTTAATAGGCCGTACGGCCTAAATCTCACCCACCCTGATAAATTACATCTACAATTGTTGCAGTAACCTATCCATTGGCTACTACATCAAGGTCCACCGAGGTTGATTAAGGTAGATTTCATATCTTCCAGACTCTAGCAAGAATTCACAAAAGGAATTCTTAAATGTCACAAGGAACTGGCACACTGAGGAGATCTTATGGCCTACCTCCTCAAACAAACCAGGTCTATAGATCCAAGGGGTTGTTGCATATCCTTTTTTTTTTTAATTATCGAACACTATGTGTTTTCTGGTAATTCCCCCTTCTCTAATTTTTGGTGTGCAGATTCTTGAAACGTTAAGCCGAACCTGAATTTCGTGGAAGTGCAATAGCTCAACTGGATTCTTCGGTTTGAAGTTTACGCCCACTCTGATGGTCACTCCGTGCCTCAAGATGCTATAGCCGAACAGCGGGTACTAAGGGCCATTTTTGTATGCTTCATTGCCTGCAATAGAAGGTGGGGTTAGGTTTCCTTTTAGTTCTCTCTTGATACATGTCCTTAGGTTCTATAAGCTCAGCCCTGAAAAATGCATGCCCAACCTCTTCCGTGTGGTTAGGTGTATAGAAAAGTTTAATAGGCAGTTCCGCCAAAAGCTCACCCACCATAATATAAATTATATCTGTAATTGTTGCAGTACCCTATCCTCAGGCTACTAGATCAAGGTCCACCGAAGCTGATTATGGAAAATTTAAAGTCTTCCTGAATCTAACAAGAATTCATAAGAGGAATTCTTAAAGGTCACTAGGAACTGGCATACTGAGGAGATCTCACGCCCTGCCTCCTCGAACAAACCTGGTCTGTAGATCCAAGGGGTTGTTGCATATCCCTTTTTTTTATTGTCTAACACTAGGTGTTTTCTACTAATTCCCTTTTCTATGTTTTTTGGTGTGCAGATTCTTGAAACGTTAAGCCGAACTTGAATGTTGTGGAAGTGCAAAACCTCAACCAGATTCTTTGGTTTGAAGTTTACGCCTACTCTAATGGTCACTCTGTGCCTCAAGATGTTATAACCGAACAGCAGGTACTAGGGGCTATTTTTGTTTCCTTCATAGCCCGCAATAGAAGGTGGGGTTAGGTTTCTTTTTAGCTCTCACTTGATACATGTCCTTATGTTCTATAAGCTCGTCCCTAAAAAATGCATGCCCAACCTCTTTCGTGTGGTTGGGTGTATAGAAAACTTTAATAGGTAGTTCCGCCAAAAGCCCGCCCACCATGATATAAATTATATCTACAATTGTTGCAGTACCCTATCCTCGGGCTACTACATCAAGGTCCACCGAAGCCGATTACGGCAAATTTGAAGTCTTCCTAAATCTAACAAGAATTCACAAGAGGAATTCTTAAAGGTCACTAGGAACTGGCATACTGAGGAGATCTCACACCCGGCCTCCTCGAACAAACCTGGTCCGTAGATCCAAGGGGTAATTGCATATCTTTAACTCTAGGTGTTTTCTACTAATTCCCTTTTCTACGATTTTTGGTGTGCAGATTCTCAAAACGTTAAGCCGAACTTGAATTTTGTGGACGTATAAAACCTCAATCGGATTATTTAGTTTGATGTTTACACCCACTCTAATGGTCACTCTGTTCCTCAAGAAGCTATAGCCGAACAGCAGGTACCAGGGGGGGGGCTATTTTTGTTTCCTTAATAGCCCGAAATAGAAGGTAGGGTTTGGTTTCCTTTTAGCTCTTTCTTGATACATGTCCTTAGGTTCTATAAGCTCAGCCCTGATAAATGCATGCCCAACATCTTCCGCGTGGTTGGGTGTATGGAAAAGTTTAATAGGCAATTCGGCCTAAACCTCCCCCACTGTGATATAAACTATATCCATAATTGTTGCAAAACCCTATCCTCAGGCTTCCACATCAAGGTCCACCGAGGCCGATTAAGGCAGATTTCGTATCTTCCTGACTCAAACAAGAATTCACAAGAGGAATTCTTAAAGGTCACTAGGAACTGGCATACTGGGTAGATCTCATGCCCGGCCTCCTCGAACAAACCAGGTCCATAGATCCAAGGGATTGTTGCATATCCTTTTTTTTTTTTAATTTTTTTTGTTTAACACTAAGTGTTTTCTACTAATTACCCGTTCTCTGATTTCAGGTTTGCAAATTCTTGAAACGTTAAGGCGAACTTGATTTTTGTAGAAGTGTAAAACCACAATTGGATTCTTCGGTTTGAAGTTTACACCCACTCTGATGGTCACTTCGTGCCACAGGATGCTTTAGCCAAACAGCAGGTGCTAGGGGCTATTTTGTTTCCTTAATAGCCCACAATAGAAGGTGGGGTTAGGATTCCTTTTAGCTCTCTCTTGATACATTTCCTTAGGTTTTATAGGCTTAACCCTGATAAATGCAAGCCCAACCTCTTTCGCGTGGTTGGGTGTATAGAAAAATTTAATAGGCCGTTCGGCCAGAAGCTCACCCACCATGATATAAATTATATCTATAATTGTTGCAGTAACCTATCCTCGGGCTAATACATCAAAGTCCACCGAGGCCGATTAAGGAAAATTTCGTGTCTTGTTGACTCTAACAAGAATTCACAAGAGGAATTCTTAAAGGTCATTGGGAACTAGCATACTGAGGAGATCTCTTGCCCCTCGAACAAACCAGATCCATAAACCTAAGAGGTTGTCGCATATCCTTTTTTTTTTTTTTTTTGTGTAACACTAGTTGTTCTCCACAAACTCCCCTTTCTATGATTTTTGGTGTGCAGATTCTCGAAACTTTATGCTGAACTTGAATGTTGTGGAAGTGCAAAACCTCAACTGGATTCTTCGGTTTGAAATTTACGCCCAATCTGATGGTCACTCCATACCTCAAGATGCTATAGCCGAACAGCGGGTACTAGGGGCTATTTTTGTTTCCTTAATAGCCAGCAATCGAAGGTTGAATTAGGTTTCCTTTTAGCTCTCTCTTGATACATGTCCTTAGGTTCTGTAGGCTCAAACTTGATAAATGCATGACCAGCCTCTTCTGCGTGGTTGGGTGTATAGAAATGTTTAATAGGAAGTTCGGCCTAAAGCTCACCCACCATGATAAAAATTATATCTATTGTTGTCGCACCGAGGCCAATTAAGGCAGATTTCCTGTCTTCCAGACTCCAACAAGAATTGACAAGAGGAATTCTTAAAGGTCACTAGGAATTGGCATACTAAGGAGATCTCATGCTCGGCCTCCTCGAACAAACCAGGTCCATAGATCCAAAGGGCTGTTGCATATCCTTTTTTTTTTTTGGTCTAACACTTACTAATTCCCCGTTCTTTGATTTTTGGTTTGTAGATTCTCGAAACGTTAAGCCAAACTTGATTTTTGTAGAAGTGCAAAAAACCTCTACCAGATTCTTCGGTTTGAAGTTTACGTATACTCTGATGGTCACTCCGTGCCTTAAGATGCTATAGCCGAACAACGGGTACCAGGGGGCTATTGTTGTTTCCTTAATAGCCTGCAATAGAAGGTGGGGTTAGGTTTCCTTTTAGCTCTCTCTTGATACATGTCTTTAGGTTCTATAGTCTCAGCCCTGATAAATGCATGCCCAACCTCTTCCGCGTGTTTGGGTGGATAGAAATGTTTAATAGGTAGTTCGGCCTAAACCTCACTCACCATGACATAAATTATATCAATTATTGTAGCTGTAACCTATCCTCGTGCTACTACATCAAGTCCCACTGAGGCCGATTAAGGCAGATTTCATGTCTTCCTGACTCCAACAAGAATTCACAAGAGGAATTTGTAAAGGTCACAGGGAACTGGCATACTGAGGAGATCTTATGCCTGGCCTCCTCGAACAAACCAGGTCCGTAGATCTAACATTAGGTGTTTTCTACTAATTCCCCTTTTTCTGATTTTTGGTGTGCGGGTTCTCGAAACGTTAAACCGAACTTGATTTTTATGAAAGTGCAAAATCTCAACCGGATTCTTTGGTTTGAAGTTTAAGCCGACTCTAATGGTCACTCCGTGCCTCAAGATGCTATAGCCGAATAGCGAGTACCAGGGGCTATTTTTGTTTCCTTAATAGCCTGCAATAGAAGGTGGGGGGTTTGGTTTCCTTTCAGCTCTCTCTTAATACATGTCCTTAGGTTCTATAGGCTTAACCCTAATAAATGCATGCCCAAACCTCTTCCGTGTGGTTGGGTGTATAGAAAAGTTAAATAGGCAGTTCAGCCTAAAGCTATCATGATATAAATTATATCTATAATTGTTACAGTAACCTATCCTCGGGCTACTACATTAAGGTCCACCGAGGCCGATTAAGGCAACTTTCGTGTCTTTCGGACTCCAAGGGATTGTTGCATGTCTAACACTAGGTGTTTTCTACTAATTCCATTTTCTCTAATTTTTGGTGTGCAGATTCTTGATACGTTAAGCCGAACTTGAATTTTGTGGTAGTGGAAAACCTTAACCAGAGACTCTTCAGTTTGATGTTTACGCCCACTCTGATGGTCACTCTGTGCCTCAAGATGCGACATCCAAACAACGAGTACCAGGGGTTATTTTTGTTTCCTTAATAGCCTACAATAGAAGGTGGGGTAAGGTTTCCTTTTAGCTCTCTCTTGATACATGTCCTTAGGTTCTATAAGTTCAGCCTTGATAAATGCATACCCAACATCTTCCGCGTGGTTGGGTGTATAGAAAAGTTTAATAGGCAGTTCGGCCTAAAGCTCACCCACCATGATATAAACTATATCCTTAATTGTTGCAGTAACCTATCCTCAGGCTTCTACATCAAGGTCCACCGAGTTTGATTAAGGCTAATTTCGTGTCTTCCTAACTCCAACAAGAATTCACAATAGGAATTCTTAAAGGTCACTAGGAACTGGCATACACAGCAGATCTTATGCCTACCCTCCTCGAACAAACTTGGTCCGTAAATCCAAGGGGTTGTTGCATATCCTTTTTTTTTTTTTTTTTTTTTTTGTCTAACACTAGGTGTTTTCTACTAATTCCCCTTTCTTTGATTTTTTGTGTGCAGATTCTTGAAACATTAAGCCAAACTTGAATTTTGTGGAAGTGCGAATCCTCAACCGGATTCTTTAGTTTGAAGTTTACGCCCACTCTGATGGTCACTCTATGCCTCAAGATGCTATTGCCGAACAGCGGGTACTAGAGGCTATTTTTGTTTCCTTAATAGCCCGCAAAAGAAGGTGGGGTTAGGTTTCCTTTTAGCTCTCTCTTGATACATTCCCTTAGGTTCTATAGGCTCAGCCTTGATAAATGCATACTCAACCTCTTTCGCGTGGTTGGGTGTATAGAAAAGTTTAATAGGCAGTTTGGCCTAAAGCTCACCCACCATGATAAAAATTATATCTATAATTGCTGCAGTAACTTATCCTCAAGCTTCTACATCAAGGTCCACCGAGGCCGATCAAGGCAACTTTCGTGTCTTCCTGACTCCAACAAGAATTCACAAGAGGAATTCTTAAAGGTCACTGGGAACTAGTATGCTGAGGAGATCTCATGCCCGGCCTCCTCAAATAAACCAAGTTCGTAGATCCAAGGGGTTTTTGCATATCCTTTTTTTTTGTCTAACACTAGGTGTTTTCTACTAATTCCCCTTTCTTTGATTTTTGGTGTGCAAATTCTCGAAACGTTAAGTCGAACTTGAATTTTATGGAAGTGCAAAACCTCAATCGAATTCTTCGGTTTGAAGTTTACGCCCACTCTGATGGTCACTCCGTGCCTAAAGATGCTATAGCCAAACAGCGGGTTCCAGGAGCTATTTTTGTTTCCTTAATAGCCGAACACCTAGGATCCTTCCAGTTTTGCTAAAGAATCTGCATGACTTTTCTGTCCTTGGGAGAATCTGGTGACCTTTACCTTTTCAAACTTTGCTTGCAGCAACCGTGCTGCCTTCAAATACTTTGTCATTCTCTCGTCTCTTGCCTTAAAATCTCCTTGAAATTGGCTAACCACACCAATCATAAGTTTGAGCACACCCCCCACTTCTGTGACTCTTACCTTCGTGATGGCTTAGAACCCTACCGGCAATGCTTCGTATTCGGCCTCATTGTTTGATGCCTGAAATGCCAACTGCAAAGAATGCTCCATCCTTATACCGTTGGGTGACTCCAACATTGCCCCCGATGCTTGATCCTCGGGTCTTTGACGCCCCATCCACATATATTCTCCATGGACGGGTTGAGATTTGTTGTACCCCCATATACAACCATACACTTAGGGGAGAACTCGGAAACAAAGTCTTCCAATACCTGCCCTTTGACCGAATTCCTCGATTTGTACCTGATGTCAAAAGCCCCCAGAGTGGCCCCCCACTTGGTTGTTATTCCCATAAAACTTGACCTTCTCAACAATGCTTGCAAGGGGAGTTCGGTTAGGACATAAATTGTATATATCAATGCTAAGGCTACCTTCTCTAACGGTAAGTACCTGGTCTCAGCATCTAGTAAGGTCTTGCTCACATAATAAACTAGCATCTGAATGCCATCATAAACCCTAATCACCACTGCGCTCATTGTATGCTAGGATGTAGAGATCCTTGCTGGGCCCTAGACTAGAGAGTATTGATGGGCTTGCAAGATAGGCTTCAATCTTTGAAAATAGTTATCACATTCCTTAGTCCATTGGAAGCCCTTCCATTTCTTTAAGAGTTGAAAGAAGGGATGACACCTATCAACTAACTTGGAAATAAACCAATTCAAAGCTGCTATCATGCCTATAAGCTTCTAAAATTTTTTGGGATTCCTCAGTGCCTGCAGATGTTGGTCATTTATTTAATTGGGATTCACTTCTATTCCTCGGCAAGTGACCAAATATCTAAGGAACTTCCCCAAGCCAACTCTGAACACACATTTTGATGCATTAAGGCGTAATTTTTGTTCCCTCAAGATATCGAAAGCCTTGACCAGATCCAAAAGATGCTTGTCCGTAGTCTTGCGCATTTCAGGCATTTTTCAAGCTAAAGGGCATAACGGTGTAGTGATAATTTCCTTCTGGGGAGATGAACAATGCCTTCTCCTGGCCTTCTAGGCCAGGGCAATCTGGTGGTAACCCTGAAAAGCATCCAAGAAACTCATCCGTAGGACATGCTTTATTCAGGTCGGTGAAGTCCACATAGGCCCTCCAATTCCTATTTTTCTTCTTCACCACTATAGTTTTGGCTAGCCACTTTAGGTAGAAAACCTATGTGATAGCCCCTACTTATTTCAATCTCTCCACCTTTTCCTTCACAGCCTCATCATGCGGTTTGGATGATTTTCGCGGCTTTTGTTTCTTAGGGGGATAGGAAGGATCCATGTTTAGCTTGTGCATTATAAAATCGGGGTCCGCCTCGGGAACCACATATAGACTCCAAGAAAAAAACATCCAAGTTCTTTAGTACTATTAGCCCCAATAGCTTAGTCTGGGATCTGTAATTGCTATATTGGGGTGGGCAGCTCAATTTTCTCCTACTTGTCTTTGTGATTGATCGCAACTATCAAGTACTGCCGATGGGGAATTTTACCCTCCATTCCTGAGGGTCACCACTAGTGCATCATCATGAGGTTGGGTGGTTCCCACAAGGTCCACATTTCCAAAGGCAATTCTTCCCTCAACCACTTTGCCTTTTGTCTAGCTGATCTCCGAGTTCAGAATCTTGTTGGGGGGGGGGGGGAGGAGTGAATTTCAATACCCCTCTGTGCCCACGAGTAACAACGTTGCCGCTCTATGCAGCATGTATGACCTCAATAATTCTGTGGCTACCATTACCTCGAAGTCCCAGCCCCCTCACTCATCACAAGCTCCCTCAAGTGACCAACTTTAGCTAGTTGTTCCAAATGATCTTTAAAGGTTCCTCCTTGATGGATTCCCCACTCATGGGTAAGTGGAAGAACGGTTCGTGTTTAATTTTCTTCGAGATCCTGTGGATTGGTTCTCTGAAAGCCAAATTCACCACCTCTCATCGGGGAGCTGGATTTTACCCTCTCGAGTCTCCTCAGTTCTACAATCTGTTATCCTCCAAACCTTTTATACTCCTCTATCTGCCTCTTGAACTAGTGCACTTTCTCTCAGGGTTATTTGGTCAAAGACCTCTCAATTTGGAGTCCAAAGGGAGCCCCAATTTAAACGTGCTTGCCGCTACACTTCTTTGTAATATACGCTGATGTTATTATACAACTCCTAATATCGGTCAGAATAAGCACGTAAGGTCTCTCCTTCCCCCCGAACGCTTGAATTAACTCTAGCCCATTGAACCTCATTGCAGTTGGGCCGAGGCTAGATGTGAAAACCTTACACATCAACCCATCGTTCCAAGAGTACAAGGCCAATAATTGGCTGAAGTGGCTCACATGTTCAATTAGGTCCTTCTTTCCATTGTAAATAATGAAAGCTAGTTGGATGAAACAGTGTGGGACCCTTGATCTTTCAACCTCCTTGGATTCCTGTCCTCATGGTGGGACCGTTCAATGGATCTTCCTTGGTATCTCCTACCAGCCTCTAGCTCTAGTTGCCTAACATAGGCATGCAACTCCTCTAACTCTCTATCCCTTTCACTTGTAAAGGAGGCTTCTGGCATGTTTGACATAGACTTCTCTCACCTCTAGATGACACATGTGTGCTATTTCCCAAGCTTTGAGAGATTTGAGCTTGCTTCCAGCCTATTTGACACAGACCTTTCTCACCTCTTATTTGTCCCTCCTGGACCAGTCGGAGGGCTTGTGATGGTCCCTTCTAATGATCATTTCTTAACTCAGGTGAATTCTCTCTTTCATGTCGTTCTTTCATCTAGCTACTACTGTGTCCAAAACCTTCAGCTTGGTGAGCTTTCCCACAGATGGCACCAATTGTGGAGGTGAGATCCCAGCAATCCTGGGCTTGCCTGGCTTCAATCCCCAATTAATTTGTATTCTATTGGCTAATAATTGATGATTTGAAGTGTGACTATTTTCTTATGGAAGTGTGACTAAATGCTTGTGGAGTGTGGGGGGCAAGGACCGGGGTTTAAGTCTCTAGAAGGGAGTTTCACACACATATACACTTAGATTAGGCTAGAATAGAAATTCTATCTTGTATTAAAATTTTTTTTTTTTCTAATCTTGCACTATTCACTTGTATTTCTCTCCCCAGAATTATGACCAAACAGTTATAGAACAAGGATCCAGAGTTTCATGGATACATATTGTACACAATTTAAAAAACATATACACTTCCCTAATATGATAACATTAGGCTAATTACGGGCTGAAGATTAAGTAATTAAAAAGAAATAGAAAAGAGATGCAGAGTAAAAGTGTGAAGCACGTACTTTGGATGCTACGTACTACCATTACAGAAGAACATTGCATGCCATGCCTGATATTGCGGGGTTGAACTGCATACCTCCCAAAGAATGGAACATGACTCAATGAATAAGTAGCAGTAAAAGGGTCCTGCAGACAATTCAAACTGCTATCATGTTATAACAACAATAACAAAGGGCAAATTCAGGCTCCACTCTTAGCTCTCACATTATTTGTTCTTTTTTCTTTCTTTTTCTTTTTATTACAAAAGTGCATGTACCAAAAAATGGAGCTCAAATAGCACCGCCCTAATTAGACCAAATATTGCATGGAAGGGAAACTGAGAAATCAATAAAAGTCTGAGAGCATCACCTCTAAAAGTTCTGTTCTTTCACTACACTCTTTCTCTGAAGGAAGATACTGTTACACACCAGCAGAACCAGTATCAGGAGACAGCTTTGAGAAAACTTGAGATGCCTGCAAAGTCAGAGTACTCACTCTTGGCCATTGGGTCCGAGCGAAGTACTCCAGGACTATGGCAAGCATGCAGAAAGCAAAAGGATAAAATCTAACCACCTCAGAAAACAAAATCAAAAAGTAATAGAGAACATCTGTCTAGAACCTTACAACTCTTATGGACTTACCTTACAGGAATCACCATCGCTGATAGGTAATAATGATGATGTACCTGAAGATGCAACTGCAAGAGCAGGAGCATTGTTGCCACAAGGTGAAATTGATGCAGTGGCAGAAACACCACCAATGCTTAATGCTGGAATGTTATCTACGTATTCAGTGTGCACATTGCCTGTAATGGGGAACATTGACTTGTTTCTTAAAGGCGCAGCTGCAGGAACTGACAATTTAGAGCCCCCATTGTTTTACTGTCTGAAGCAGCCAGGGAAATCTTCTCCTCGTTAAAACTATCAAAAGCTACCGAATTATTTTCAGTGGATATTATCACAGATTGATCAGCTGAAGATGATATTACTAGTTTTTTCTGGGAAGGTTTAGTAACAGCATTGAAATCAATCCAGCCTCTTGAATTTTCCCTTTTAATTTCCATGGCATTCCCATCAACAGATCCTATGCTACTAGAAGAGGGATTCTCTGCAACCAGAAAACTCGTTAGGATAAGAACCATGCATATATTTTCATCTAGAGTATGTTATGATAATGACAAAGAACGAGATGGTTAAAAAATAGTCATAAGTTTTATTTACAGTATGTTCACATTATGAGCAAAGTCATTTCCAAAAAGAATAAGGTAAAGTAAACCGAAAGACTTGGACAGCAAAGCAACAACATTTAGGAGTGCTGCTTTGCTAAAGCAGTTTCACTCCAACTGTATTTGGATTTTGATAGGTGCCTTGTGATCAGGTTGAAAGTTTGACTCAATAGGGGAAAGCATGTCCTTGGTAAAGTCCCAGTTCAGACTTTTTAGCATAAAGCTGCACTACACCATCACAATTTACAGTTTAAAACTGTACAGGAACAACACACATTCCTGATGTAGACCCTGTGGCTCAAAAGAGTAATTTGAAGTAAGTACAAGAACAACAAAGCCTTGGTCCCAAAGTTTTGAGGTTGGTTATGGATCCTCAAAATTTTGATGCAAGTAGAGTGAAAATAGTCCAAAGGGAAGCCAAAAATGAGATGGGCAAAAGTAAAGAGGAAGGACATAATTATCAAAGATGTAATAAGGAAAATGGAATTAGTGCTAAATGATCAAAATGGATTCATGTATGGATCAAATTTAGATCATGACACTCTCAACAACCAAGAAAAATGAAAGAAAATATGCTGCAAAAATGCTGTCTACTTCAGAAATGTTAAAAAGCCAGTTGCATAGCAAACAATAAAAGTATAAAACAAAGAGGGAAAAATAGGGGGGGCAGGCGAAGCATATTATCCACTTTCAAGCACTGATTGAACATAAAACACAACTCCAAAGCATAAGCAGCAGAAAACTCAACCTGCTTCTGAGCAGAATCATCAGCAAGCTCCATCACTATTTGCTCTAGAATGTCTATCTCTCCTTCGAGTGGGAAAATGTTATCATCAGCAGCTCCAGTATAGGCCGAGCTCTTGTCTATCTACAGAATTATTCTGAAACCAAAAGAAATATATACCAAGAATGTAAAAATGCCCACAAAGCAAAAATAATTTCTTGATTGTTTTTACAATGCAAATTGCATTAACATGAGGGTTGTTTCATCAATAAAATTTAAACACTTTATGGGATAACAGGTAGAAATATAATAAAAGTATATTTGAAAGCCTACTACATTAGAAGAAAATTATAATAAGGAATAGCAGAAATAAGCAGTTCATTAGATGAGGAATTACCCAATCCTCAAGTCTGTAGAAAAACACAATATCTACAGGAAAAAGTTCTTCTAAAATCCCACAAGAATCAGTTTAACCAAATAGCATATGCAACTGTCAAAGCTCCATATTCTAGAAAAAAAAACTAATAGAATGATCGATTCAAGAATGTACCAAATTTAAATAAATTGAAAGTTAGCAAACACCTAAAAAAGGAAGAGTTGCTAAGGAGCAAAAATTTAGAATGTCCAGAAAATCCAAGACAGTAGAAGAAGAATATGCAGGATATATGATTATTGGTGATGATCAACTAGTCTTACTAGAATTACACTACTAAATGTAGAAGATCACCTTGATACAAAATTAAGGGTTAGAAGGCAAAAAAGGACGAGTGCAACATAAAAAACTACACTTGGATTAAAAATCCTAGAACAAATAAATTATCTTTAAAATCCAGCTGAAAAAAATAAGAAGATAAAAGAAGATTGAAAAACCAAGAAAAAATAGATGAGAATTTCTTTAGAATCCAAGAAAATAAGAAGATAAAAGAAAATGAAAATGACAAGGCTAAAACAAGAATTGAGAAACAGGTCAAAGCTAGCCGAGGAAAAAATCCCAAAGAAAAAGAAAAGAAATTTGTGAAAATTATCGAAATAGAACCAAATAAATAGTAGAAGGAAATCAGATAGCCTACAACCAAGCGGGTAGAATAGAATTTCCTCAAGCAGATTAACGACAAACCCCACACACATGCACAACCACATACATCTATCAAATGTATTTAAGAATGGATCCCAGATACTGGTTATTTGCAAACTCACATAATACGCATCTTGAGTGAAAAACTAAGGAGGCAAGAAAAATTGAGAAAGGAGGGTGAAAATAAAGTATAAACTGTTATGAGTTAATTAATAGGTATTTCAGTTCTTGTTTCCCGAGAGCAGTCAAAACAAGGAATCCAGCTACATTAAAATATCTGTCCCTTGGCATCTCAAAGAAATGATTAGAGAGATGTATCTCTTATTATCTTAGAGAAACAACTTGTCAGCTTAAAGTGATTAAGCATCAACCACCAGGGGCTGCTATTGAATTAACATTTCTAGCAGTCTTCCACAGAATCTCCACCAGGGTCAATTCTAAAGAAACTTTCCTGATAAAATAGGGGTACAGAACTTAAAGAAGACAGTCTTAGCTTAGCCATTTGGTTGTTGCATTGGTAACTAAGTTTCCTTCATTGTGCATGGTGTTTTTCTGCTAGAAATTTTCGTGAAGGTCATGGATTCATAATTTCTACAAAAATTTGTGAATTTTCAAGAAAAAATTTATGGTTTACAAGGAGGGAAACGATTTGTCACAAGTAGTGAAATGTAATTGCAACAGAAAGGGGCTCCTACTCAAACTTAACAATTCTATTTCAAACATGAAAGTATCAAATTACAACAGAACCATCATGATTACAGAGACAAATTAGGAATTTGACAAGATCCTTAGCAATATTGTTAACTGAGTTTGGTTTATTCTTGAAAATTTTGTTTACAGAAAACTAATTTGATAAAATCTCATTTTAACATTTGAATATAGCTTGGGGATTATAATCTATTAACATGCAATTGTTTCAAATTTTCAAAATTAAAACCTATGTTGTCAATTATTAATCTGACAGTCGCTCGAAATATCATAGAAACTTTTCATTCATGAAAATCAAAGCCCAAATTCTGAATTAAGAGGAAATTACCTGTGCAAAAACCCATGACCGTGGCTAAAAGAAAAACCCTTTTGCCCCATCACCCTATGGATCAAAAAAACAAAGTGATCTTTTGAGCTTTGACAAAGGAATACATAAGAATAGAGTCACAGACACACAGAGAATAATAAGAGAGAGAGAGAGAGAGACAGAGAAACGGAAGCAGCAAAGGGATTGATGAGAAAGAAGAATACCTCCATTGCTGATACCTCACTCTCTCTCTCTCTCTCTGATTTCAAAATCAAAAACAGAGTGTGGGTTTATGTGAGGGATTACAATTTATAACTATACGGGGAAAGCAGGGTAGGGGCGTGGCCTCAACACAACGGTAACATTTTTCGAAATTCAAAAAAAAAATTTAGTTGGACTTGGATCACTGCTGAACGGTATGGGCGTAAGCTCATTTAATTGGGTCCATTAGTATTAAATTTTAAAACTAAATTAAACAATAGTATTTTCTAGCCCACTAAAAAAATATATATACTAAATTTATTAGTATATGAATTAAAAAAATCGGTAGTGTATGAAGTGAAATAAAAGTTTAGTTTGCTTTTTTTTTTTTTTTTTTAATTTTTTGTTTTGTTTCCCATAAAAAGTAAATAAATAAGTTTATTTTTTTTTTGGTAGGTTTTGATTTCTAAATTTTGATGATATTTAGTGGTCACTCTTTATCTATCGTAATAAAAAGAAAGTGATAATTATTTTTTTTGGTAAATAAAAATGGGTAGATGGGGGTGATTAGTGTGGATTTCTTACCTCGGTGTGATCATAGTAGCATCCTACCTAATCCCGAGCAAGACTCCATATTCTCAATTTGTGTGAGAAACTCACTTTTTTTTTAGGTCAACCGTATGAAATGGAGATGGGATATAAAGAGCACCAACACACAACTAGTTGTTTGAGGCTTAAACCCAAATTCTGAGACTTGTTATTCCAGTATCTTACCAACTAGATACCGTCTAAAGATTCTAGTTGGCATCTTACATTACAAAAGAACAATTGTCTTCCATGGATATATCAAATATTATTAGAGATATTACCAAACAAAGAGTTCTTATATATGCATGCGAGATACCCAAACTTACTCTTTCTTTGGTAATATCTCTAATAAAAGAAAACCATGCACTTTTTTTTTTTTTAGAAACAAACACACACATACAAAGGAGATGGAAATGAGTTCTAAAGAAAACCATACACTTAGTAAAAAAAAACCCTCACTTAGCATGGATCATCGTATTCGAAGCCATTATTATTAATATAAAACCTCACAAAATAATGGTAATCCTCCCACACAAATTCTTTCCCAACAAAATCAATGTACTTTAGCTTTACCACTCCTTAGCTATAAAGGCCAGTGATGGTCATTACTTTCCGCTTATTGTTGATAAAAACATGTATTGCGTTGTAGAGAAAAAAGTAGTAAGTCACTAACAAAGACAAAGTAACAATCTACATTCCCTCTCGTGCTTGTAATGGCAATTCCATAGTATATCTATACGAGCATTAATAAAAGATTTATATATAAACTAAGAAAATACTTCAATATTATAATTAATATTTATTAAAAAATATATAATAAAAATGAAAGAACAAAATTACTTCAAGTTAAATGGCAAAAGGCATGTCGATTAACATCAAGACTTTTTTTTTTTTTTTGGGAGTGAATGAGGATAACTTGCATTAAAATTAAATAAGCCTATTACAAAAGGTCCCTTCCTTATCAAGGGTACAAAGCTGATCCACCACAGGCGGTGGAAGAGAAAACAAAATAAATGGCTCGCCGCTAGAGCTGCCAATTCTAGCCAAGGCATCCGAGCATCGGTTTGCTTCCCTATACGTGAATATCAAGACTTTAATTCT
This sequence comes from Notholithocarpus densiflorus, assembly GCA_030021035.2. Taxonomy (NCBI): domain Eukaryota; kingdom Viridiplantae; phylum Streptophyta; class Magnoliopsida; order Fagales; family Fagaceae; genus Notholithocarpus; species Notholithocarpus densiflorus. Next base: position 1,721,398 of record JARYZH020000071.1, on the reverse strand, counting down.
TGTCCATCCTCTTTTTTTTCATGCACTTAGAAATATATCTAATAAAAGAAGTATAGAATTTCCTTCGAGAGAAGATTGACCTTCCACATAAATCCCAACAAATATTCCAATTATGCATTTCTTCAGAAACAAATATTGCAGCTTTTGAAAGGGGAGAGAGAAGAGAGAGAAAAGGAGGAGGGGAATCTTCAGCTTGCACTTCAACATGAAAAAGCTTAATCAAAACCATTATAATCATCAATCTTCTCACACAATTTCCTTTTTGTGTCACTTTGCTTGTCTTCTTTTGCCGAGTTCGCGGCCAGTCCTAGAGTCTCTGCCAGTGGAGTTTTACGGAAATTTTTAGCTGAAGTCGAGCTAGAGAGGAGAGGACGAACAAAGCTGGTCACATTAGACACTATCCACTTTGGTACTTATGTGGACCAAAAGCCAACTCGAGCCGCCGAGTCGATACAACAGCTCAGGATTCGCGATATGAGTCGTCGCGCTTTCTTTGTGTTTCTTGGTTTGTACTTCACTCTAACAGTAAGTGCTTCCCTTGTGTAAAATGGAAAGGCGCCAAGAAGAAGTATCATCCAAGCAATAGGCAGCCAAAAGAGGGTGGAAGGACAACCTAAGGAGACGGGTTCATCCAACCTCCCTGAAAAGAAAGCTATTGAAGAAGCAAGGTCGTCTCCCCGAGGAAGCCTAAAACCATTACGGGCTCGTCGTGGGATTGGAGGCCGAGGCGAGGCGGTTACTCTCAGCCAAGCATGGAGCGAAGGGTTTAATGAAGGGCGAGTCTACCACCAGAGAAGCCACCCATCCCCTCTTCCACGAGGATTCCAAATATGCTTTGAAACTTTGGTCATGCATTATCGTCCAACGACTATGGGATTTAAGCAGCCATGCCACGGAAGCCATGGGGGAGACGGGATATACTGCTGTTAACTTTCGAAGTGAGTCATGGCCAGTCCACTTTCTATTCTTCCGAGTTCACTTATCTCAAGTCACTAATAACCTTCACATTTGGCGATGGTGATGAAGAGCTAATGGGGCCGATGTTTGAACCATGAGACGGTCTTTGGGCCGTGTAGGCGAGAGGGCCAGCGAGGCGGATGATGAGTTGAGCAGTCGCCGAGGCACGAAGGTTGGCATGGAGAAAAAAAATTTGCTACGTCGGAAAGTCGGGGAAAGCTTGAGGAACATATGGACGATGAAAGTCACGGGATAAAGAAGAGATCAAAGGATGCCAGGACTAGTTTCGTCGAGGCGGAGCGTGTCCGGTGAATATCGCGACCGACACCTGCAGGAGCTGGGACCTGCTATGCGAGACGAGTTTCGATGGCGCTGTCGTCGAGGCCAAGAGCTTATCGACCTTGACTTTTCTCAACTCAACATTGATCATAAGCCAGGATTCTTTCGGCCATTGCCTCACGGAAGTACTTGAGATGATCCTATTCTTTGATGATGCAGCCCTTGGCGATGGAGAGTCGGCTCTGTTAAAAACCAAGCCCGGCAGGTCGCGATGTGATGCCGTCGGCCGTGATTGTTCAAAGAGAATGTTGAACCCCCACCATCAGTAAAATTTTTATTAAATTTTTTTATGGAGTTAGTAACTATTTGGGGAAAAGCCTTTTAACTTTATCAGTCATTTGTGTCATGTAAAACATTCCCTTTTAAGGGCTTTAAGTTGATGGTTAAATACATGCGCCAGCGGAAGAATTATGAGGATCTGCCCCATTCGCGATTGATAACATGTACTATGTAAATTTGAATATATGAACAAGAGTGTACCTTGATGCGGTGAAATTCAAAACCAAAGATGAAAAGTATTTGAGAATACTTTTAATCTTCACTCAATTCACTTGATGAGATGTGTGGTCTCTCAATCACTTATATCATATGTGTTCTAAGAGAATAAAAAGTAATCTAACACTCACATACATATCAATTCATGTTCTTACTCAAATTTTGTATGTTTCTCTGCATATAAGCGATTATCTAATTGGGCTAGCCTTTTGGGCCTTTCCAATTGGGCTTTTGGTGTGTGGCTTGAGTGGGACCAAATGGAACAAATAAGACTCTAGCTCCAATGGGCCTTGGGCTTTTACTGTCAAATCTTGACAAGTCCAAAGTTACCATTAGTATATTTAATACCATATATAAATATAATTTCTAGGCCTTATTAATGAATTATATCCCAAGACTTTATTGTACATGCAACCCCTTCATAAAATATTCGTAGTAATAAAGTCATTAATGAAAGGCCTTACACTTTGTAGATTACTACATCTTAATCCTTAATTGCCAGTTTAATCATTTTAAGTTATTCTAATATATTTAAGTCAATTTCATAAATATATATTGATCTTACTAAGGTGGTTAGGCCTAACTCTTTGAACAAACAAAGCCCATTAAACTTATCTCAAGGGAATTTTCTGTATCTCGGATTAAGAGAATATGAATTCCATCTTGAATATGTTCCATCAACCTTAAATGTGGTTGTCAACATACTAAAGGTTTGGCTAGTTACTTTAGATCTCATAGTATATCAAAGCAACCGCTACATTTCATGATTAGGTCCATTATTCTCTTAGGATTAGAGTTCATGTGAATAGTCGTGAGATTTATTATTCAATTGACGGTTGTTTGGAGAATAATAAATCTCACAATGATCAGTTCTAATATGTCTTAACTCTTAAAACATATCAGCTAGAAGTCCTGCTCCCCATGATCAAGACAAATCATCTTAGTTAATATGTTATAGTCTTTACCGGATGAAACACCCAATTTCATCTGCGACTACAACAATTACGAATTTACAGAACTTGTGATTTATCTTGTGACTTTCACATAAATCACATACTATGCATTTCATGGACTATATGATAATGTCGAATATTTCATGTTACCATTATTTTAGATAATAATAAAACAACTTTATTAAACACAATATTAAGTCATACAGCAATATCATACATAGCATCTATCTGATAGGATTTAAGGGCCTTAATCTGACATAAATAATATTTACTTGTTATTGTCTTTTTATTTTTATGACTTTATACATGTAGTTATTAAGCAAAAACACCATCTTTTAGATGGATGTCCTCGATGAGATGTGAGTGTCAATTTTGTCATTGCGTTGAACATGGTAAGTGCTTATGACTATTCTCTTGAGGGTCAGTTCACTTGCGGACTAGTGAGGGAACATTCAACTTTGGGTCAGTCGCTTCAAAGATGAGCCCGTCCAACAGTGACTGGCGTGATTCCAACTATGAGTTGGATCCGTCCACTAAGGATCAATTGTGGATTGAGGTAAATCAAGTTTATGTTGGGTCCGTTCCTTTAAATGGACCTTATGGTTCGTCCTTTGAAGGTAAGAATCACGTCCCGTTACATCGGTTAGTATCACTTAACTTAACTTTAGAAGTTTTATCAGGTACATTGTATGGACTTTATGAATTATCATCCTTTAAGATGAATCGTCCTCTTGTGGACCCGGAAGTATTAGTGAATCGGAGTCTACTTGGACGAAGCGTGAATTTTAATCAATAGCAGTTGGATCAGTCGTATTATGGACTTTATGGTTATCCTTTAAGGATGAGTCCAGTCCCAACTTTGTGGACTAGGAATATTGATCTACATCCAATCTACTTATGGGTAATGATTTTAATCAACCTTAAGTTAGATCCATCTATTGTATGGACTTAGTAATCGCTTTTAGGATGAGTCCCGAATCCACGTGTGGACTTGAATAATTGTCCTTTTCGAGGACTTTGAATAGCCCCCGACCTTACAGGTTGAGCCGAGTCCATTTATTGGACTTCGTGGTAGATCAGATCCACTTGTTGGACTAGTACTCTGCGGGATGAATTCATCCATTTTATGGACTTGATAAATTTTGTAGAAAATACACTAGTCATATCCCGAATACTCCTCTTATTATATAGTCATTTATTAGTAGGAGAGTAATTTCTCTGAGGAGAAGCTTAAAAAAGATACTTAAAAATCATTGTAGCAAAATAAATTGTCACAAATAGTGGTAGAAAAGCGGAAAAATGTGGCAAAATTGGGAATTGAAAGTAAATTTAAGGTGCGAGGTGGATGTTGCTTTTCGCGTCGTCATCTTGGTAGTACTTTCGTAGGTGCTCGTGTTCCATGGATGTTGCAATTCTCATCATATTGTTTCCAAGATGGTAGGTGCCTTTTCTTTTATACAACGTGACTCGTAAGGCGCTTCCCGGTGGGGCTGAGCTTTCTTAGGTAGGATCTGTAGGCTGTTTCCTATTACGCTTCCCTCAAAAACAAGATCTCCAGGCACGAAGTCTACATGTCGACTTTGGGTTGCAGTGCTTTGCCATGAGGTTGCAGTATCGTGCCAACCTTTGCTCGGTGTTGCCCGGACACTTTGTCCTCTGCCCCAGAGTCGAAGTGCGGCGTAATGGCTTCGTCATTCTTATTCTCGTCCGCAGTTTCTCCGTGGTGCAATGAGCCTACTTCTTTGGGATGTGCCACCAGCTTTAGGTATGCTAGTCGATGGTGTTTCCGTAGGTTTCTCGTTGTTGTCGGAGTATGCCCGCTAAAACACTTGGTAGTTAAGATGCAGCCATATGCTCTTTGCCCCTCGGCCAGGAGTCTTGATGATCTTGAGCAAGGATCGATTCGTAACCCGACTGTCCATTGGCTTGTGAATGGACGGGTGGCAGTAGTAGTTCTTAGATTCCTAGTTACGAGCAGAGAAGTCTCTAGCAGCGTTATTGTCGGCTTGCTTTTCCCAGTTGTCCAAGACAAGCGGCTTTGGGTATCCATCTGATGATATTCTTCGGACAAAATTACGAATATTAGCCTGTGATAGTGGCCAAGACACGCTTCCACCCATTTGGTAAAGTAGTGATGCCAACTACTAGGAACTTTAGGCTGCGATTCTTTATTAGGAAAGGGCTTTCATAATATCTAATCCCCGTTGAAGCGAAGCGGCCGCGGGGCAGTCATAGGAGTGAGTTCCTCGGACGGTTGTCGATGACATTACGGAATCTTTGGCGTGTGCAAGCTTTGACATAGAATGCACGTCCTTATAGTAGGCGGTAGTATCCTCGAATCGGCTTGTTCACCAACGATCGTGTCCACACAGTGGTTTTGTAGATCCGCCGTGGACCTCTTTCTTATGATGTAATCGCCTCATAGGGCCCAAAGCACCTTAGGTACGGGCAGAAGAAACCTCTTTTGTATAAGACATCTTTTATTAGAGACAAGAAAACGCGATGCTTGGACCTTGATTTTACGCGGCGTCCCCTTCGCGGTAGAGTAGCATGCCGTTCTTCGTGGGAACTAATGGCGTGGTCGAGTTGCTTTTAGTACCTATCCTCACTCGTGACCTCAATATGAGTGAAGAAGATTTAGACAGGATAGTGCACGATTGGGGGCGAGCATGTATTCTGGCTGAGGTGGCCTTATAGGCCAGGCGATCGGCACGATCGTTCTCCTCCCTTGGGATTTGGGCGGAGTCGATTTGGAAGACCGCCCGATTCGACCGCTCACCTCCTCGAGAGTACTTCTTCATTCTTTCATTCTTGCATTCGTAGTGCCGTGTCGGCCCGTTCAAACAAGAGTCACGGTATATGACCATGTTTTTCGCTCATGCCCTTCTTCTGAGGTCCAATCCACACCACTTAAAGCCGTAATGCAGCCATTGTTGGTCGTAGGAAAGTCGGGCGGATCATGCATTCAATCTTATCTCCGGGGTGTGAGTACCACACGGACCACTCCTACTTGCTTGTTGAGAGATCCGTTTGTATGGACTCCATTTGTGGAACCACTTACATGGCTTCCATGAGAGTGGTCGTGATGAAATCAACCACCACACGTCCCCTTTATAGCGATGCGCGAGACAGTGCAGGTATGTCGAGACACTCGGCTCGTGCCCACAGCACCATCAGTCCTGTGACCGGGGGCTACTCATGGCTCTTCTCAAAGGCTTATCTGTCAGAGACAGCAATAGTATGTGCTTGGAAATACGAAGCGAGTTTTCGTGCTATGATCGTCGAAATGCGAACACGGCTTACTGCATCTGGGGATACCTTTCTTTTGCTCCCTCGAAACCTTCGGCTCGTGAAGTAAGCGGTCTCTGCAGCCCCTCCTCTTCTCTCTTTAAAGCCCGCATTGTGGCGGCTTGCGAGGCTTGACTAAGAAATGCGAGATAGGAGTCTTCCCACAGCTTGGATGGAAATTTGAATAATGGAGGAGGCGAAAGATACAACTTTGAATTTTCAGACGCCCTGTGGCACTCATCAGATCCCACTCAAATGATCTTTTCAATAAGCGAAAGAAGGGTAGGCATTTGTCACGTCGCCCTTGAGACAAACTGTTTAGTCTTTGCTATCTTACCATTCGGGCTTTGCACCTCGCCCGGCCGTGCTGGTAGGGCTAGTTCCATATGCCCAGTATTTTCCTCTGAATTGACCTCGATACCCTTTTTGGACACCATGAATCCTAAGGAAATTTCCCACATAGTCACCCGAACACACACTTATTCGGATTTAATTTCATGTTATGCGCCGGAGGAATGTCAAAGGTCTCTTGGAAGTCGCTTTCGAATGTTCGTCGTGAGCTTTTCACTAGTATGTCGTCTGCATAAACTTGCACATTTACTCCCAATACGATTGTCTTGAACATCTTGTTCATTAATCTTTGAAAGTGCGTTGCTTACTGCGTTCTTGTGCTCGAATGGCATCACTTTGGCCGCGAGAAGGAGTCTTTGTTTGGTAACAAAGAATCTTTTCTTGATCGGTATCCTCGAATTCTACGTCACGGTTGTATCACGACATCCATGAGTTCAGGCGTGTCTCGCGGTTGAGTCTACCAAGGTATCTATCAGGTGAGGCGGGTAATTGTCCTTTAGGGTAGGCTACGTGATCCCGCCAGTGAAATCGCACACCCTTCACTTTCCATTGGCCTTTTTGACCATAATCGTTTGCCAACTGATCCCGGGGTAGTACACTTCTCGAGATAAATCTACTTAGTAACTAGAACCTCCTCGGCTGCTCGCTTTGTTTTGTTCTTGAGGCGAATACTGCGGCACTACGTCCCGGGAGAAGTTTGTGGGCTGTTCAACTTGTGGACGATGAGCGGATGATTCCGGGCATGTCCTCGTGACTACAGAGTGAATACGTCGATTTTCTCTTAGAAGCGTTGTGAGTGTAGCGTCTTGGTGGCTAGCCATGTACCCGATCCCCAGTGGTCCTTTCGGGCCTTGAGTCATGAAGTCGCTATAGTTCTTCCTGGGTTCTGCTTGTTGTTCGTTTGTTCTTCTATGCACATGGTTTGCTGGTGATCATCCATCTTTAGCATGGCAATATAGCATTCCTGGCCTGCTGATCCCTGCTACTTCTACCCCGTATTCGGGTAGGAAACTTGATCATCAAATGGTGAGTTGATGTTGACCTCCCTTCTGAATTCAAGTAGGGCGTCCCAATATGGCGTTGTGCGAGCGAGCAGTCAACGATAGGAAGGTCACCACTATTCCTCGAAACCTGTGAGTGGGGCATTGGTTGGGATCGACCATTCTCTCTATTCCCATCTCTTGAAAGAATTTGAGTAGTACAAGATGTCAGTAGGGCTTGCTAGTTCCCGATACCCGACACCTGGCCAGATGTTATAGTCTCCCTGCCCGTATCTCCGACTACGGGTGCATCATCATGTGGGTGGTGGGGCGTCGGGTGTCTTCCTTCGTAGACAGTATGGGATTAGGCCAGCGCCACGCCCGGGGCATACCTGTTAGTTGAATATTTTGGTCATCAGGTAGAGTATACCCTTACATTCTTAGAGAAACTAGATATTACCCCACAATGATCATCCTTATGCCTCCCATGGAGCTTTGGAGTCGCTGTTTCTCTTTGGGCTGACACTCCTTGGTTTTGTTACGCTTCTTCCTTCTTGACGAATTTTGCGGTTTACTTGCCTGTGAGGACCTTCTCTATCTGTGCTTGAGTCATAGCAATCGGAGCGTGTCGTAATAGTGGTCTCGAGTGGAAACGGCAATATTATCCTGACCTTTGTTGGGATTACCATTTCAATTTGTCGGAATGTCGAGCTCCTTAGTCTTTGATCTGCATCGAGACGTCGATCGGGAGGTCCCAGGGGGTGAGGATTTGTGAACCTCCCACGTCGAAACTTGGATGTTCGATCATCTTTTATCTCTATTCTAGCCATCTTTCTACCACATCTTGTTGGGCTCTCTTGCCTCTCCCTCTTCTTGGGTTTTCCTCGGAGCCGATGCGCATCTTCGGCATTCATGTACTTGGTGGCCTTGTAAAGCCGCATCTACTGTGGTTTCGGTCGTTAGTCTGAGAAGAATAAACTTGCCCTTTCGTAGCCCATTCGTGAAGGTTGCTACTAGGATCTTGTCGTCGGCTTCGTCAATGAGAGTGCTGCCGAAGCGGGCTATAAGACCTCCCGGCGTCCTCGTCCTCGGTTGCCTAATGCTGCATTAAGTATGTGGTTGACTTCTTATGTCTGTGTCCCTCGATAAGTGTGAGTGACTGGCGCTTAGGTCCTTGAAGATGCTAATGGGTTGGGGCGTCAAGCCTGAACCAAATTCTTGCGGGACCCATTGGTGTGGTAGGAAAGGCCACACCTTGATCTCAAATGCGCTGCTCAGCAGGTGCATTAGGGTCTTGAATGATTATAAGTGGTCGAGAGGGTTCTTGGCTCTATCGTAGCTTTCTATCTGTGACATGCGGAACTATGGTAGGGGAAGGAGTTGATGGATATGGTGAATGGTGAATCGATTCGGTGGACCAGATTATCGAGATCATTGGACACTCTCCCCTTGAGCGCGTTCATCATAAAGTTCATCCGTTCTTTCATCATGCATCTCCTCGGCGATTTGGGCGGAACATATCAATAGATATGGATGGACAGCTCATGTCTTGTCGTTTCGGTGCGCACGGGGCGTTACTACCTTAGGCCTCTTGGTTTCTTAAACCTTTGGTACTTCTTGGTCTTCTTCTTAGGTACCCGTATTTGTGTTCTTACAACGTATTTGTTTCTCTAGGTCTTAGTTATGTTTGGTGAGACGTTCCCTTCTTTGTGTGAGGAGGGTTTTGGACACATCTCTAGGGCGAGTGGGTCGGCTCGATCTCCCACGAACGTTGTTGGTGAGGTCGCCATCAAGCGAGTAAGTACCATGTACAACTCTTTGTCGAGAAGCGTTTGTACATGGCCACAAGTGCCAGTCTTTCCCTGAGAGACGGCGCCAAGCGATGATACCCCGAAAAAAATCACCCGGTGAGCCACACGGTCCTTGCTGCGCTTGCAATAACACACTGCCGCAAACAAAATAGAAGGCCTAACGAGGCACGGTGGTCTTTGGCCAAATACCCTCTGAAGGTCAGATTCAGAGCTTCTTTGCAACTCTAGAGTGCGAGGGGTGAATTATGTGCACGTTTTACGAGGTCTTTGGGTTTTATAGTAGTGTAGAACGAGCTCACAATAGCTAGCTGACAAATCTTTTCCTCATAGGGAAGATCTTCATTAGTGTGCGTATCTTCGAAATCCTCCTCGTGTTGAATTCTATTCATATTGGGATTCTATGGACTAAGGTTATCGTGAGGCGCAGTCGTTTCCATTTAGGATTTCTTGGAGACCATGGCCGATTCGATGCCACGTGGCCTTTGATCCATCCACCTTGGTCCATTACGCCCGGATCCGTTTGCTTTTAGCCATTTGTCATGATCTACCAAGTCCATCAAATGGGCACGTAATCTCTAAATTCCTTCCTCTTTGAGAAAGCAAAATAAAAGTAAATGGGGATAGAGGATGTTGCAAGAAAATAAAAGGGATTGCAAATAATGTAAAGGCAAGTAAATAAAATCCTAGATGCCTAGGTAGGTATAGGTTTTTCCCCTATGGGTACTTCCAATTCATGGCCTAGGATGATGGCTGATACCCATCTAGGATGAATAATAAATATATTATCCAACATTAATATTAAAAGCAATGAAAAAGAAAGGGGGTTAGAAACAAAGCACAATATATGCAAAGAACTTAATAAAGCAGCATTTACACAACAAAGTAAAGGAAAGATTTTTATTATATGAAAAATATTATTACAATATACAAAGGGGTGGGATGGGTTTTAGTTATTAATGAACTAAGCCCACCCCAAATCCTTACCCACAAAGGTACAAGAATGGAGGAAGGATGGAGCTTTTGGTGTGGGGTTTCCTAAGAAAGAGAGTTTTTTTTTTTTTTTGACCTCTCACTATTTTTATTTTCCTCACAAAAACCTTACATTAATTTCTACATGATTTTAGGTGGGTTCCTAGTTAGCTCAGCGGTAAGTCTCTACGATGGTTGTATAAGAAATGCGAGTTCAATCCCCACCCTACCATGATTAGTGTCTTGAGATCGATAATATCAGGAGCGGACGCCATAAGTTGAAACTTTCTCTCAAAAAAAAAAAATATATTTAGTTTTCTGCATGAATTTTTACTACTTTTTTTCTGCATCACATTTCTAAATGATTTTTTTCCCAAGGGGCGGGGTGACTATAGGAAAAATGAGTTAGAAACAAGCACAATATATGCAAAGAACAATAAAGCAACTATTTACACAATAAAGTAAAAGGAAATTTTTTTTTTTAATGAAAATATGATTACAATATACGAAAGGGTGGGATGGGTTTAGTTTTAGTTATTAATAAACTAAACCCACTAAATCATACCCACGAGGTGCAAGAATGGAGGAAGGATGGAGCTTTTGAATTGTGCGATTTCCTAAAAGAAAGAGATATATATATATATATATTGGATTTTATTTTTTTATTTGTTTTTGACCTCTCACCATTGCACCTCTTTCTCCACAAAAACCTTATTCATTTCTACATGAATTTTCTACCTTACTTTTCTACAGTTTTCCAAAAATGGGAGTATTTATAGGAAAAATGAGGGAATGGGAGAGCTAGCATTGTGTACTTTGTTACACTAGTGCTAGCCGCCCTTCAAGGCGGCTAGGTACACCGTGCTAGCTCCATCATATCCACCACGTCATCAGTCTTGTCGGTATTTTCATCTTTTTCTAATTTCTGGCCCGATTTTGTGCGTTGTTTGGAGGCCTTTCTGAGCTCTTGTTTCTTCGAATTTCATATTCACGAGGCTATAGATGTCTAGTTTCCAATGGTTCTAGCCTCATTCAATTTGGAGCTACGGTCGTCGAATGTCGCTCGGAGAGGAGGTGTGTAAGGCGAAAAATTCTGAACGTCTTCCATAAAAATTTGTGCTTCTTTTAATCCAGGCAGGGACGAGTGGCCTTTGTGAAAAATTAGCTAAGACCTTGTTCATTGAGATGGTCCAACCTGTTTGTTCCAATTCTTGCCCAATTGTTAGATTTATTGTGCGAAGCCGGTGCTTGTTAGTTTTCCTAAAAATACAGTGAATACTTTTATTAAGGTTTCGATATTTTTGTGATATCTCATCTTTTTAACTCCGATTTTAGCCCAGCGGATATCGTTTCGAAGGGAAAAAATATGCCTTCACGATACAGTCAAAATTCAACATGATCCAACGGTTGAATCAAAAAGTAAACTTTTGACCATACCTAGTTAGGGTTTTGGCCATATTTTCTATAAAATGGGTTTTCAAATGTTGTGACCCTTTGATTTGCCATTCAAACATATTTGTGTTTATTTTTTTGCTCTTTGGCTTTGAAATTCATGGTTTGCACCTTTTTCTAATGTTTTTGGTTTTAGTTTTGTTTTGACAGCATATGAATCGGGGCGGACAAAGTACGAGTATTGATGGTAGGATTATGAAACAAATGATATGTGAACAAGGATAACAATTAGGGACATAGGCCTTAATGCTGACCTACGCCGTGATAGGATTTCTAGCGCAAATAAGCCAACGAAAGAGATGATTTATGTGTCATGTGATGTTGGCCTTTAAAATTTAGTAACAAGTTGATTCTTAACTCTGATATCCATACCTATAAACATAATTCTGAAAGAATCTTAGTTTTATATTGTACTGCGTCAGTGGCGGTAATTTTACATTGTAACTGGCGCTCAAATGTTCAATGTGGGGAAGTATTGTGGACTCCCCACCCATATGTTATGGGAACTTTCTTGTTTTTGATAAGTATGTTTTGGCCCCAGCAAGGAGAGAATGAAAGGGGATATGTCTTGACTCTAGTCTTGAGTAAACATACAATAACGTGGTTCATCATTTGGAAGGACGAAGTTTGTTCCCAAGGGCCCATAGCATGCTTGAAAAAGAATTGCGAAAAATTCGACAATGCAAATCTAAAAAATCACGCCGCTAAAAGAGAGAGAGGAAAAAAAAAATGGTGGAGACCTTTCACCTATGTTTTGTTTGGTTCTCCCCGAAGAGTGAACTGTCATTTTCCCTTTGCTATAGGAGTTTGAGAGTTAGAAAATGTGTAAACTTGATAGGTTTCATAAATTAACCAGATAAAAAGTTTTCTGTGCTCAAAGACAACAGATCATCCACATGCTAAAACAATGATTATGATTATTCATGAGTCACAATTTAATGACCGACAAGCTCAAGCGGTAGATTTAAAATAGGGTTATGATGAGAGTGTGATGAAACGTTCAGAGCCGCTGGCAGGGTTTTGCTCAGGTCTCCGTGAGAGACTCTTTAAATATATAAGGTTGTGATGGGAAATATCCTTGTGTTTTTTAGTCTTCAAAAGCAAGAAAGTGAACATTCATCGTAAAGATCAGCAATTGAATTATTTATATATTTTCATTTCTACAAAAGCAATTTTATACAACATGGAACCAAACACACACCAGAACAGACTGATTTGACATGCATTATCCACCTAGCTTTGTTCATTGTATAGATTCATCCAAAGCTCTAGACAAATGGGATTATTTTACCTGAGACAAGACTGGAAGTGTCACAATTTTCAAGCTATAAGTACTAGCCATATCTGTTTGTCATCAAGCAGCTAGCGTTGATTCCCCACTTTGATTCTCATGTTCTCCAAATGCGACTTCCCCACATTCAGATTACGGGAAAAGAAATCTTTGACATAGTCTTCCATTGTAATTCTTTTAAATATGGGTTCATGGGCTTAAAGTACTAGTCACAGGCCCAATCTCTGCCTCAAATTTGGGGTTGAAGAACATAGCAAGTGAGATTCTTCCTATGTAGGACACGGGATGCTGCGTGCTCAATGCTGGTAAAGGCCCATTGCTCAGGATCTGCAGATAGACATGAACGACAGCACTTTATAACTAACATGTTCTCCCATTTTAAGCTCATTTTAATTTTTGCATGCTAGCAATTAGATCAAGAGCAGAAGGTTGTCTTCTCCACCTTGGATTCTATATCAACATACCAATACAAATTCTAAGAGGTTACAAGTACAAATAATTTATTTACAAATTTTACAACATTAATAATTATTTCATGTGATATATATATATATATATATATATATATATATTTATAGTATCATTTCTTTCACAGCCTCAAATGAGAATGTTAGATTGAGATTTGGTGCGATAGCTATGCATACAATCTCCCACCCAAAATTTCAACTTTTTAATTTTTTTACCCTCTTAACTTTTTTACATTTTAACCATTCAAAGGGTATTGCATGGTGCAATAGTCCTAACTATTACACGAATCTTAGTTTGATTATATATATATATATATATATATAAACATATCTAAATGGCGATGTTGTAATCAGCAGGTTCCTATAGGGTTATACATACCCATTGTTATGTATAACCTAAACCCCTCAAATTTGTTCTTGTCAATTGGTGTAAACAAGTTACTATATAAGTAAGAAATCCACATAGAATGAAGTTACTATTTATTTATCCAATCAAGTTGGTCGGCCTTTGCCGCCATAGTTATCCATTATTTGGGCATTATTCATTAATTTGATTATGTTGTCTCTGAGCATTGTTTGTTTTATATCTATTTTAAAATCGCTCTTCCCGTACCATTTGTTGTCTTCTCATCTACTATCTACTGTGATTCATCAAGGTCATTGGTAGAAATTTGAGCTCCTTCTTAACTATACAATTTATTATTACGTGCTTGTTTAGAAGTTATTCGATTATTTCGATTATCACACTTTCTCTTGTTTCTTTATGTCACAGTTTGTTAGATACTCTTATGAGACAAGTAAGACCAGTCTGTGTTGTTGTATTACCACATCAGTCCAGTATCCAATCAGGTTGTGTTGGTCGGCAGTTTAGCTAGGGAAGCGTTGAGTGGTCATAAGGAAAGGATTGTGGCGTTAAGTGATCGTTTGCACAAGGAAGGCCATCGTCTTGTTGTATACCCTATTTCGAGATCTAAGGTTAGATCGAAAATTTGAGATAAGGTGATTAGAGACCTTAGTATTTATTTTAAGCTTTTGATCGAGAATAATGATGAATAGGTTGTTTTAAATAACTCTTCTACCGATTATAAGTCATCCTATTCCAGAATCCCAGAGATGAAGGAATCATCAATTAGAGTCTTATGATTACGGTTAGATCTAAGCTAGGAGATTGGAACATCCCAAAGAGTACCCACCCATCGAATCTATAAATCTTCATGGTCAGCGAAAGGCTCAAGGCCAGTTACCATGTTAGAACTATAGAACAAGTTTACAGCATTAACAAAGAGTATGAGACGTGCTACTTGTTACCCCCTACGCACTTAAAGCCCCTGAGAGATGGACACAGTACCTTCACATAGGTTTTAGTCCAATAGGTGTCAAACCTTTGATGAGAAAGGGTTGAACAATTCCAATCTCGTGGCCCTTAGAGATACCCGTCATATCGGGTTTTAATGTGACCTCTTAGGAACCATGGAAACCCGGTTTGAGTTGTGGACGGTCCATTATTTGTTTTCCCGACTTCACGGTTGGACTTCATGACACACGCATATCATGAAAGTTAACACCTGTATTAAGACCCATGGAGACCTTATGTTGCAAGGTGTCCAATTAGCCTTGATATACGGGGTGTGTATTACCAGAATGCGTTAGGACAAACATGAACTTCAAGCAATTGATAAGAGAAGGTAGGAGAAACCACTCTTATCCGGTCTGCGATCCTAGATCCAAGATTCGAGGTACCCGAACCACGAAATGGATGAAATTACCTTCTGACCCGGACTTTAGAAAATGAGATTACGCTCATCGGATCGAGTAGGCAGAGCAGGATCTGGGTACGTGAGCAACTAGCCCGATAGTGCAGTTAGACTTAGTTTTGACGAGTCTAGGATTAGAAACCTACAGGCGTAAAAACCCTTTCGATTTTGATGAATCTCGGTTTAGATCCTGATAGATCTTCACCATGATGAGTACAGACTCGATCTCAGATAGATCTGCCTGGCAAAGAGACCCCCCACATCCTTCTTTAAGGACAAATCATCCCGGTGTAGCTCGTCTAGACCACTTTGTACCCTATCCAAAGTCTAGAAGAGACTTAGGACCGGAACTACAGGTGTCGAGACTAGATCCCAGGTTAGTTCCTGTACATTTGCGGACAAGATTAGATTTGATCAACATGACAATAACGGTCAAAAACCTCCATCACTTTCGAGAATTGATTTGGAACAACTGAAGATCAGAACCCTATAGAATAATAATGATCTCTTAGTTCTTAGGAAAAATACGGACCTAGTAGCCCCTAGGAAAAGAGTTTAATTTTGAAGAATAGAGTCAAGAAGCCTATAGAGCCTGACCCATAAAGAGAGAGCAAAGGTTGAGGTGTTAGAAAAATGGAAGAGTATTCTGCAGAGGGTAATCGTGTCCCTTTCTTTGAATATTTTGAGAACCATTTGAATGCGCCTGAAACAATCTTGTGTCCTCACCAAGACTCCAATTGGATTAAGGGGATGAAACCAAGGAAGTAGTGAAATCCAGTCATCCACCCGCTTAGGAAAAAGAATAACCCTTAATTGCAAAAAAAGAAAAGTAGTTACTTCACCTTTTCGGAGTTCTTTGACGGTGAGAAACCACAGTAAGAAAGGTCATATCCCAGAATAACCTTCACCAACCAGTGTTTACATGTCATAGGTAAACAACCGACGAGATGAAGAAACGGGTTGAAAACAAAGTTGTCCTCAACCGGAAACCTAGCAAACTTTGTCAAGACAGCAGAGAAAACCTTTAGTCAAGTTACCCTGACCGAGAAAAACTAGTCTTGAGTCTAAAGTGAGGACTGACCATAGAAAGTTGTTGCCCGAAACTTGAGGAACTAGTGAAGAAGGAACCAGTCACCCCTTCACAGACACCACCTCGACCAGTAAAGTCTCCAAATCTTAGATATCCACCACCGGCCTCCTAGCGGTTCCCTAGCGAGAACCTCCTCGGACAATGAACGGGAGATAGAACGAATAGAAACCCGGTTCGAGTTTCTGCAATTAAATAAGCTTTACCCGGCCAACCTCGACCGGTCCTAGCCAAGTGGTATCCCGAGACCTACACTGACCTCGATTATGAGGAAAAGAATGTTATTAACCGGTTCAGTTTCCCTCTGGCAAACTCTATGAATGGAACATAGATGGTTTATCGAAGCCGAGAATTTTAGACAAGATCCATCACATAACCATGGTAACTTGACAACTAGCTAAATGAAGGTCGCCCCACTGCAGAGATTATAGAGTTTATCACCTTAGGGTTCACGGGAAAACTTGCAATGGTGGAATAAGCGCCTCAACGATGGTCCCAAGAGGATATCAAACATTCAATCCAAAAAGATGAGGAAGGAACCCCAGTCTTTGATGAAACCATAGGAAGAGGAATTTTGATGGAGTCAAATACCTTTGTCTATACGATCATGAAGCCTTAGTAGGAAAACCTAGCAACATTACATCTGGGATTTATGATCCGGTTGAGTAACCTTAGATGTAAAAACCTTTGGTGACTAGGTGGTATGAAGATGTCTTTACTACCGAGAGTCATGCCTGAAGTGATTGTAATTCTAGATTCTGGAAGGAAGAAATTCATCAATGGCTTACCAACTTTATTTGGTGAGAAAATCAAAGAAAACCACTTGAGTAGACAGGCCTTAGGAGTCATAGATTATGACAATCTCACCTATATGGAGACATATCAAGCACAATCCGAGGTGAAGGGATTAAAATGTTCGAGAGATATGAAGGTCAACAAAGCCGGCAAAAAAGCAAAACCAAGTATGAATTTGGAAACTTTTACTGTGAAGCGCCTCAGTTATCCTAGGAAGAAATCCCGAAATACGGAGGCGAACCTCGAGGAAGTTCACGGGAGTGAAGAATGACTTAAAGTATTATAGAAACATAAGTTTAAGGAAAGATGATTTCTATAAGAAAGGAAAGTCCAAATCCACGGGAAATACATACCAAGCATCGGAAAATACTTTAATTGTGGGAAAGGGTCATTTCGAAAAGAGTGTCAAAATTTAGGCAAATCACTTATCAACACCCTTGTTAGTGACCAAGCAGAGTAATGGATCTTTAAACTCTTAGAATTTGACCACATATACTTGGTGAGTCTCCAAAACCCTAGTGACCTACTGAGATCCACCGAGTTGGGCGATTATCTTCGAGGACCTCTAGAGTTTCTTCTAGTACCTCACAGTGGCGGATCTCGTAGAAACGAATCGAGAACCGGTTATCAAAGTTCAAGGCTTAGTAGGTTCAATAGAACCTAGTTAGGAAACTCGTGGCTTAGAACCCGAGGATTCTTGAACCCAAGGTTGATTTGTAAGAAATCTACAATGAGTTTACAAAATCAAGAGGAAGTTACGACAAACGACCTTTAGAAGAAATCGGGGCTTAAGTGCGAGGTTTAGAGCCGCCCAGAAGCAAGAATTAACCATTCTTGGGGTGAACCCTGATCTCCTTGATCAAAAGAGTAAAATATTTGGAAAATACTTCACATCAGAGCAATGAGAGGTCCTCATTTGAGCCGCCGATGAAGTTGATGGCTTGATCAACCTACGACGAGATATAGTCCAGAACAACCCGATTGAAATGTTCTTAGAATCTATCGGTGGATGAACTTCCGAAGTAGCGTGCAAGAAGTCGAAATTGTCATCGGTAAAGATTTTGGATTCGAAGTCGTAGCCTTTGGCAGATTTGGGTGCGATCTCAATTTGCATCCAAGAAGGAATTATTCCCTCCCTGAATGCCGGGAAAACCAAAGAAGGTTATCTTCTGCGAGTGGAGGAAGATGCATATTGATTGAAATCCTTGAAGCTCTCGGGTATGTCAAGACAACACATGCTTTAAAACAGTTTGTCTGGTCAAGAATATGAGTCTAGGGTCATCTTGGAAACCCCATTACGTAGCCGATGTATCCTTTCATCACGGATAGTGAAGGAATCCTTACCCATCCCTTTGGTAATCCCGGTGAGGGTTAAGTTTCCTCGAGATCGAGAACCAAGAAATTGACACCTCCCGAAATTTTACGTTCCAAAGACTCTTACTATAAATACAAAACTCATTCCTCAGTTTCAAATAGCCATAATTAAGCCGGGAGACTATTCATTTGTCCCTACCCCGATACTTCCAGGTTGATGATTCTTAAACACATTCAGCCCTGCAAATCATCCATGATAGACTCCATGCATTCATGAAAGTATTTATTTCGTGCCATCTCATGTTTTAACAATTGCATTTTTGAAGTAAAATTCATTATGCTTGTTTAAACACTCTTTGGCGGGAGAAAAGCCCCAGTGCGTAGACTGATAGCCTTCCGGAAGCAAAAGGAAAGCACATGCACAATTTTATGATGCACGATCTTTTGTAATGCATGAAGGTGCATCCTCTGGATAAAACCTGGTGGATCAACATCCTTAAAATTTGTCCTAGCAAGTGACATATTCCGGTGGTATCTCGTTGCTTTGCAAGAAGTTTTGTCAAAAACATTACAATTCCATAATGGAGCCTACGGTGAGTTGCCACCTCCATTAAACACATCATGTGACAGCCTTCAACTGGCCTTTACCCAAAACCCGCAATCTTTCAAAGAACCCTTAGAGCACTAGAAATTCACCTAATTAACCTTGAGCGGGAAATGTTGTTCTTAAAGGTCAACTCTTTGGCATAGAGGATACCATTCACGGGTATAAGGACCATTTAGTACTAAATTATGCCAGGCAAGTCTTAAGACCCTGACACCTTTAAGTCTTTATTAAGCTAACTGCCCTTTGAAATACAAGTAGTATTTCGAATTGCAAGACAATGAATGAATCATTTAACTTTGATGGTTCAATCATTTCAGAATTTTGGTCCTGACTCCCATGCCACCTTTACAGAGATATAGGTGGAAGCCCTGAGGCTCTGTAGTGTCATGGGAAGCACACTAGACGCTCTCGGGAATCTGTGAAAATAAGCATCCATTTCCCGGGCCTTCTAGTCAATTGTAAGATGGCTCCAATAGGTGAAAGATAGAGATCTAGAGTGGCTTTCACAAATGTTCAGTATGGTTTCAGTTGATTAAACTCTGGGACCATCCTGAGTCGACCAATTTCCACAAATCATTCAAAGGCATTTGTAAGAATCAATAGTCTCCTTTTGTTTCAATCGGATGCTAGAGTACCCTCCCGAGGTGGGAGAAATCAATTGGATGACCGGTCAACCATCAAAACATATTGTTCTTATCATGGATATAGTTACCACCAAGGACAATGGTTCAAAATTCTACCTATCCTTGAGCCCTACATTGCATCATTGGGAAAATACTTCCAGCAATTATATCTTGATGTTATCAGGCACATGGCATAGCTACCATTTTGTGGGAAGCATTGACAGGATCACGGTGTTTAGTACCCGGAGCCCTTATGACACGGCATTTATTGGTTCACAAAGGTACCGAGACTTATACCAAAAAGTCTTCATGTTCGGGAAAGTCCCCGAATATGAACCCCTTTTTGTATTGTGGCCTATGCAACCAGTATGATCTTTATCGTGAATATAAGCGTGAGACATCCCCTCGATGCCCAGTATGATACTTATATCTTTGATTAAGTTATTCCCCGCGCCCGGCCTGATCACTGTTCGAACCAATTTTCAAAGGCTACTATTCATTTCGGCAGATCGCCCGAACATGAGCAGTTCCCTTTTCGATGGAATTCGAGCCAGTCTATTGTTTATCCATTTTGATCCTTTGTTTGATGAGCGGTATCATTAAGCATGAGGATAAGTCAGCTTTGTCATGAAACGATGCTGGAGTCCTTGTTCTGTCTACGATGCCCGACAAGATAATCCCGAGTTACTTTTTGGTTTCGGTGGAAAAGGTTTTCACCTTTAATGCTTCAGCTCTCTCAGGTACTGCAATCAAGACAAGGATCCAAGGCTCCCTCCCGGTCTATATAGGCGACTCTTATCAGTCTCAGCCGGAGTCAATTCTCCAAGCAGAATTCCTAATCACCTCCACTTCTCTTTATAACCCATTACTTGTAATAGATGGCGACGGTTTGCATTTGTAACACCATAGTTGGTCTTCACACTTGTAACCCGGATGGCCTCGGTCGGCCTTTTATATTTTACCAACCCGTGGCCTCAATCGGCCTCTGTTGTAACTTGCACACACTTTTGGGTTCAGGCAAGCACAAATGGTGAATATTGCCTCCCGATGAGTCTAAAGGGACATCAAACTCAATCCAAAAGATGAGGGAAGGAACCTCCATCTTTGATGAAACCATAGAAGAGGAATTTACGTGGAGTGTACCACGTCTATACGATCGTGAAGCCTTTAGTAGGAAAACCTAGCGGCATTACATCAAGGATTTGTGATCGAGTTGAGTAACCTTAGATGTAAAGCCTTGGTGACTAGGTGGTATGAAGATGTCTTTACTACGAGTCATACATAAGTGATTGTAATTCTCAGATTACGGAAGGAGAGAAATTCATCGATAGCTTACCAACTTTATTTGGTGAAAATCAAAGGCCACTTAGTGGAGCCTTAGGAATCATAGATTATGACAATCTCACCCTATGGAGACATATCAAGCACAATCAGAAGTGAAGGGATTAAAATGTCTCAGAGATCTGATTCAAAGCAAGCAGCGAAAACCAAAGTATGAGTTTGGAAACTTTTGCCTGCGGTATGGCTTGCCACCGGTTATCCACACTAGGAAGAAATCCATCTGAGAGGCAAAAGAACCTACGAGAGTTCCCACAGGGGGCCGACTTCAAGTATAGAAAATGAAGTTTAAGGAAGATGATTTCTATAAGAAAGGAAAGTGTTGTCTTGACATGCTTGAGCCGGGGATTTTGAATTCAATATGCATGCTCTCCACTTGCAGGAAGATAACCTTTCTTTGGTTTTCTGAAGTATTTGGAGAATAATTTCCTTCTTGGATGCAATTGAGATCAGCACCTGAATCTATTAGGGCTACGACTTCGAATCCAAAATCTTTACTGATGACAATTTTGACTTTAGAATGCCATTTCTGGAAGTTAATCCTACTGATAGATTCTAAGAACATTTCACTGGGTTGTTCTTGGACCATATCTGCTGTAGGGTTGACTGTTTCATCAACTTCATCATCAGAAGGGTTCTGAAATGAGGGACCTTCCTCATTGCCTTGATGTGAAGTATTTTCCAAATATTTTACTCTTTGATCAAGGAGATTGTGGTCTACCCTAAGAATGGTTAATTCTTGTTTAAGGGCTCTAAACTTAGACTTGGTTTCCCTGATTTCTTTCTGAAGGTCGTTTGCTGTAACTTCCTTCTTGGATTTGGTAAACCTATTGTAGATTTTTTCCAAATCAACCTTGGGTTCAAGAATCTTGGGTTCAGGTTTACTAGTTTCCCTAACTAGGGTTCTATTGAACTCACTGAGCCTTTGAACTTTGATAACTGGGTCTTCGATCTATTCTATGAGATCCGGGCCACTAGAGGTACTAGAAGAAACTCTAGAGGGTCCTGAAGATGACTGATCTAACTAGTGGATCTCATGGTCACTAGGGGTTTCAGATGACTCACTATCTGTGTGGTGAAATTCTAGGAGTTTAAAGATCTCATTTTTACCGGTTTGGTCACTAACAAGGGTGTTGATAAGGGATTTGGCCTTAGCTTGACACTCTTTTCTGAAATGACCTCTTTTCCCACAATCAAAGCATTTTCCTGATGCTTTGGGTATGTATTTCCCTGTGGATTTGGACTTTCCTTTCTTATAGAAATCATCTTCCTTAAACTTCTGTTTTCTATAATACTTGGAAGCTGTCTTTCTCCTGTGGAACTTCTCAGAGGGTTCTTTGCCTCTGTATTTGGATTTCTTCCTTGGGATAACTGAGGGCAAGCCATACTATGTGCAAAAGTTTCCAAACTCATACTTGGTTTTGCTTTTGCTGGCTTTGCTTTGAATCTTCATATCTCTGCACATTTTAATCCCTTCACTTCGGATTGTGCTTGATATGTCTCCATAGGTGAGATTGTCATAATCTATGACTCCTAAGGCTCCACTAAGGGTTTCTTTGATTTTCTCACCAAATAAAGTTGGTAAGCCATTGATGAATTTCTCCTTCCAGAACGGAGAATTACAATCACTTCTGTGCATGACTCTGGTAGTAAAGACATCTTCATACCACCGGTAGTCACCAAGGTTTTTACATCTAAGGTTACTCAACTGATCATAAATCCTAGATGTAATGTTGCTAGGTTTTCCTACGAAGTGCTTCATGATCGTATAGATCAAGGTATTGACTCCATCAGAAATTCATCTTCCTATGGTTTCATCAAAGATGGGGGTTCCTTCCTCATCTTTTTGGATTGAATGTTTGATGTCCTCTTTAGACTCATCAGTGAGGCAGTTATTCCACCATTGCAGAAGTTTGCCTGTGAACCCTAAGGTGATAAACTCTATAACTTCTGTGTGGGGGCGACCTTCATTTAGGTAGTTGTTGGCTACCATGGTTATGTGATGGATCTTGTTCAAAATTTCCTGTTCTGATAAACCATCTATGTTCCATTCATAGAGTTTGCCAGAGGAAACTGTGAACTGGTTACTAACATTCTTTTCCTCATACTGGAGGTCAGGGGGTGTAGGTCTGGGATACCAATTCTTGGTTAGACTGGTCGGGGTTGATTGGTAAAGCTTATTTACCTATAAACCTCGAAACTGAGTTTCTATTTGTTCTATCTCCTGTTCATTATCTGAGGAGGTTATGCTAGAACTGCTAGAGGCTGTGTGGATATCTAAGATTTGGAGATTCTTACTAGTTGAGGTGGTGTCTGGTAAAGGGGTGACTGGTTCCTTCTTCACTAGTTCCTTAAGTTTTTGGGTAACAACTTCTATGGCTGTCCTGTCTTTAGACCTAAGACTAGTTTTTCTGTTTGTAGGTAACTTGACTAAAGGTTTCTCTAAGGTTCGGACAGGTTTGCTAGGGTTTCCTGGTTGGAGGACAACTTTGTTTTCAACCTGTTCTTCTATCCTATCAAGTTGTTTATCTATGACATGTAAACACTGGTTGGTGTAGTTATTTTGGGATATGACCTTTCTTACTGGGGTTTCCTCACTGTCAGGAACCTGAAAGGGTGAAGTAACTACTTCTTTCTTTTTGTAATTAAGGGTTATCTTTTCCAAGGGTGGATGACTGGATCTCACTACTTCCTTGGTTTCATCCTTAATCCAATTGGTCTTGGTGATGACACAAGACTGTTTGTGCCATTCAAAATGGTTCTCAAAATATTCAAAGAAAGGGACATTACTGGATATCTCTTCCATGAATACTTTCCATTTTTCTAACACCTCAACATTTTGCTCTCTTGTGTGGTTGGCTCTATAGGCTTCTCTCTTAACTCTATTCTTCTCAAGATTAAACTCTTTTCCTAGGGCTACTAGGTCAGGGGTGAAATCTTTCCTAAGAACTAAGAGATCATTATTCCTATAGGGTTCCTTGGGATCTTCAGGTTGTTCCAAATCAGTTCCTGAAGTGGATGGAGGTTTTTGACTGTTATTGTCATCTTGATCAACAACAGAATCTTGTCTGGTAGTGTAACAGGGTGAACTAATCTGGGATCTAGTCTGGACACCTTGTAGTTCCGGTCCTAAGTCTCTTCTAGACTTTGGATAGGGTACAAAGGGTCTGGACGAGCTAATTGACAAGAACAAATTTGAGGGGTTTCTAGGGGTTATACATACCAATTGGGTATGTATAACCCTATAGGAACTCATTTTGATTACAACAGATCGGCCTCTATTTATATATATATAAATATATATATATATATCCAAACTGAGATTCGGTGTAATAGTTAGGACTATTGCACCATGCAATACCCTTTGAATGGTTAAAATGTAAAAAAGTTAAGAGGTAAAAAAAATTAAAAAGTTTTAAAAAGTTGAAATTTTGGGTGGGAGATTGCATGGTATAGCTATCGCACCAAATCTCAATCTAACATTCTCATTTATGTGATAGGCTGTGAAAGAAATGATACTCTATATATATATATATGTATATATATCACATGAAATAATTATTAATGTTGTAAAATTTGTAAATAAATTATTTGTACTTGTAACCTCTTAGAATTTGTATTGGTATGTTGATATAGAATCCAAGGTGGAGAAGACAACCTTCTGCTCTTGATCTAATTAACATGCAAAAATTAAAATGAGTTTAAAATGGGAGAACATGTTAGTTATGTGTATATTGTCACATCATTTTGCAGATCCTGAGCAATGGGGCCTTTACCAGCATTGAGCACAGAGTAACTGTAAATTCAGATAAAGAAAGAATCTCACTTGCTATGTTCTTCAACCCCAAATTTGAGGCAGAGATTGGGCCTGTGACTAGTACTTTAAGCCCACGAAACCCACCATTATTTAAAAGAATTACAATGGAAGACTATGTCAAAGATTTCTTTTCCCGTAATCTGAATGGGAAGTCGCATTTGGAGAACATGAGAATCAAAAGTGGGGAATCAACGCTAGCTGCTTGATGGTCAAACAGATATATAGTACTTATAGCTTGAAAATTGTGACACTTCCAGTCTTGTCTCAGGTAAAATAATCCCATTTGTCTAGAGCTTTGGATGAATCTATACAATGAACAAAGCCAGGTGATAATGCATGAAAAAATAAATCAGTCTGTTCTGGTGTGTGTTTGGTTCCATGTTGTATAAAATTGCTTTGTAGAAATGAAAATATATAAATAATTCACTGTTGATCTTTACGATGAATGTTCACTTTCTTGCTTTCTTGAAGACTAAAAAACACCAAGGATATTTCCCATCACAACCTTATATAATTAAAGAGTCTCTCACGGATTGATAAACTCATATAGCTTGAACGCTTTCAATATATCCCCCCATCATAACCCTATTTAAATCTACCGCTTGATCTTGTCGGTCATTAAATTGTGACTCATGAATAATCATAATCATTGTTTTAGCATGTGGGATGATCTGTTAGTCTTTGAGCACAGAAAACTTTTTTTCTGGTTAATTTATGAAACCTATCAAGTTTACATATTTCTAACTCAAACCCTTAGCAAAGTGGAAAATGACAGTTCACCATTTTCGGGGGAGAACCAAACAAAACATAGTGTGAAAGGCTCCACCATTTTTCTTTTTTTTCCTCGCTCTCTCTTTTAGCGGCGTTGTTTTAGATTTGCATTGCCGAATTTTTCGCAATTTTTCAAGCATGCTATGGGCCCCTTGAGAACAAACTTCGTCCTTCCAAATGATGAACCACGTTATTGTATGTTTACTCAAGACTAGAGTCAAGACATATCCCCTTTCATTCTCTCCTTGCTGGGGGCCAAAAACATACTTATCAAAAAACAAGAAAAAGTTCCCCATAACATATGGGTGGGGAGTCCACAATAATTTCCCACATTGAACACATTTGTTTAGCTTACAATGTAAAATTTACATTGATAGTACAATATAAACTAAGATTTTTCTTTTAAATTATGTTTATAGATATGGATAGTCAGAGATAAGAATCAACTTGTTACTAAATTTTAAAGGCCAAATATCACATGACACATAAATCATTCTTTCGTTGGCTTATTTGGCGCTAGGAAATCCTATCACGGTGCAGGTCAGCATTAAGGCCTATGTCCCTTAATTGTTATCCTTGTTCACATATCATTTGTTTCCATAATCCTATTATCAATATTGTATTTTGTCCGGCCCCGATTCATATGTCGAAACGAAAACTAGAAAACCAAAAACATTAGAAAAGGTGCAAATCCATGAATTTCAAAGCCAAAAAGAGCAAAAATAAATACAACATGTTTGAATGGCAAATCAAAAAATCACAACATTTGAAAAACCCATTTTATAGAAAATATGGCCAAAACCCTAACTAGGTATGGTCAAAAAGTTTACTTTTTGATTCAACCGTTGGATCATGTTGAATTTTAGACTGTATCGTAAGGCATATTTTTCCCTTCGAAACGATAATTTACGGGCCAAAATCGGAGTTAAAATGGATGAGATATCACAAAAATATCGAAACCCTAATAAAGTATTCACTGTATTTTTTAGGAAAACTAACAGTTTTGACCCGGCTTCGCACAATAAACTGTATCGATTGGGCAAGAATTGGAACAAACAGGCTGGACCATCTTGAAGAACAAGGTCTTAGCTAATTTTCACCAAAAGGGCTCGACGACATCAGCTCTGGATTAAAAGATATGAATTTTTCAAGGGAAGACATTCAGAATTTTTCAGCTTTGCGTCACCTCCCTTCCGAGCGCGATATCTCGACGACCGTAGCTCCAAATTGAATGAGGCTAGAACCATTGGAAACTAGACATCTATAGCTTTCCATGAATATGAAATCGAATAAACAAGAGCTCAGAAAGGCCTCCAAAAAGCCGCACAAAGATCGGGCCAGAAATTAGAAAAAGACGAAAAATACTGACAAAACGGATGACGTGGTGGATAAGGATGGAGCTAGCATCGGTGTACCTAGCCGCCTCTTTGAAAGGGCGGCTAGCACTAGTGTAACAAAGTACAATAATGCTAGCCTCCCATTCCCCTCATTTTTCCTATAAATACCCCCATTTTTGGAAAAATCATGTAGAAAAGTGAGGTAGAAAATTAATGTAAGGTTTTCGTGAGGAAAGAGTAAAAAAAATAGTGAGAGGTCAAAAATAAAAAAATAAAATAAAAATCCTAGAAAAAAAAATATATATATATATATATATATCTCTCTCTCTCTCTTTCTTTTTAGGAAATCCCACACCAAAAGCTCCATCCTTCCTCCATTCTTGTAATCTTTTGTGGGTAAGGATTTGGGGGTGGGTTTAGTTCATTAATAACTAAACGCATCCCACCCCTTTTGTATATTGTAATCATATTTTCATATTAAAAAAATAAATCTTTCCTAACTCATTTTTCCTATAAATACTCCCCCCCCCCCCCCCCCACCGCACCCCCTTTAGAAAAATCATGTAGAAAAGTGAGGTAGAAAATTCATGTAGAAATTAATGTAAGGTTTTTGTGAGAAAAGAGTAAAAAAAAATAGTGAGATGTCAAAAAAAAAAAAAAAGAATAACCCTAGAAAATTTATTAAAAAAAAAAAAAAAAAACTCTCTTTCTCTTTAGGAAACCCCACACCAAAAGCTCCATCCTTCCTCCATTCTTGTAATCTTTTGTGGGTAAGGATTTGGGGGTGGGTTTAGTTCATTAATAACTAAACCCATCCCACCCCTTTTGTATATTGTAATAATATTTTCATATAATAAAAAAAAAAAAATCTTTCCTTTACTTTGTTGTGTAAATAGTTGCTTTATTAAGTTCTTGCATATATTGTGCTTGTTTCTAACCCCTTTCTTTCATTGCTTTTAATATTAATGTTGGATAATATATTTGTATTATTCATCCTAGATGGGTATTAGGCCATCATCCTAGGCCATGAATTGGAAGTACCCATAGGGGGAAAAAAACCTATACCACCTAGGCATCTAGGATTTTATTTACTTGCCTTTACATTATTTGTAATCCCTTTTATTTTCTTGCAACATCCTCATCCCCATTTACTTTTATTGCTTCTGAAGAGGAAGGAATTTAGAGATGACGGGCCCATTTGGATGGACTTGGCAAATCATGACAAATGGGCTAAAAGCAAACAAATCCGATGTGAATGGACCAAGGTGGATGGATCAAAAGGCCACGTGGCACTGAATCGGTCATTATGTGGTCTCCAAGAAATCCTAAATGGAAATGACTTGCGTCTCACGATTAACCCTAGTCCATAGAATCCCAATATGAATAGAATTCTAACACGAGGAGGATTCTGGAAGATACGCACACTAATGAAGATCTTCCTTATGAGAAAAAGACTTGTTGCGTAAGCATAGGAGTTTGGATCTACACTACTATAAAAACCCAAAGACCCTCAGAAAACAGGTACACATAATTCACCCCAGCTCTGGCACTCTAGAGTTGCAAAGAAGTTCTAACTTGACCTTCAGAGGGTATTTGGCCAGCACCATACCGGTGCTCTCTGTTAGGTCTTCTCTTTTTGTTGTGCAGGTGTTATTGCGAGCGTGCAAGGACTATGTGGCTCACTGGTGATTTTTCGGCATCATCAGTTGGCGCCGTCTGTGGGAAAGACTGCGACTTCTAAGCCATACAAACGCTTCCCGGACAAAGAGTTGCATGGTACTTACTCGCTCGATGGCAACCACCAACAACGTTCAGGGAGACGAGCCGTGACCCACTGCCCTAGAGAGGCAGGTCCAAACCCTTACAGCAGCAGTGGAACGTCTCACCAAACATAACTAAGACCTAGAGAAACAGCTACGGCAGAAGAACACAGCGATGGGTACCCAAGAAGAAGACCAAGAAGGTACCAGTGCTGAGTGAAGAAACCAAGAGGGGTCGGAAGGTAGTAACGCCCCGAGCAGACCGAAACGACAAGACATGAGCTATCCATCCATCACTGATATGTCTCCGCCCCAAATCGTCGAGGAGATGCAGATGATGAAAGAATGGATGGACTTTATGATGAACGCGTTCAAGGGGAGAGTGTCCAATGATCTCGACGATCTGGTCCACCGAACCGATTCACCATTCACTATATCCGTCAACTCCTTCCCCCTACCACAGAAGTTCCACATGCCGCAGATAGAAAGCTACGATGGAGCCAAGAACCCTCTCGACCACTTATAATCATTCAAAACCCTAATGCACCTTCAAGGAGTAGCAGACGAGATCATGTGTAGGGCCTTCCTTACCACACTAATGGGTCCCGCAAGAATTTGGTTCAGCAGGTTGACGTCCAACTCCATCAGCACTTTCAAGGACCTAAGCGCCCAGTTCGCCTCACACTTTATCGAGGGACATAGATATAATAAGTCAACCGCATACTTAATAAGCATTAGGCAAAGGAAGGACGAGACGCTAAGGTCTTATATAGCCCGCTTCAATAAGGAAGCACTCTCGATTGATGAAGCTGACGACAAGATCCTAGTAGCAACCTTCACAAATGGGCTACGAAAGGGTAAGTTTATATTCTTCTTGTACAAGAATGACCCGAAAACCATGTAGGATGTGCTTTACAAGGCCACCAAGTACATGAATGCTAAAGATGCACTACTGGCCCACGAGGAAAAACCCAAGAAGAGAGAGGCAGGAGGAAGCCCGGCAAGATAAGGGTAGAAAGATGGCTAGAATAGGAGATAAAAGAGATGATCGACGATCCAAGCCCCCGACAGGGAGGTTCACAAACTTCACCCCCCTAAACACCCCGATTGATCAGGTCCTGATGCAGATCAAAGACGAAGGAGCCTTGACATTCCCCGACAAATTGAATGGTAATCCCAGCAAGAGGCCCAGGGATAAATATTGTCATTTCCACCGAGACCACGGTCACGACACGTCTGATTGTTATGACTTGAAGCAGCAGATAGAGGCCCTCATTAGGCAAGGGAAACTGCAAAAATTCGTCGGCAAGGAAGAAGCAGAACAAAACCAAGGAGTACCAGCCCGAAAAGAAAACAAGCGACCCAGGCCACCCATGGGAGACATAAGGATGATCACAGGGGGCAATACTTCTAGTTTCTCTAAGAAGGCACGTAAGGTATACCTACGGATGGTTCAAAATATTCAACTAACAGGGTATGCCCCGAAGGTGGTGCGGGTCGACAATCCCGTAATTGGGTTCACAAAGGAAGATACCCGACGTCTCCACCACCCACATGATGATGCACTCGTAGTCAGTATACGGGTAGGAGACTATAGCACCTACAGGGTGCTGGTAGACAACGGAAGCTCCGCTGATATCTTGTACTATCTAGCCTTTCAGTAGATAGGAATAGAGAGAGAACGGTTGATCCCAACCAATGCCCCACTCATAGGGTTTGGAGGAATAAGGGTGACCTTCCTAGTCGTTGACTGCTCGTTCGCATACAACGCCATATTGGGACGTCCTACTTTGAATTCATGGAAGGCTGTAACATCAACCTACCATTTGATGATCAAGTTTCCCACTGAATATGGGGTAGGAGAAGTAAGAGGGGATCAAGTGGTAGCGCGTGAATGCTACATTGCCATGCTAAAGATGGATGATCACCAGCAAACCATGTGCATAGAAGAACAACGAACAACAGCAGAACCGGTGGAAGAACTAGAGGAAGTAACCCTTGATGACTCAAGGCCTGAGCGAACGACTAGAATGGGTACATTGGCTAGCCATCCAGTACGTCAAGCACTCACAACGTTTCTAAGAGAAAATCAGGACGTATTCGCCTAGAGTCACGAGGACATGCCTGGAATCGATCCCTCAGTCATCGTCCACAAGTTGAATGTGTAGCCCACAAACTCTCCCGTCCAACAGAAAAAGCGAGTATTCGCTCAAGAACAAAACAAAGCGATAACTGAAGAGGTTCGGAAGTTACTAGAAGTAGATTTCATTCGAGAAGTGTACTACCCCGACTGGTTGGCAAACGATTATGGTCAAAAAGGCCAATGGAAAGTGAAGGATGTGCGTAGACTTCACGAACCTCAATAGAGCCTGCCCTAAGGACAATTACCCGCTCCCACAAATAGATACCTTGGTAGACTCAACCGCGAGACATCAACTTCTGAGCTTCATGGATGCGTTCTCAGGATACGACCAGATAAGAATGGAGGAGACTGATCAAGAAAAGACTTCTTTTGTTACCAGCCAAAGACTCTTCTGCTACAAAGTGATGCCATTCGAGCTCAAAAACGCAGGGGCAACGTACCAAAGATTAATGAACAAGATGTTTGCACACCAGATTGGGAGGAATGTGCAAGTTTATGTAGACGACATGCTAGTGAAAAGCCTATGAGAAGACGAACATTTGAGCGACCTCCAAGAGACCTTTGACACCCTCCGGGCGTAAAACATGAAATTAAATCCGAATAAGTGTGTGTTCGGGGTGACTGCGGGGAAATTCCTAGGATTCATGGTATCCCAAAGGGGTATCGAGGTCAATCCAGAGAAAATACGGGCTATAGTGGAACTAGCCCTACCAAAGACAGTCAATGAGGTGCAAAGCCTGAATGGCAAGATAGCAGCACTAAACAGGTTTGTCTCAAGGGCGACAGATAAATGCCTACCCTTCTTTCGCGTATTGAAGAGATCGTTTGAGTGGACGGATGAGTGCCAGCAGGCGTTTGAAAATCTAAAGTTGTATCTCTCGTCTCCTCCATTACTCAGCCCATCCAAGCTAGGGGAAGACCTCTATCTGTACTTAGTCGTCTCGTAAGCCGCTGTCAGCGCAGCTTTAGTGAGAGAAGAGGAGGGGTTGCAGAGACCCGTTTACTTTACGAGCCGAAGGTTTCGAGGAGCAGAAGAAAGGTATCCCCAGATAGAGAAGCTGGTGTTCGCATTGGTGACCACAGCACAAAAACTCAAGCCCTATTTTCAAGCACATACTATTGTTGTCTTGACAGATAAGCCTTTGAGAAGAGCCATGAGTAGCCCCGAAGCCGCAGGACGGATGGTGTTGTGGGCAGTCGAGCTGAGTGAGTTCGATATACGGTACTGTCTGCGTACTGCTATAAAGGGACAGGTGGTGGCTGATTTCATCGCCAAATTCACTCTCATGGAAGGCCAGGGGGCAGAAGTGGTTCCACAATGGAGCGTCCATACAAACGGATCTTCAAATAAGCAAGTAGGAGGGGCTGGTGTGGTACTCCAGGCCCCGGAAGGAGATAAGATCGAATGCATGATCCGCTTGGACTTTCCTACGACCAATAATGAAGCAGAATATGAAGTTTTAGTGGTAGGATTGGACCTCGCAAGAGCGGCAGGAGCTGAAAACATGGTCATATATTGCGACTCTTAAGTCGTAACCAGTTAGATTAATGGTAACTACAAATGCAGGAATGAAAGAATGAAGAAGTACCTTGAGGAGGTGAAGGGTTGAATCGGCGGTCTCCAAATTGAATTCGTCCAAATCCCAAGGGAGGAGAACGAATGTGCCGATCGTCTAGCTAAGGCCACCTCAGCAGAATACATGCTCGTCCCTAATCAGGTACTATCCTTCGTCCAAATCTCTTCACTCATAGATGAGGTCACGAGAGTGCAGGAGATAGGTACTAAAAGCAATTGGACCACGCTATTAGTCTCCTACCCAAGGAACGGCATGCTACCGGATGGGAAGGACGCTGCCAGAAAATTGAAGGTCTAAGCATCGCGTTTTATTCTAATAAAAGACGTCTTATACGAAAGAGGTTTCTCTTGCCCGTACCTAAGGTGTTTGGGCCCCGAGGAGGCAGATTACGTCATAAGAGAGGTCCACGAAGGGATCTACGGAAACCACTCAGGGACACGATCGTTGGTGAACAAGCTGATTCGAGCAGGATACTACTGGCCTACTATGCAGAAGGACGCGCAGACTTATGTCAAAGCTTGCGACAAATGCCAGAGATTTGGCAATGTCATCAGACAACAGTCCGAGGAACTCACCCCTATGACGGCCCCATGGCCGTTCGCTCAATGGGGATTAGATATTATGGGCCCTTTCCCAATAGCAATCAGGCAACTAAAGTTCCTAGTAGTTGGCATCAACTACTTTACCAAATAGGTGGAAACAGAAGTCTTGGCCACTATCACAGATAAGAATATTCAGAATTTTGTCTGGAAGAATATCATTTGTAGATATGGGATACCCAGGGTGCTTGTCTTGAACAACAGAAAGCAGTTCGACAATAACGCGTTCAGAGACTTCTGTTCGGAACTAGGAATCAAGAACCACTACTCGTCACCCGCCCATTCACAAGCCAATGGACAAGTTGAAGTTACGAATCGATCCTTGCTCAAGATCATCAAGACTCGGCTCGAAGGGACAAAGAGCATATGGCCGGACGAACTATCAAGTGTTTTATGGGCATATCGGACAACAGCGAGGAAACCTACAGGGGAAACACCATTTCGACTAGCATATGGAAGCGAGGTAGTCATCCCAGTAGAAGTAGGGCTCACAAGCTACCGAGTGAAGAACTATGACGAGAATAAGAATGATGAAGCCATACGCCTGCAACTTGACCTAGTAGACGAGGTCTGGGCAACAGCTGAGCAAAGGTTGGCATGATACCAGAACCTCATGACGAAGCACTACAACTCCAAAGTCAGACATAGAGACTTCCAGGTCGGAGATCTTGTTTTGAGGAAGGTAATGGGAGCAGCTAAGGATCCTACCTAAGGAAAGCTCAGCCCCAATTGGGAAGGGCCTTACAGAGTCACGTCATGGCAAAGAAAAGGCACCTACCATCTTGAAACAATAGATGGGTGAGAATTGCAACATCCATGGAACACTGAGCACCTACGAAAGTACTACCAGTAGAGATGACGACGCGAAAAGCAACATCCACCAGACCTTAAATTTACTTTTGGTTTAATTTTTTGCTACATTTTTCCAGATTTTCAGTTCACTATTTAGACAATTTATTTTGCTACAATGATTTTTTAAGTATCTTTTTAAGCTTCTCCCAGGAGAAATTACTCTCCTACGAATAAATGACTATATAATAAGAGGAGTATTCAGATATGACTAGTGTATTTTCTACAAAATTTTATCAAGTCCATAAAATGGATGAATTCATCCCAAGAGGGTGAAAGTACTAGTCCAACAAGTGGACGGATCTACCACGAAGTCCAATAAAATGGACGGTTCAACCTAGAAGGCTGAAATATTCTAAAGTCCTTGAAAAGGATAAATTATTCAAGTCCACATGTGGACAGACTCATCCTAAAGGATGCCATTAAGTCCATACAATAGATGGATCTAACTTAAGGTTGGATTAAAATTATTAGTCCATAAGTAGATGGATGTAGATCAATATTCCTAGTCCACAAGTGGACGGACTCATCCTAAAGGATAACCATAAAGTCCATACAATGGACGGATCCAACTTAAGGTTGGATTAAAATTGCTAGTCCATAAGTAGACGGATTCAAATTAATACTTCTGGTCCACAAGAGGACAGATTCATCTTAAAGGATGAAAACTATAAAGTCCATACAATGTACGGATAAAACTTAAGATTGGGTTAAGTGATACTAACCGATGAATGGACGAACTCACCCTAAAGGATGAGAACCATAAGGTCCATTTAGTGAACGGACCCAACATAAACTTGATTTACCTCAATCCACAATTGATCCTTATAGTGGACGGATCCAACTCATAGTTGGAATCACATTACTAGTCACTAAGCGGATGGGCTCATCCTGAAGGACGGACCCAAAGTTGAATGTTCCTCACTAGTCCGCAAGTGAATGGACCCCCTTTGAAGAGAATAGTCATAAGATCTCTACTACGGGTTCAACGTAACATTAAAATTGACACTACATATTCATCAGAGGACGGATCCATCTAAAAGATGGTTTTTGTTTAATAACTACATGTATAAAGTCATAAAAATAAAAAGATAATAGAACAAGTAAATATTACTTATGTTGGGATTAGTGCCCTTAAATCCTATTGTATGATGCTATGTATGATATTATGTATGACATTATGTATGACTTAATATTGTGTTTAATAAAGTTGTTTTATTATTATCTAAAATAATGGTAACATGAATATTCGGACATTATCATATAGTCCATGAGATGCATAGTATGTGATTTATGTGAAAAGTCACAGAAAATATAAATCACAAGTTCTTTGTAAACTCAGAATTGTTGTTCGTAGTCGGTGATGAAATTGGGCGTTTCATCTGCGAAGACTATAACATATTAACTAAGATGATTTGTCTTGATCATGGGATTGGTGACTTCTAGTTGATATGTTTTAAGAGTTAAAACATATTGAACTGGACCGCTGTGAGATTTAATATTCTCCAAACAACTGTCAATTGAATAATAAATCACACGACTTCTATTCACATGAACTCTTAATCCTAAGAGAATAATGGACCTGATCATGAAATGTAGGTTGCTTTGATATATCAGGAGTGAGATCTAAAGTAACGGTCAAAATCTCAGTATGTTGGACAACCACATTTAGTGTTGATGGAACATATATTCTCAAGATGGAATTCATATTCTCTTAATGGAGATACAAAATATTCCCTTGAGATAAGTTTAATGGATTTGTTATTCAGAGAGTTAGGCCTAACCACTTTAGTAAGACTAAAGTATATATTTATGAAATTGGATTTCATAAATATATGGAGAATAACTTAAAAGGATTAAACCGGGTACTCAAGGATTAAGATGTAGTAATCTATAAAGTGACAGTCTTCATTAATGACGTTGTATTACTACGAATATTTTATGAAGGGGTTGCATGTACAATAAAGTATTGGGATATAATTTTATTAATAAGGCCTAGAGTGCAATTATATTTATATAGTGGTATTAAATATAATTAATGGTAACTTTGGACTTGTCAAGAGTTGACAGAAAAGCGCAAGGCCCATTGGAGCTAGAGTCTTATTTGTTCCATTTTGGTCCCACTCCAAGCCACACACTAAAGCCCAATTGGAAAGGCCCAAAAGGCTAGCCCAATTAGATAATCAGTTATATAGAGAGAAACATACAGAATTTGAGTAAGAACATGAATTGATATGTATGTGAGTGTTAGACACTTTTTTATTCTCTCTAGAACACATACATATAACTGATTGAGAGACCACACATCTTGGGCATCAAGTGGAATTGGAGTGAAGATTAAAAGTATTCTCAAGTACTTTTCATCTTTGGTTTTGAATTTCACCGCATCAAGGTACACTCTCTTGTTCATATATTCTGAAATTTACATAGTACATGTTATCAATTGCGAATGAAGTAGATCCGTTAATTTTCCGCTGTGCATGTATTTAACCATCAACTTAAAGCCATTAAAAGGGAATGTTTTACATGCCACAAATGACGGATAAAGTTAAAAGGCTTTTCCCCAAATAGTTACAACTCCATAAAAAAATATAATAAATAATAATATAAAAAAATTTACTAATAAGGGGGGGTTTTTTCAACATTCTCTTGAACAATCACGGGTTGACGGGCATCATTATCGACGGGCTAGGCTTGGTTTTCAACAAGAGCTGACTCTCCATCGCCAAGGGCTGCATCATCAGCAAATAGATCGTCTGCACTCTCAGAGGCAACGGGTTGAGCAGTAACTTGGGCTTGCGTATCAATGTTGAGTTGAGAAAAGTCAAGGTCAGGATAAGCTTTCTTGGCCTGACGGACAACATCATCGAAACCGTCCGCATAAGAGGTCCCGAGCTCCTCTAGGAGGGCATCAGAGTCGCGATATTCACTGATCACTGCCTCCTTTGCCTGACAAAACTAGTCCTTGGCATCCTTGATCTCTTTCTCTTTATCCTCCAGGACTTTTCTCATCGTCTCCATATGTTCCTCAAGCTCTTTCCTGACTTTCTCCGACGTAGCAAATTTTTTCTCCATGCCAACCTTCTAGGCCTTGAGACCGTTCAACTCATCATCCGTCTCGTTGGCCCTCGCCCTTACACGGTCTTGCACCGTCTCATGGTTCAAACATCGTCCCATCAGCCCCTTCATCATCACCATCGCCTAAAAATGAAGGTTATTAGTGATAGAGATAAGTGAATGGGAAGAATAGAAAGTGGACGACGTGACTCACCTGAGCAATACAAAAGAGCCCTGTCTCCCCCATGGCTTCCGTGGCATGGTTGCTTAAGTCCTCATAGTCGTTGGACGATATGATGGACGAAAGTTTCTCTAAAGCATATTAGGAATCCTTAGGGAAGAGGATGGGTGGCTTCTCTTGGGTGGTAGACGGGCCCTTCATTAAACTCTTTCCTGCTCCATGCTTGGCGAGAGTAACCGTCTTCCTGCCCTCGGCCTCCAATCCCACAACGGGCTCCAGAATGGTTTTAGGTTTCTTGGGGAGACGACCTTGCTTCTTCGGTAGCTTTCTTTTTGTGGAGGGGTTGGATGAACCCGTCTTCTTAGGTTGTCCTTCCACCTCTTTCTTTTTGGCTGCCTATTGTTTGATGATGGCCCTTCTCTTGGCAGCTTCCATTTTTACACAAGGGAAGACGAATGGTTAGAGTGAAGTACAAACCAAGAAACACAAAGAAAGGGTGACGAACTTACGTTGGCGAACTTGAGCGTTGTATCGACGGGCGGCTTGAGTTGGCTTTGGTCTATCACAGTACCAATGGATAGTGTCTAATGTGACCAGCTTTGCCCACGTCCTTTCCTCTAGCTTGGACTTGTTAAAAATTCTCTCCAGAAAACTCCACTCTTCGAGAGAGACTTGTGGACGGTCACGAACTGCAAAAGAAGACAGTTAAAGTGACACAGCAAATAAAAACTAAGCCAAATATAGATGGATACATACCATATGGTGGCAATATGCCCCATGTGGTGTTGACGGGCATAAATTCATTATCATCAGGACGACCCATCCATTCGTCACCTTCCATGAAAAAATACCGACTCTTCCAGTTTCTATTGGAGTTGGGGGTCTCACACACAAGCCTCAACAAAGGGCTCCTAGGCACGAAGCAATACATACCCTTTGATTGGGCAATCTCATCAGGATGGTAACAATGTAGGAATTCGCGCACTGTCAACCTCCTGGCACTGTTGGACATTGCCCCGTACAAAACCTCCACGCCTAGGAAAACCTTCCAGGCGTTTGGGGAAATCTAGTTGACGAACAGGCCTAAGTGTTGAAGGAGTTGGCGATGGAGTGAACTTAAGGGGAATCTGAGCCCTGCCTTCAACATTTTCTCATATACCCCGACACCTTCAATACCGTCATAGTAACATTTCTCCGACTTGTAAGGGAGACGGAGAGGTATGTTGTCAGGTATTTGATACTTAGCCCTAAGTGTTTTGAAGTGAGGTTCTTTGATCGAGGAATTAAAATCGTTAACCGTCCATATGGGTAGCATGATGAATTCCCTAAGTCCATCAAGACCAACGACAGATTGAACTGGGGGCTCAGCATCATCCAGACCTTCACTAAAGTCGTCATCTGGCCTTTCCATCTCCAAACCCTCATCCTCTATGGAAAGAGAACTGGCTGACAAACTCCTTTCTTCACTCAGACTGTCAGGGTCTTTGTGACCTAACGGGTATACTTCATCGTAGCCCGCTCCGTCGCAGACAAACGACTGGTTACTCGACTCACTAGACATGACCTACACGGGACGGTAAATCCTAAGACTCTTACGGGTCTAAAATGGATGACGGTAGTACAAAAGTCTAGAAAAAAAAAATGCATAAAGATTAAAGCAGAGGGAAAAAGAATGCTTACCAAGTTGAGGTTGAACGGTAAAGAGGCGTTGATGACAGATGTAATAGCTGGACGGTATGATTGTTTGACAATGATGACGGGTGCGCTCTAATCGTAGATTTCAGTAGAAAGTAAAGAAATGAGAGGATGAGAGTTTGGTTAATATAGAGGGAACGACATGGAAGACGAAGGGGCGCTTCAATCCAAGTAAGCGACCATTCAGTGAATGGCACGTGTCCTTTGGCATTAATGATCTTAGGCCAGCCTATCAAGGCTGGGGGTGTTCCTCAAAAGACCGGATTGAACCGTCACCCCACGGGTCCTTCCACTCAGTGATCACAGACCCATGGGGTGAGGGGGCAACTGAAGAGGAAGGAATTTAGAGATGACGGGCCCATTTGGATGGACTTGGCAGATCATGACAAATGGGCTAAAAGCAAACGGATCCAAGAAAAAAGGCCACGTGGCACTGAATCGGTCATTATGTGGTCTCCAAGAAATCCTAAATGGAAACGACTTACGTCTCACGATTATCCCTAGTCCATAGAATCCCAATATGAATAGAATTCTAACACGAGGAGGATTTTGGAAAATACACACATTAATGAAGATCTTCCCTATAAGGAAAGGACTTGTTGCGTAAGCATAAGAGTTTGGTTCTACACTACTATAAAAACCCAAAGACCCTCAGAAAACAGGTACGCATAATTCACCCTAGCTCTGGCACTCTAGAGTTGCAAAGAAGTTCTAACTTGACCTTTGGAGGGTTTTTGGCTGGTACCACACCGGTGTTCTCTGTTAGGTCTTCTCTTTTTGTTGTGCAGGTGTTGTTGCGAGCGTGCAAGGACTGTATGGCTCACTGGTGATTTTTTGGCATCATCAGCTTCTATATATATGTGTGTGTGTGTGTGTGCGCGCGTGCACGCGCACGTTTGTGTGTGTCTTATATCTAGACATCTAAAAAAAAAAGATTCTCTATCATCCTCTTTAAATGGTGTTTAAACCTCCATTAAGGCACAATATGGATATGTCTCATAAGAGTGGTGATGGCCTAAGAACTCTCACTTCTTTATGGTGAAGGATTCATAAGGCTTGAAGGGGATTAGACTCTATTTAAGGAGGAAATAATAAATAAATAAATAAACATTTTAGTCAACTTTACAATATTCCAAGCTTTTACTCTTATGTCATTTACATTTCAAGTCTTTATTATTATTTTTCTTTCAATTTAAATTCCAAGTCTTTACATTTCAAGTTCTTTGCTTTTCAAGCTTTACTTTTTATGCACCTTATCTTGTTGTTGTCTCTTTATCTTTTACTTGTTGATAATGTGTCATAAAGAGAATGCTTGGGTATAAATTTTTTCTACGCCTTTATTCTAAGAAAATGTTTGTTTAAAAAAAAAAAAAAAAATCTTTCCACCCTTTTCTAAAAGAAAAGTCTTTTTCAAAAAGGTTTTTTTTTTTTAATGTCTTTTGTCTTTTAAAAGTTTTCAAAACAAAATCTTTTCTTTATGTTTCTCCCTACTCTAAAAAAGAGAGAGAAAGTTTCAAAAAAAAATCTTTTTTAAAGGGAAACCCGAAACCCTAAAAATAATGATACACTTGTTTTCAAAATGTTTTTTCAAAGTGCTTTAAAAAATGTTTCTCTTCAAATCCTTTTTCAAAGGTGTTTTTAAAATGATAATCTTTTTTAGGGAAGCCCGAAATTTCAAAACAAAAAAAATATGTTTTCCAAAACTATATTTAAAAAAAGGTTTCCTAAAACAATCTGTTTTAATAAAAAAACTGTTTTATAAAGTTAAAAAAAAAAAATTTTGTTTTAAAAACTATTTTTCTGCACGGTATAAAAAACTGTTTTCTGCATTAAATCAAAACTGTTTTCTGTAGTAAATAAAATCTGTTTTCCGAATACTGTTTTTTTAAAAGAAAATCCTTTTTCAAATGAAACTAAAATCTGTTTTTTTAAGGAGGGCCAAAACTCTAAAATAAAAATAAAAAGTGTTTTCAA
Organism: Notholithocarpus densiflorus; assembly: GCA_030021035.2. Taxonomy (NCBI): domain Eukaryota; kingdom Viridiplantae; phylum Streptophyta; class Magnoliopsida; order Fagales; family Fagaceae; genus Notholithocarpus; species Notholithocarpus densiflorus. The sequence goes on along the minus strand of JARYZH020000071.1, from coordinate 1,680,767 downwards.
AGTTGTTTTAAAAATGTTCTCCAAAGTGTTTTCAAAAACGTTTTTCTAAAAAAAAAGATGTTCTTGAAGTATTTCTTTTAAAATACGTTCTTTCAAAAGAAATATATATATATGTTTTTCATGAACCCTTATACCACTCAAAAAAATGTTTTCAAGAAAAAAAGTTCTTTTCTAAAATAATAACGGTAACCCTTTCTTTTTAAGCCTTTTTCAGTTTATTATTATTTTTACTCTTTTTTCTTCTTTTTTAAAATTTTTTTATAACCAGTTTATTGGCTCTATACAAATAAATTTGGTAATAACTGGCCTCACTCATTTTTATATACTTAATAACGTGAGAAATCCACAATTCAAAACTAAATAAATATCGTGAGAAATTAACTTTTAGATTTCTTTTGCTAGACCCTTTAGCATTAATATTATTATTTTGCAAGAATCTTCCACCTATTGAAAACACATAAAAAGGTTCAAGCTAAATATGGTGTAGCTTTAAGTAATATTATTTGTATTTCTTATTTGTGTTTCTTGTATCTTATTAAACCTTGTATTTTAACAAGTTGGATGGATGTTATTTCGAAATAGCTTGGAATAACATCTCCTAGACTTTTAGGATACATAGTCCTTGAGTTTCTTGTATCTTATTAATTGTCTTTATTTTTCAATTTAAAGCTTACTCTTGCTTGTGTATAATATAAGATGCTTTAGCTTTCATATGACAGAATCAACTTCTACGTTAATTAATGCTTTCCTGGTTTTTGCACCTAAGAATCTATTTGGTGGAACAATACATTGACTATTGTATGGATTGTGAACAGGGACCACAATATGTCTGCATGAACTTTTGGACATTGTCTGCACAATCTGCAGTAGAGTACAGTATGCTGACATATCTCATCACATATGTTGCCTCCTATTCTATTTCAAGCTCATATAAAAATTTTGATAATTGGGGCTATCTACATTTTCATCTTGTAATTTTTTTTTTCTGGATATTTATATGCTGTCTAATTTCTGTGTTTGAAACAATTCTAGCCGGGAATTCACACATCGAGTGAAATCAATATCAATGGTCAACTTTAGTGCATAAGAAGTTAGTGCTCTTCAAGGAGGCGGAAATGAGGTATACTTTGACATTCATTTACAACTAATGTACTGGTTATTCTTTTTCTTTTTGTTTGTTAGCCCCTTCATGTATATACTTGTGGCAGATCACTAAACCAGCAAAAAGATATATCCAGCTCGCCTATGGTGCATCCTGTTTGAGATATATGGGAACATTTTCCAACTCTAAGGAGAGAGACATTCTAGAGCAAATAGTGATGGAGCTGCTGATGATTCTGCCCAGAAGCAGGTTGAGTTTTCTTCTGCTTATGCTTTGGACTTGTGTTTTATGTTCAATCAGTGCTTCGCCTGGCCCCCATTTTTGTTTTATTGTTTGCTATGCAACTGGCTTTTTAACATTTCTGAGGTAGGCAGCATTTTTGCAGCTTATTTTCTTTCTTTTAGTTGAGTATTCTGCTAACATGTTATCTTGGTTGTTGAGAGTGTCATGATCTAAATTTGATCCATACATGAATCCATTTCCATCATTTAGCACTAATTCCATTTTCCTTATTACATCTTTGATAATATGTCCTTCCTCATTACTTCTGCCCATCTCATTGTAAAAGTCAAAATTTTAAGCCAATTATAAAATGCCACGTCAAAGTTTAGTGGCAAATTCTAAATTAATGTCATTAAATTAATTAAATTAGATGATGACATGTGTCATCCAAATTGACATCACATTGGCATATCAAAATTTGCCACGTGTCATTTGGCCCACAAGATAAAGATAAATTTCTTATTCAAAATTTATGGGTAATTATCTTTATTAAAATAAATAAATAAATAAAATAAAGATAAATTTTCTATTCAAAATTGGTAGATAATTATCTTTATTAAATAAATAAAATAGAGATAATTATTTATCTTTGTTGATTATTATCTTTATCAAAAGATGATCTTTATCAAAATAGTTAAATAGAGATAATTATCTCTAAAAAGAATTTGGGCCAATCAAAAGTCTGCTACATACTTTCAAGCATATTAATTCATAGTGGAGCTTATCTTCTGAAATCACTATAAATAGAGGACATCCCCTCTCATTTTCAACACCAAGTTTTCAAGAGGCCCAAGTTCTGGAGAAATTCCGTCTCAAGAAACTTTGAAGAACTTGAAGAATCTTTGAAGAACTTGAGGAACATTCGAAGAACTTGAAGAACATTCGAAGGGCTTGAAGAACTTGAAGGACAATAAATCTCTAATAAGCTCGAAGCTAGAGATTTATTGTGAAGACCGATCAATCCATCTTCCAATTAAAGTCAAGAAGATTCTTATTCGAGTCAAATTCAATGAAGATAGAATCAGAGGGTATTTTTTTGTAAAAGAATTGAAATAGAGATTGTACTCATTATACATCAATACAAATTTATATTTGCAAACCATATTTCTTTTCAATTGTTTGATTTTCTGCAATTGGGAAATTTTGTGTTTACAAATTTTTGGCACGCCCGGTGGGACAATCTCTACCTCTCATCTCTTCTTCATCAATTTGTCATATCTTTTAAAGTCTTATGGCTTCAAAGAAGATTCAAATCAACAACCCTCTTTTTGGAACAAGTGAAGTTGATCCTACACTTGATTCAAACTCTGATATTCCTTATACTGGACCCATGACAAGGGGAAGGATAAAAGCCCTTGCAGAAGTCTATGCTCAAACAACAACCATACCCCAATCTTCGTCTGTTTTTAACACTTTTGAAACCGAGAAGTCACAAACAGCCTCATCTACTCAGGGGGCAAGCAAAGATGTAGCTGGCCTCGTCAAAGAAATGTTGTCTCAACCAACTTTGTCACCAGAACCAACACAAGAAGCTCCGATTGTTGACGAAGAGGATGAATCACTTGATGGCTCTGAATTCTCTTTTTCAGACGATATTCCTGCTTCCAAGCTTAGGGATTCTCCTCTCTTTGTTAGTTCATTTGCCATGCCAGTCATGATGACTAACACAACATCTCTGGAGGAACAAGTCTCGACTATAGCCCAGACTTTTGAAGAATTAATGAAGTCTATGAAAGAAAGGGAAGCAATGAGAGACGCACAAATAACTCTCCTAATGGATAAGATGGGGAATACATCTAGACCGAATCGTGAAGATGAAAGCTCTAGGCCGAAACAAACCCATAATGACAAACCCGAGAGTTCAACAAAGGATCTCAATTTCTCTACAGAGAGGTCTATCTCTCCTGACCAGCTCAAGGAGTTAATCAAGGAAGCTATCAAAGACCAAGTTGGGGGTGGAAGTCAGGCGTCCGTTGCCTATGCTAAACCATACACTCAAAGGATAGATCTCTTGAGGATGCCCCAAAACTATCAGCCACCGAAGTTCCAACAATTTGAGGGTAAAGGCAATCCAAGGCAACATGTAGCTCACTTTGTGGAAAATTGTAACAATGCTGGAACTTATGGGGATCTCATGGTCAAGCAATTTGTTCGCTCTTTGAAGGGAAATGCGTTTGATTGGTATACTGATCTAGCGCCGGGCTCTATTGATAGTTGGAATCAAATGGAAAGAGAATTCCTAAACCATTTTTATAGTACTCGACGTACTGTTAGCATGATAGAGCTCACTAATTCAAAGCAGTGGAAAGAAGAGCCGATCATTGATTACATTCAACGGTGGAGAAACCTTAGTCTTAATTGCAAGGATCAATTATCTAAGTCGTCTGCAATTGAGATGTGTATTCAAGGAATGAATTGGGCTATAAGCTACATCCTTCAAGGAATAAAGCCCAAAACATTTGAAGAATTAGCAACACGTGCGCATGACATGGAGCTTAGTATTGCTTCCAATGGTCACCAAGGCCCACTTGTTCAAGAACCCTGCAATGGGAGAGAAAGACAAGATACTCGCAAAGGGGGCAAATTCCCTCCTAAACCGGAAAACAAGCAGTCTTTGATTGTAACTACTGCTCCTCTCAAAGTTCCAGTTAAACCCAAGATAAAAGAAAAAACATATGCTCTCACACAAGAAAGAAGAAGAAGACCAACATTACAAGAAATGCAAGAAAAGCAATATCCATTCCCTGATTCCGATATCTCCAACATGTTGGATCATCTACTTGAGTTGAAGTTGATTGAGCTACCAGAGATGATATGTCCTGAAGAGGCTGACCAAACAAATGATCCCAAGTATTGCAAGTATCATTGCCTCATAGGCCACCCCATTGAGTAATGCTTTGTGCCTGAAAAATAAAATCATGGAGCTAGCTCATCAAGGAAAGATCATGTTTGATGATGAAGTTGCAACTGCCAATCTAGCCATGGTAGCCTCAACAACCACTTCTACTTATTTCACCATTCAATTTGGTTTATTTAAGCCTATTGAGGTGAAAATACCTTTCTCCCCAGTGCCAATTCCCGAGGATTATATCTTTTCATCTCTTACATGTTATCAAGTAAGTGGTGAAGAATAATCTTCAGAAAGTGAGGAGGAAACAGAGCGAGCTATTGTGTATAGAGCATATTGGTCTTCAATCATTTTCACTGATAATGATCGTTTGTTGGGATCCAAGATTCATAATCGTCCCTTATTTATGATTGGTTGCATTTGAGAACAAGAAGTCAATCATATCCTTATTGATGGTGGATCTGCAGTCAATATCCTCCTACTCAAAATATTGAAAGAACTTGGAATCTCCTTGGATGAACTACTTCCTAGTAAATTGATGATTCAAGGCTTTAATCAAGGTGGACAAAGAGCTGTTGGGAAGATTAGACTTCATATGCTCATTGGTGAAATGGAATCAAGTGTGCTCTTTCATGTTATTGATGCCAAGACCACTTACAAAGTGCTTATTGGAAGACCATGGTTGCATGAGTATGGTGTTGTACCATCTACGTATCACCAATGCTTTAAATATTTCCAAGATGGACAAGTTAAGAAGATAGTAGCTGATCACAAGCCCTTTACTGTAGCTTAATCACATTTTGCTGATGCAAAATTTTACTTGGAAGATGATACGCAAGAAGAAGCACAAGTCATTGTTTCACCATCTAGCAAAGAAGTAAACCTCCACTCCAAAACTTCAAGGATTGACTCTCCAATTGAGGAGAAGGAAGCCAAGCCAATTGAGGAGAAGGAAACCAAGCAAACAAAGACTTCCAGAAAAGAGAAGAAGCATCAAGCTTCTAAAGCAACTAAGGCAGCTCCTGTGTTACACTATGTCCTAGTCACCAAAAGAAAAGAGGGCCAATCACCCTTTTCAGGAGATGGAGAGTCAGTATTGGAAGATCTACAGGGATTAACTCTCCTAGTTGCTAAAATCACAAAATCAAGAATCTCAAGCCAACCATTGAAAGGGTTCACAAGACCGTCCCAAGGGCCGATTGTTGAACATGGGACTTTGCCCACCAAACGAACCAAAGAGGGTTTTGACCCTAATGCATATAGACTCATGGCTAAAGCTGGTTATGACCATGAGAAGCCGAGTGGTTTGGGTAAGCTCATCCCTAAAGCCTCTGGAAAAGAAGAACATAAAGTGTCAAAGACTAAAGGTTTCAGTTTAACAAGTTCTAAGGTTGGAATTGGATACACCCCACCAACTCATGTTCATATTCCCATCTGAAAAGCTAGTTTTTCTATAATTTTGGCAAATTATGAGGAAGAAGAACAATCTTCGAATCTATCAAAGAAATCATCTGTTTTTGACCGCATTGGGCGACCCACTTCACATATCTCAGTCTTTGATAGGTTGGGGACTCAAGAAGATAATTTTGTTGTTGACACTCAAGGCTCTATTTTCATAAGACTCAGTCACTCAGCTCCTTCTCAAGTTGGCACTCGAGGTTCAGTTCTCACAAGGCTCAGTCATTTTGAATCTCAAAAAATTTAAAGGCAAAACGAAAGCAGAATGAGAGGACAAATTTCCTTCCTAGAGGTGTTAACAACACACTTATTGTTGATCAAGATTCAAATGAGATTCGAAACTCCATTCCATCTCATATGAAACGTAGAACCATTTGGGAAGTGAATACTGGAGAAGCCTTGACTGTAAAAAGGCGTACAATGGTGACCACAAACCAAGAAGTCGAAGATGATGTTAAGGATGTGCCACCCATATTTGAAGAAGGCATACAAGCTACAGTTGATGAATTGAAGGAAATCAACACTAATACAACTGAAGACGTTTTGAGAATTGGCCTTATCAATGGCAAGTTCTTGAAGCATTACTAAGATTGAAGTTTGAAATGCTCCTTGGTAAGAGCCTAAAACTACCTACCTTAACACTCAAATGGTACATGATGTTTTCCCATTACTCTTGAAAGTGTTCATAAAAAAAATAAAAAAAAGGGGGCCCGCTAGGTTGAAAACCTTTTTATAAGACGGCCTAGGCAAAAGTTAGGGCATTAAAAGCTCGCTAAGTTGAAAACCTTTAAAAAAGCGGCCTAGGCAGCTTGGTATCATTTACTGAGTTCAGTCACATCTTCAAAAAAAATCTCCTTTTGAATTACATGTTGACTTGATCCCCTTTCGGGTACGTAGGCAGCTTGGTATCATTTACTGAGTTCAGTCGCATCCTTAAAAAAAAATCCCCTTTTGAACTACGTGTTGACTTGATTCCCTTTCGGGTACGTAGGCAGCTTGATATCATTTACTGAGTTCAGTCGCATCCTCAAAAAAAAATCCCCTTTTGAACTACGTGTTGACTTGATCCCCTTTCGGGTACGTAGGTAGCTTGGTATCATTTATTGAGTTCAGTCGCATCCTAAAAAAAAAAAAAATCCCCTTCTGAACTACATGTTGACTTGATCCCCTTTCGGGTACGTAGGCAGCTTGACATTCTATGCTAAGTTCAGTCACATGTCAAAAAATATATATATATATATATATATATTTAACAATCATTGAAGCAAGAGCTAGAGAAATAAACAATCCATTGAAAAAAATTGACATGATGGAATTCCTTTATTGTTCACAAAAAATAAAAATAAAAAAAAAAGAAGAAGGAAAAGAGAAAAGAAGAAGATAGTTATAATGATTATCTATTACAAGTCAATATTTCCAATTGTAATTCTCTAATTCATCACGGGCGGTCCTTAATTCTTGTTCTAACAACTCCAAGAATTCAGTGTCTACATTGCTTAAAGTATGAGAAGTCTCTATGGAAGAAATCTCTTCTTGGATGTTTGAAATGATTACTTTCTAGCTTGACAGCTTTTCATCATTTTCAAGGGCAGAAGCTTCAAGTTCTTTCTTGTGGGTGAATAATCATTTTAGTTCTTTTTGAAGCTCTGTTATTTTAGAATTGGTGTTCACTAATCCATCCTTAAGTGCCTCACCATGTGCTAATAGTTCGCCCTCTACCTTTAGCTGATCATCAAGTTGAATTTTATATTCTATCAACTTTTTGTCACGCTACTCAGGCATCATATATGAGGAAAAGGAAGACTGTAGAGATGTAAAAGTATTGGACTTATCAAAATATTCTGCAACCAATGTTTCTAATGGTGAAGGATCAATAGCTTGATTGCTTGTTATGGCTTCAAAAATTTTGTTAGCCCCATCAATGAGTAAATACGTCTTGTTGAATGGAGTTCTAACAATCTTTTGTTGAAGACTTTTCCAAAGATTCAATGCAAGATCAATGCGGTGCTTCAAAATTTCATCATTAGGATTATATTCAGAAACTTCAAGAGCACAAGACTTAGTTCTTTGAGGAGATCTTGTAACATTCTTCCTACAATCAGTATTAGCCACCTCACCTATGCTCCTTGGCAATGCAGTAGATGACCGTGGACCGGAAATTGAACTTTCACTATCATTTGAGGCCACATCATTATCAATGTCCAGTGGCAAGGTTCGCTGATCGGACTGAAAAAAATAATAATAATACATAGTTCATAAGGAGTAACTTAAAAATAAAATAAAATAAAATAAAAATAATAAAAATAAAAGAGAAAAAAGAAGAGAAGCAAGAAGAAGAGTTAAAGACTAATCATGAATACCTGAACTTTGTTTCTTGGTGATGTAGCGAGAGATTGTGGATTGGAATTATTCTCAAAAGCCGCCTCATTGTCAACCTCCATGTTCAAAACTTGTTGACCAGACTGTAATCAGATACACATTGGTCATGTAAGATATACTTTGCATAAACAAAAGGAAAGTTTCTTCTAAAAAAGAAAAAAAAAATGATGGAAAAAAAAAAAAAAAGACCTGATCCTTTGCACCTTCAAGGTTTTCAAAAGCACTTGTAATGCCTCTAAGGGAATTTGGGTTGCTAGGTATTGTCAATTTGGATTCCAATGATGATCACTATCGTTATCATCACTCATTTCTTCAAGGACTGGATTTGCTCCTCCTTCAAATGCATCATGCACTTTTAAGGATCTTTCAACAGATGGGGCCCTTGGAGGAGGCTTCTTCAATTTAGTTGTGACACCTTGAGACTCCTTGGACTGAATATGGTGATTCACAGATTTTGAGATGTTGTTTGCCACATGAACTTTGGGTAATCGAATATCCTTATTATTGTTGCTCTTGACATTGATAGGCTGGACTACCTTACTCTTGGGAGGAGGAGGATGTGCACTTGCAATCAAAATATTTGCACCATCATCAAGATACTTCCCATGAATATGATTCCACCACTTTTTGTAGCCACTCGTAGTATGAAGTTTGAAATTAGCTAGGGTAGGAGGCACTGGAAAGAATGCTTTGCAACCAGTCTTGCAGAGAGTACATAATCTCCAAAACTCCACAATTTTATCCAAAGTCCCTTGACGAATGTCCTCTTTAATGGTACCTGGAATGTCTTGGCAAAGTCCAAATTGACGGCTAAACCGAAAAGGATTATAAGGTTCCACTATGAGATGACCATCTTGATGCGTAGACAAGTAAGAAGAACGGATACTTATAAAATATGACAATGAATTACGAGAAAGTCCTCCATCATCAAGAAAATTCTCCTCCCTATTCCTGACATACAAATTTGCGTCCCATTGCATAGAAGTACCTTGTATCAACTTCCTTGCTTCGTGTTCATCAAAGTGCTTGGTCCCTCCTTCCCTAGAATATACAACCATCTTGGGTCCCGGGACATCAATCTCATAATGAGTCCTAAAATAAAGACCTAGCCAGCCATAAATATAATGAACAGGGAAGCAGGCACCCGAACGACTAATCATTGGAGAAGAATGAGCAATCTTGTTTAGTCCTCGGTAGAGACTAACTAGAACTGGTATTGCTAGACAAAAAGGGCGACCTGTTGCCATGAAGCTTGCAATCTTGAAGGTTCTAGGGAGAATTGTATTGGGATCTTCACTTGGCAAAACAAAGGTGCAAAGCCAACAAGAAAGTAATGCAGCTAAGTAGGTCTCTTCCCATAGCCCATCCTCAATCTTGAGTTCAATAAAAGGATTTTTCCCACATTTGGACCAACCTTGAATTTTATTAAGCGAACCATCAGGATTATGAGTCTTGATTGCACAACTTAACCTCTTTGTCCTTCGACTAGGTGGTTTTGAATATTTCATTCCATATCTACACCAAAAGCTGACCCAGTTGCTCGCCAAAACACGCGGGTCTTCTCCTTCCTTTTTAGAATTAAGGAGATGAAAGGCCACAAATAGGTGCTCAGAACTCTTTGGGATGAACCTCTCTGTCTCGTCACTTCCTATCAATTCCTCGCAGCAAGGGATGGCTTCATTGTAAAGACGACCAAAGATAGGAAGCCCGCCAAGTCGATACAAATCCCAAAGTGAGATAGACATCTCGCCAAGTGATGTGTGAAGGGTGTTGGTTTGTGGACACCATCCTTCACAAAATGCTCGCATTACATCAGCATTTCGATCATTTGTGTACAGAGATGCTGAAACTGCGTCATAAATATGGGCCTTGTTAAGAGTCTTCTTACTTCTAAAAAGAACATCTTCAAGCCATTCCCAATATAGAGGTATGTAACTCCACTCTCCATTGATCTTGAAAAGAGTGCCCCAACGTGTTCCGCCTGAAATTATATGACGGCCAAGAGTCACTAGATAACGAGACTCTGTAGTGTTCTTGTGAAGAGAGCTATGCAAAGACCACGCTCCAGAGGGGAAATCAGAATTCCGAGAGACATCATAGGTCCACTCAACAATGTCTCTTGAGTCTTTAAGTTCAGGCCACCTTTCCGCAAATCGACCAATAATCGGCCTTTCAACGAGCATTGATATGTCTACTTCCTTAGCGTCATTCGATTCTGTAGTAACAACAAGATACTTCTTGCCGAATGAAGAGAAGTCTTTGAAGAGCACCATAATGATAGGGCGAACCTACAAAAAAAAAATGTACAAAAGAATATAAACTACGGTGCAAAGAAGGTTAAAAAAAAAAGAAGGGGGCATGGACATGCAATAAAAAAAGAAAAAAAATAAAGTTATTATATCCTCATATGCAAGTATTGCTCCACTGCAAGATATCAATGGACACACATCCTTGCATAGACAATTTTCATCCTCAAAGTAGCCTTCTTCTTCAATGCAATCTTCGTCTTCAAGACTGTCTTCGTCTTCAAGGAAGTCTTTGTATCCAAGATAGACTTTGTTGTCAAGATTGTCTTCGTCTTCAAGGAAGTCTTCATATCACAAATAGACTTCGTTGTCAAGATTGTCTTCATCTTCAAGGAAGTCTTCGTATTCAAGATAAACTTCGTTGTCAAGATTGTCTTCGTCTTCAAGATTGTTGCCGAGGTCGTTGTCTTGGTAGCTACTTGGCTTGAGGAACAAAATAAACTCTTGCAAGTTCTTTGTAGTGCCACTAAGTGATCATATTACCTATTCTAAATGGAGGTGGAACAATACAAAACAAAAAATAGACATGTAGGAAGAGAAATTTACAAGTAAGAAAAGTTTGGTACAAGAATGTTCCTCCAAAGATTAGAGTGATGGAACTCTTGCAAAATTTGAGGCTAAAGTGTTCTAAGATGGACCGTAGCTGCACAAAGAAAGGGGGGACAAAGAATAAATTAGATTAAAAAAAAAAAAAAAAAAAGGAGAAGAAAGCAGAAGGAAGATACTCAACCAATATTCGTATAGATTGATAAAACTTGGTGCAATCTATGGTGGTGATGATTGTTTTTCTAATTGAAGAGATAAACTTGATGCAAGTTTCTTCAGAAATTGTGAGGCCGGGTACTACAAAAAAGAAAAGAGTCATGAGCACGGTTTAAAAATTATATATATATATATATATATATATATATAAGAATTATAAGTTTTTTCAAGAAAGAAAAAAATTATGCCTTCTTCAAGAATATTGGTTTGCTACCTGACTGAGAAAGAAGAAAAAAAAAAAAATCTTATGCCTTCTTCAAGAATTGTTCTTGAGATTCCCGAACTTATGCTCTATGCCGGGAAAATTATGAGTTATGTGTGGCTAGAGCTGCCCTTTTATAGTGCTGGTCACAGAGAGTTTAATTGCAACTAAAACTCATCCAGTCAAGACTAGATTGGCCAGGAAAAGAAGTCAAAATAAAGAAGGATTCTTGGAAGGGATAAGACATTGCGAGTTCCTTTGTTCCAATTGGAATTAAACTCATAAAGACTTTAAGTAGGATAGAGTTTCAATTCTTATAAGACGTTGGCTGTTGATATCAGGTGTACTGTGGCCAATATTACTTTAAGTAGGAAACAAACTTCCTTCTTAAAAGTGGAAGCCCTTATGGCCGCCGACTTGAAGCAAATATGGAATCCTAAATTGTCAAGATTAGGCCCGGAAGAATTGCAATCCCAGCCAACGTCTTAAGAGCAATTGTGATAGCCATTAGCCAAATCATAATAGGAACTTTCCTATCACGTGGTATATTTTAACCACACTTTGATTAGGAGTAAATCTCTTCTCATAGTGGGGATATTTGTTTAATACTATAATTCCTACTAGGAGCCTAACTAAGACCACTTTGACTAGAAAACAAATTTATCTAGTTAAAGACTAATTTGGCTAGGAAAAGAAGTCAAAATGAAGGACGATTCTAGTGTCTAATGGAAGGCATTACGGATCATCACTGCAAAGGATAGAATTTCAGTCCTTATATGGTTACTACTTTGACTAGGAAACAAATTTCCTTCTTAAAGTTATCTTCACAAGACAAATCGATTAGGAGCAAAGCTCTTCTCATAGTGGTAGACTCCTGCACATGTTCAAGCTCTTGGAGAAATGCCTGCTTGCAAATTTCTAAATAAATGAAAGGTGTTGAAATTAATTGCATCAAAGCATGAAATTTGTCGAGACTTGATCACTTTCCACCCTTAAAATTGTGGACATAATCAAGTCTCAAGGGGGCATTTGTAAGAGGCAAAATTTTAAGCCAATTATAAAATGTCACATCAAAGTTTAGTGGCAAATTCTAAATTAATGTCATTAAATTAATTAAATTAGACGATGACATGTGTCATCCAAATTGACATCACATTGGCATATCAAAATTTGCCACGTGTCATTTGGCCCACAAGATAAAGATAAATTTCCTATTCAAAATTTATGGGTAATTATCTTTATTAAAATAAATAAATAAATAAAATAAAGATATTTCTATTCAAAATTGGTAGATAATTATCTTTATTAAATAAATTAAATAGAGATAATTATTTATCCTTGTTGATTATTATCTTTATCAAAATATGATCTTTATCAAAATAGATAAATAGAGATAATTATCTCTAAGAAGAATTTGGGCCAATCAAAAGTCTATTACATACTTTCAAGCATATCAATTCATAGTGAAGCTTATCCTCTGAAATCACTATAAATAGAGGACATCCCCTCTCATTTTCAACACCAAGTTTTCAAGAGGCCCAAGCTCTGGAAAAATTCTGTCTCAAGAAACTTTGAAGAACTTGAAGAATCTTTGAAGAAACTTTGAAGAACTTGAAGAATTTTTGAAGAACTTGAAGAACATTCGAAGAACTTGAAGAACATTCGAAGGGCTTGAAGAACTTGAAGGACAATAAATCTCTAATAAGCTCGAAGCTAGAGATTTATTGTGAAGACCGATCAATCCATCTTCCAATTAAAGTCAAGAAGATTTTTGTTCGAGTCAAATTCAATGAAGATAAAATCATAGGGTATTCTTTTGTAAAAGAATCGAAATAGAGATTGTACTCATTATACATCAATACAAATTTATATTTGCAAACCATATTTCTTTTCAATTGTTTGATTTTCTGCAATTGGGAAATTTTGTGTTTACACTCATTTTCGGCTTCCCTTTGGACTATTTTCACTCAACTTGCATCAAATTTTTGAGGATCCATAACCAACCTCAATATTTTGGGACTAAGGCTTTGTTGTTCTTGTACTTGCATCAAATTACTCTTTTGAGCCACAGGTCTAAGACATCAGGAATGTATGTTGTACAGTTTTAAACTGTAAATTGGGATGGTGTAGTGCAGCTTTATGCTAAAAATTCTGAACTGGTACTTTATCAAGGACATACTTTTCCCATATTGCGTCAAACTTTCTACCTGATCACAATGCACCTATCAAAATCCAAACCTAGTTGATGGAGTGAAACTGCTTTAGCAAAGTAGCACTCCTAAATGCTGTTGCTTTGCTGTCCATGTTTTTGAGTTGACTTTACCTTATTATTTTTGGAAATGACTTTGCTCATAATGATATCATACTGTAAATAAAACTTATGACTATTGTTTAGCCATCTCATTCTTTGTCATTATCATAACATACTCTAGATGAAAATATATGCATGGTTCTTAACCTAATGAGAATTCTGGTTGCAGAGAAATGCATCTTCTAGTAGCATAGGATCCATAGATGTGAATGCCATGGAAATTAAAAGGGAAAATTCAAGAGGCAGGATTGATTTCAATGCAGTTACTAAACCTTCCCAGAAAAAACTAGTAATATCATCTTCAGCCGGTCTATCTGTGATAATGTCCTCTGAAAATAATTTGGTAGCTTTTGACAGTTTTAACGAGGAGAAGATATCCCAGGCTGCTTCAGACAAATTGTCAGTTCCTGCAGCTGCGCCTTTAAGAAACGTGTCAATGTTTCCTATTACAGGCAATTTGCACACTGAACACATAGATAACATTCCAGCATTAACAACTGGTGGTGCTTCTGCCACTGCATCAATTTCGCCCTGTGGCAACAATGCTCCTGCTCCTGCAGTTGCATCTTCAGGTACATCATCATTATTACCTATCAGCGATGGTGATTCCTGTAAGGTAAGACCATAAGAGTTGTAAGGTTCTTGACAGATGTTCTCTATTACTTTTTGATTTTGTTTTTTGACGTGATTAGATTTTATCCTTTTGCTTTCTGCATGCTCGCCATAGTCCTGGAGTACTCTGCTTGGACCCAATGGCCAAGAGTCAGGAGTACTCTGACTTTGCAGCCATCTCAAGTTTTCTCAAAGAAGTCTCCTGATACTGGTTCTGCTGGTGTGTAACTGTATCTTCCTTCAGAGAAAGTGTATAGTGAAAGAACAGAACTTTAGAGGTGATACTCTCAGACTTTCCTTTTATTGATTTCTCAGTTTTCCTTTCATGCAATATTTGGTCTATTTAGGGCAGTGCAATTTGAGCTTCATTTTTTTTGGTACATGCACTTTTGTAATAAAAAGAAAAAGAAAGAATAAAAAAGAACTGATAATGTGAGAGCTAAGAGTGGAGCCTGAATGTGCTTTTTGTTATTGTTGTTATAACATGATAGCAATTTGAATGGTCTGCAGGACCCTTTTACTGCTACTTATTCATCGAGTCATGTTCCAATCCTTGGGAGGTATGCATTTCAACCCCACAACATCAGGCATGGCATGCGATGTTCTTCTGTAATGGCAATACATAGCATCCAAAGTACATGCTTCACACTTACTCTGCATCTCTTTTCTATTTCTTTTTTACTACTTAAATCTTTAGCCTGTAACCAGCCTTATGTTATCATATTAGGGAAGTGTATATGTTTTTTAAATTATGTACGATGTATCCATGAAGCTCTGGATTCTTGTTCTATAACTGTTTGGTGATAAACCAAAGGGTTAATCATTACTTCACATCCAATAGTGCACACTCTTTCACATTGTTAAATTATCGTTTCTCCCAAAAGCATAAGCTATTAGGAAATTGTGAATTTTGTCACTTTACCATAATTCTAACACACATCATGTGTAAAATGTGGACATCAATATCTACATTTTTCTTATGGTGTAATAGAGTTTTTTCATAGTTGTAATCACATTTCTGTTAATTTGCAGATGGCATGGGGAAGAAAAAATTCTCAAAATCTGAAATTTCTGTGTCAGGTACCTGCAACAGGTTCTTCCCAAGGAGCAGTATTAAACATGTCCGCTTCAAGAATGGTGCCAATTTTATTGCACACTTCCAGAATTAACTCCTCTTCTCCTCAATAAATGCCACCACAGTCAACAACTTATGCAACATAAATTTCTCCCCAGCCACATCCTAACTCTTTGGGAATGCCTACGGGTAATTTTCAATATCTCTATCTTGCATCCATTTTATTTCCTTTCCATAAGGGCTGGTTTGGTACTTTTATTTTGCTGATCCATGATTTCATATTCGTCAGGTGCATCCAGAGTTCAACAATTATCAAGTGATCTGCCCCTTTTGGGGTAGTATCTTGTTTGTCTTTTCTAATTTAATGCAGAACTTTTTGTTGGGATAAATTTCACTGATATTGGCCTATGTGCATTGTTAAGGGATATTTGAATGCCAATGCAATGTAATAATTCCTTAATCTTTAACCTAGCAATTCAAAGAATAAAATCATTATTGAGAAATAATCACCTAAAATTGTTGAAAATTGAAAATTGAAGCAACTTTGTTACTCACACAAATAGATTCCTATACAACTTATAAATATCAATTCAAATGCCCTAAGTGAAGACATTAAGTAATTCCCAGTTGATTTAGCTTTGAGATAGTAATGAATAGAGAAATTAAAATGGAATGTGGTGCTGGAGTATACGCTAGTCTAAATATGCTTAATAAGTTTTTTGAAGTTTAGACATTTATCAACTATTGCTTAAGAAGAGGATAATCTACCATTCATGATTACCTAACAGTTTCAATCAATTACCTGAAACCTCCTTTTGGAGATAGTATATAGAAAATTTAATTTATATGGCTGGCTATTGTTGCAGACATCAAGGAGTTGGGGGTTTTTGGTAGTGATGAGCTGTTTCTGACAGCATAAATACAAATCAGAGGCTGGGTGGAGGATTCGCTATCTAGGCAACCTTGCGTTCTTTCTCTTCCCTTGGAGGAAACTATTTTCGATAAATATGAGAAACAGGGCTAATCATATGATAATCTTTTCAGGCAGCATGTTCTAACTGTGCCTGAAATATCTGAAGAAATAAACATGATTTTCTTGCTTTGTTTGAAGATGAGTACTGCAAAGTTGCTTTAGATAACAGAACCTTAGGAGCTGTGTTAATAACTTCTGGGCAGGAGAAGCTTCAAATGTACACTTGGCCATGTAAATTTGGTACTAAGAAAAAAGAAGAGGGATTGGATTGATTGCTTGGAGATTCCACATTCATGTATTGGCATTTAGTTGTAATCTTGTTACCACAGTTTTGGAGTTATATATAACTCTATAAATGTATAGAGTTATATGCTGCCTTGTGCCAGAGCTAGTCACCTTAATTTTCCCTAGAATGGTAGGTCATTCCTTTTAGTTATAGGCTTTGCCATCCTATAATCACACAGATTAAGAATGTAAATGATTCCACCTGAGATGATTGTTCATCGAATTTATGTCTGCTTTGAGCAAATGATGGCAATAGAAAGTTGGCATTCAGGACTGAATACAAGAACACACAAATATGAACATAGTCCAGGATCCATATTGAAATATTTCTTTAATATCATATGCGTCTTACTGCTTTCTTATATCAATAACATGAAAGGTGTACTAATGGACTGGAGCAGCTCATCACATAGCTTCACACTGTTATCCAGATCTGCAACATAAAGCAAATATGTAAAATATTGAATTCATTTTTGGGAGAAGAATAATTAAAGTGAAGGAAATTTTACTTGAACTTATTACTTTTTGTTAATTTTTTTTTAAAAAGAGGATTTTAGGGGGGAAAAAAGAATGAAACCCAATTTGATGGATTTCTAACTTGAAACAAAATGTTGGATGCATGGGGGCATGTTGAATTGTATGTTGAACAGGTTGTGCATAGGGTTTTTTTTTGTTAGTACCAGAGCCCACATTTGTACACAAAGTTTGAGCAGCTCTTAGTACAATTGCAGAGATTATCTGGGATTTACTAAAAGAGTGTTTGCATTAACATTTTCAATGGCAATCATTAAAGCTAGATCATAGATGTGAACTCTTGCCTTTCAGCTTCAGCCGCTGCAAGCAAGACCAACACCAATGCCATAATTACCACAACAAGTATCCTAATACTGAGTTCCCCCCATAGCTGCAATGTTTCTATCTTCCCAAGTTGAGACAAATCTCTATTTGTATGTCATTAATTGAAGGCTTATCTCTAAAAGACACATCTCATTGGATTCTACATTTAATTTCAGTTACGATGTTGAGGATTTGGGAATTTGACTTAACCTTCAGTTGATATGTATCAAGGGATTTTCTCTTCTTTTCAGGAGAAAGTTACACATAAACAAAGTTAGAAAACAATGGTTGATATTTAAACATTTCACGAAATTCAATTATTTGATACTTAACGAAAAAACCAAAGGCCAAATTTATTTTTTCAATGCATACCCTTAGGCTGTCGATTTTCCTTTCAATCATGTCACAAAATTTTTACCACATTTTATGATGTTTGGTGTAAAGGAAATCTTGGTTAATAGAATCCAAATTTAAATCAAACAAGAAAATAATAAGGCCATTCCCTTGTGTTCTCACCTCGCAGTGCAATTAGTTATTACTAGTGCGGTAGTACCCTTTCCCTCTGATGAATATATATATTGGAACTGATTAGTGTTTTTGAAGTAACCTTCTTATGGGTGCTTTCAAGTTTCAAGTTTCACCGAATGATTTCTAATTAGAGGACTCCTAAAGATTTATTCATTCAGATCAAGTCTTTTAATTAGAAATAAATTTTAGCTGCAAAATTGGTTGTAGACTTAGATTACAACCTTACTCAATATTTTTTTATTGGGGGTGAGTTTTGATAAATCCACCATTGGATTACTTTTTTTTTTTATATCCTTCATATTTGCAAAATTTCTGGAAAATTAAAAATTAATAGCTATATCATTAATAAATTGTTTAAATCGCAAGTTTTCATAGTTTAAAATTATGCATAAAATATAAACTTATAAATAATATAATAAATAATATCCGATTGACTCAAAATTTGACATGTGTATTAAAAGAGTAAAGAACATACAATTCAACAGTTAGATTTTTAAAATATTTAGTAATGTTTATTGAATAATGCTAAAGATACAAACTATTTTATAAATTCTTTTACAAATTGCTGATATAGTGAGTGATTATTAGTAAATAAATAAGTGATATTAAGGGTAGGCCTAGATGAAAATTAATAAAATGTTGACCACATCAAAAATTTTGTAAAAATGTTGTAAAATAGTTTATATTTGTAGCATTACTCATGTTTAATTTATTATGTAAGGTTGTAGTCTTATGTTATAACTAATTTTATAGCTAAACTTTATCCCTTAATTAGTCAATCTGCTTACACACTTTCCAAATTATGCCAATCTGCTTACACATCTTCCCATCTTTAATACTCTGTTTGTTTCAATGAAAAATATTGTGTAAAGATAGTATTTCGTATTTTCCAGTATTTGGTAGTATCAGACAAAATGAGTCAAATAAAAATTATTTTTGGTCAATGATAAGGGTGTTCTTGCAAAATAAATTTGTGACACACAAGGAAGCTAACAGTTCCTACCGGCCCATCAGCTTCATGTGCATATACGAAATGGAGAAAGCGACGGCATCATAAACCGACGACCTCACCACAATACCTGACAGGCGTCTCCATAGGCCGACGGGAATTCTCGAACAAGAGTAGATGGCCGACAGATGTGAAGAGGCCGATGGGATTAAAGAGGCTGACGGGTCTAGCCTGGCTTAACTTGACCCCCACGGATATCTATGTAAGGAAATATCTTATATCTCACGATCAACCCTAATCAAAAGAATCCCTACAAAGAAAGGATCCTGCAAAGTACGTGGATTAATGAGAATCTTCCCTACAAGGAAAGATCTTCTCCACCAAGAAATGAAGGTCAACTCTACATTACTATAAAACCCCAAAACCCTCACAAATCAAGGTACGCATAATTTACCCCAGCTCTGACACTCTAGAGTTGTAGAAGTTCTCTAACTTAACCTTCGGAGGGTATTTGGCCGGTATCACATCGGTGCTCTCTATAGGGTCTTCTTTATTTCTGTTTCACAGGTTTTGTTTAGAGCACATGAGGACTGTGCAACTCACTGACAATTTTTGGCATCATCAGTCAACATTAAAAGTATTACTTATTTTTAGAGAATTTTTTCCACAAAATATTTTTAGAAAACAATTTTATCTCACATCAAGTTAAATCAGGGAAGTTAAGAGATTGTTTTTCATTTCATTTAAGGTTACAAATAAACATAAGAAAATGAGATAATTTTATAGAAAATAATTTTTAGAAAATGATTCATTTTCTAGAAAACATTATCGCCTAAACAAATAGAGCGTAAAACAATTACAAATGACTTTATAGAATTCTTAAAAACACATAACCTTTGGCCTTAGCCAAGACGTATGGTCAACCAAAACCTTGTTTAACTCAATAGGAAACATATTTAATCTTAATTCAATTTTCTTATACAACTCTTCCTTCGAATCAATACCTTTTGAGATTTTAAATAAACAAAAAAAAATCCCACTAACAAAAACAAAAAATAGAATTCCAGAAAATTGGCATTTTATGTTGCTCCAATATGCTGATAATCAATTTTCCTAGGAATTGATATTTTAGATTACGTTATATTTAGAAAAATATAAATTTTAATTGTCCTAAATAATTTTTTTACGAACTCATTAGTAACAAAAAAAATCCAAAATTTAATCATATATATAAGAAAGTAATATTAATTGTGCAAACCAAAGTAATATTAATTGATTTTACCAATTTATTTTATTTTATATATATATATATATTTTAATGAATTATTGTATATTTGTTTCCATTATTTTACTCTCACTTTTTTAATTTTATTCACTCATCCATTAGAAACAACTATGGAAAATTATTTAAAAAATTCACTTGTTGTTACTAACCAAAAATCGTCTTCCTGAACCTATAAATAATGGTTTCAATTTTAGTATCCATATAATAGAAGTTCCAAGGTTCTCAAAAGAAGAAGAAGAAGAAGAAGATACACAAGAGGGAGGGGGGGGAAAAAAAAAAAAAAAAAAGAAAAAGAAAAAAAGAAAGAAAGAAAGAAAAAGAAGAAGAAGAAGAAGATGAAGAAGATACAAGAGAGGGGGGGACAGTGACAATGAAAGGAAATTGTGTGAGAAGATTGCTGATTATAATGGTTTTGATTAAGCTTTTTCATGTTGAAGTGCAAGTTGAAGATTCCCCTCCTCCTTTTCTCTCTCTTCTCTCTCGCCTTTCAAAAGCTGCAATATTTGTTTCTAAAGAAATGCATATTTGGAATATTTGTTGGGATTTATGTGGAAGGTCAATCTTCTCTCGAAGGAAATTCTATACTTCTTTTATTAGATGTATTTCTAAATGCCTGAAAAAAGAGAGGACAGGCAAGAATTGAAGTCTTGATGTTCGCGTATAGGGAAGCAAACAGATGCTCGGATGCCTTGGCTAGAATTAGCAGCTTTAGCTGCGAGCCATTTATTTTTTTTGCTCTTCCACCGCATGTGGTGGATCAGCTTTGTACCCTTAATAAGGAAGGGACCTTTTGTAATAGACTTATTTAATTTTAATGCAAGTCATCCTCATTCACCAAAAAAAAAAAAAGTCTTGATGTTAATCGACTTGCCTTTTGCCATTTAACTTGAAGTAATTTTGCTCTTTCATTTTTATTATATATTTTTTAATAAATATTAATTATAATATTGAAGTATTTTCTTAGTTTATATATAAATATTTTATTAATGCTCGTATAGATATACTATGGAATTTCCATTACAAGCACGAGAGGGAATGTAGATTGTTACTTTGTCTTTGCTAGTGACTTGCTACTTTTTTCTCTACAACGCAATACATGTTTTTATCAACAATAAGCGGAAAGTAATGACCATCACTGGCCTTAATAGCTAAGGAGTGGTAAAGCTAAAGTTCATTGATTTTGTTGGGAAAGAATATGTGTGAGAGGATTACCTTTATTTTGTGAGGTTTTATATTAATAATAATGGCTTCGAATCCGATGATCCATGCAAAGTGAGGGTTTTTTTTTTTTTACTAAGTGCATGGTTTTCTTTAGAACCCATTTTCCTCTCCCTTTTATATATGTGTTTGTTTCTAAAAAAAGAAAGTGCATGGTTTTCTTTTATTAGAGATATTGCCAAAGAAAGAGTAAGTTTGGGTATCTTGCATGCATATATAAGAACTCTTTGTTTGGTAATATCTCTAATAGTATTTGATATATCCATGGAAGACAATTGTTCTTTTGTAATGTAAGATGCCAACTAGAATCTCTAGACGGTATCTAGTTCGTAAGATACTAGGCCAACAAGTCTCAGAACTTGGGTTCGAGCCTCAAATAACTAACTGTGTGTTGGTGTTCTTTATATATCCCATCTCCATTTCAAACGGTTAACCTAAAAAATAAGTGAGTTTCTCACACAGACTGAGAGTATGGGGTCTCACCCGAGAGCGGGTAGGGTGCTACTATGGTCACACCTAAATAGGAAAGCCACACTGATCGCCCTCATCTACCCATTTTTATTTACAAAAAAAAAAAAAAAAAAAAAAATTATCA
Source organism: Notholithocarpus densiflorus (assembly GCA_030021035.2). Lineage (NCBI taxonomy): Eukaryota > Viridiplantae > Streptophyta > Magnoliopsida > Fagales > Fagaceae > Notholithocarpus > Notholithocarpus densiflorus. The sequence goes on along the minus strand of JARYZH020000071.1, from coordinate 1,658,760 downwards.
CTCTTTTTTGTCACGATGGATAAAGGATGATCCCTAAATATCATCCAAATTTGGAAATCAAAACCTATCACAAAATCAACTTATTTATTTATTTTTTATTGGAAACAAAACAAAACTTTTATTTCACTTCATACACTACCGATTTTTTTAATTTATATTCTAATAAATTTAGTGTATATATATATATATATATATATATATATATATTAGTGGGCTAGAAAATACTATTGTTCAATTCAGTTTTAAAATTTAATATTACCAGCAGTGCACCTCCTACAACTATGTTTTAGTTTTTCTTTAAGTATCTACAACATGTTCGTTTAACACCTAATCTACTATTCAGTGTACTTTTTCTTTATTCAATAAAAGAATCTTTCTTCATCCACCGTTGCATTGCTACATGAAGGCAAAAAAGCTTAAGAACCTACAAAGTGGACTAATGACCATGATAACCGACAGGTACCTAGTCACCTCAAATTCTCCTACCTACGGGATGGATGGATGGTCATAGAAATTGATGGGTTCCTGACCCAAACTTAAGTCCTACTTATAGGGGTGGACCGACAACTAAGGTAATTGATATATACTTGGTCACCTACTCAAATCCTCTTACCTACGGGATGGATGAATGGTCATGAAAACCGACGGGTTTTTGACCCAAACCTAAGTCCTACCTATGGGGTGGACCAACAACCTAGGTAATCGATGGGTACCTGGTCAACTACTCAAATCCCCCTACCTGAAGGACGGACAGATGGTCACGGAAACTGATGCGTTCTTGACCCAAACTTAAGTCCTTACGAAATGGATGAATGGTCATGATGAGTTCCTAATCCACATTTCCTACCTACAAGATGGACTCTCAACCAAGGTAACCGATGAGTGCTTGAACACCTGCTTAGGTCCTCCTACCTAAATCCAATGGGTGACAAATAACTAAAATAGTCCTTAGCCTACGAGAGTTGTTAGGTCAAAGCTAAGTAAAAGGGTTGTTGGACACGGGATAGAAATCGACAATTGAATAGAGTACTAGAGCTAAACTAGTCGTCAACATTAGCACAGGTAATATACGACATATCAATCATTGGGTACCCATGTACAAAGCAAAGTGAATAAGAGAACATGCACATGTTCAATACAACAAACATGGTATTAAATAAAATATTATTTGTTTGTGACAAAACAGGGGCACCCATAAAAATAAAAAATTGTCTTAAACTTACAGAAAAATTAGTTACAGCTCAAGTATTGGGTTTGTTGGCCGCCACCTTGTCGTTGGTATCCAGTACGCCATCAGGGATAGGCTCCCTAGCACCAGGTGTTGTCGGCAGAGGCTCCTCCAGGTTGATCTGAACTTGTGAAAAGTCCCGACTAGAGTCTTTAAAGAGCTCTAAAGCCTGAATGTGGAAATGTCTGAAGCCCTAATTGAATTGCACCCCCATCTCGTCATAGTACTTAGTTGACGTCTGGAACTCTGAGATGACATCAACCTTGGCATTCTCCACTTGCTCACGTAGCGAAGTCAGCTCAGATGTTATCCTCCAATTCTCCTTCATCAGCTCCTTGACTTGTTAGGAGTGCTCAACCTCCAGGCCGACGACCTTGGCTTTGTGGGTGGTGAGCTCCTTATTCAACAGTCTGGATGCAAGCTCGTCATAGTACTCAGCTGATGTCTAGAACTCTAAGACGGCATCAACCCTGGCATTCTCCACTTGCTCACGTAGCGAACTCAGCTCAGATGTTAGCCTCAAGCTCTCCTTCTTCAGCTCCTCAACTCATAGGGAGTGCTTAGCCTCCAGGCTAATGACCTTGGCTTTATAGGTGGTGAGCTCCTCATTCAACAGTCTGAATGCATCCTTGAACTTGGAGACCCTATCAACGTCAGCGGTGTGGCACTCCTTCAAACAAGTGACCAGAGACTCCTTCGACTTGCACAAGAAAAAAGGTAGTTAGTCACTAGGAAGAGCCAAACTAAAGAAACAAGCTAAAAAGTACCAACCTTTGTTAGATCATGAAGACCCGAGTCACCAAGATTGTTTGTTTCATGCTCAGAACACTCATCGAGGTCAATATCCCCGACGAAAGAATGGGCCCTCGCTACTGCAAACTCTCGGTCCTTCACGAAGAGAGGAGTAAGAGGATTGGAGTCCAAAGGTTGTGCAGTTATGGGCCCCTTTCCTTTGCCATCGACGGCTTCCTATTAGAAGAATGTGTTGGCTTGTCGGTTAAGGACTCATATCTAGGCTGGGAAATTAGGTCGTCGTCCAATTGCACACGGAGAAATGACCCATAATTACTCGTCACTTCATTATCACTCAACATTCTCACACTTACAAGCAACGAATAAAAACTAAGAAATTACTCTCTTAAAGGCTATTCAAAAAAGAGAAATATAGCTAAAATGAAAAGAAGGTTACCCATATAAGCGGACGACGATGAATAAATGTAGACGATCTTCATAGGAAACGGACGAGAGTATCTCGACGAATGAAGAGCTCCAACGACAAAGTGGTCTGAAATGTAAAATAAGCAAGTAGGAAGGTCAGGAATGGGAAATAAGCTATTTATAGGTGACAGAGCACGAGAAACGAAGCGACACGACTGTTCGTGTGGACTAATCACAGGGTGACATGTGTCCCCCTCATTAAATGCAAAGATGGTTATACCCTTGGAATTGCACGAATCATAAGGAAGGCATAGATCCTGAGATTAAATGCAAGGAACATAATTGCTCATCATATTCTGTAGCTTATCGGGCATATCCGACAAACATAGAATAGGGGGCAGCTGATAAACAATATTTTCAACTCTTAAAATTTCAACTGAAATCCTAGAGTCTTCGGCTTATGAAGGGTCTTCAGTTTGTGAAGTGTCTTTGGCCTCTAAGGGGCCTTTGGTCACCAAAGAAATATGTCGCCTTGTTTGCCTAATTAGGCTCCGTTTTGGGTCGTCAGGCTCATAATCATCGCTAGTTTCTGAGGAACCATAATACCACAATGGATCAAAGACAGTCAATATGACTCGTGGTATCGATGAGCATCTCCATACCGACAACTCATTGTACTTAGTTCCATGCCGTTTATGTGTTCTCCACTCTTGCATCCCCGTATGGAAAGAACTTGCGCACCACGCCCGAAGATCTTTCATTCATGGGATCTTGGTCATATCCTTTAAATATGGGAAATTAAGCCCAAAGATCCTACATTCATAGGATCTTGGTCAGCTTTATACTGCTATCATACTTATAGAGTTATTGGAGATCCTCCAGTCACTGAACCTTTAGAGGATGGTCTTTGGCCGATACCCCATCGGTGCTCTCTGTAGGTTCTTCACCTTTCATTCTTCAAGTACATATATTTTATGCGCGTGTTGACAATTCACTCACTAATGATTTTGTGCATCATCAGGGGCCATCTAATTAGTTCATGTTGAGATCACGCATATCCACCTCATTAGTAGCAGCAGAATATTGTATGAAGGATCATGCACGTCCTCTCTGAGGATGCCTCTTTGGCTAATCGATCGACGTCTTTATTCTCCTCCTTTGGGATTGGTACAAATTTGGCCTTTAAGTTCTGACCTACATGACGCTTCACTAGACTTGGGTATTTCTTCATATGTCACCTTTGGCTTCACAGTTGCCATTGACCTGCTCGACGATCACTCACTATGAATAACCATAGAGGAAGCGCTTGCAGCTTTGGCTAAGTCGATGCCTATTAGCAAGGCCTCATACTCAGCCTTGTTGTTAGTCGTCGAGAACTGGAGGTTCACAGTACATTCTATTATGTCCCCTTCCGAAGATTTTAGGACACTCCAATCCCTTTGGTGTATCGGTTGGACGAGCCATTGGTCTTAACCATCCATGGGGCTACCCTTTAGCCTTCATCCTCCTTTGCTGTGAACTTAGCGTTGAAGTCAGTCAAGGCCAAGGCTTTGATAGCTATTCTCAGATGGTACTACACGTCAAATTCGCTTAACTCGATGGCCTATTAGACTAATCGTCCGGTATCTTCAAGATTGTTCATGGTCTTCCACAAGGGTTTGTTGTTTGGACCACTATTGTGTGAGCTTGAAAGTATGTCCTTAGCTTACGGGCAACTGTGATCAATGTGAATGCCAACTTTTCCATTGGGGGTACCTCTCCTATGAAAGCCGTGGGGGACACGACTAAGTAACGGGAGAGCTCTTTGTCGAACTTAGAGGGGTTAAGTAAGGGTGGAGATGCAAGGTAAGCCTTAAGCTCCTCAAAAGCCTTCAAAGGCCTTCTTCGGTTGCGTGCAAGATGAACCTGTCGACAAGGCTAAAACAAGAATTGAAATATAGTTCAAAACTAGCCTAGGAAAAAAATCTAAAGAAAAAAAGCAAAGAAATTTGTGAAATTATCCAAATAGAACCAAATGCAGAACCACATAAATCTATTAGAACTTAGTATCTTTGCTTTTTACTATCTTCATGGAATAAAAATTCATCTTTTACTATCTCTATAGAGAAATTCTTAAAATTTTTATTTTCATTATAAATTACCAAATTGTCTACCAATGAAAAATAAAATTGGGTATATTGTTTAGTTTTTGCTACTTATCAATGGAGAATAGCTTTTTCTAAATTTTGGATCACACATGATTTGACTGAACAATCTTATAGTCATAATTTGAAAGACACATTCACTTCTACCGGCCTTTAGGCCAAGGCTTAAGTAGCCTAGGCCATAAGCCGCCCTTGATTGGAGGAATATCAATCATCATAAGAAATAGAAAAAAGACAAGTAGTTTTAGAAGAAATTACCTGTGCAAGATTCCATGACCATGCAAAAATCAAAACCCACATTAAGAATATTTTTCCACCAGTAGCAAATCCCATTGAACAAGGCTGTCAATCCGAAAGAGAAGACAAATTGTCAGCTATGCATGACTCGAAGGATTTAATGGCAAACAACTAGATGTCATATTTCACAAGAGAATAAACAAGTTACTTTTGTCATGTGTTCTGTTGTAGATTTTATTGATTTTCTCTCTTTCTTATTGTAACTTTCATTCATTGTAATTCTTTAACACTACATCATGTATACGTCTTGTACTAGAGGAAGTGCCTCTTAATTAGTAATGCTTGTTACCAAAAAATAAAAAAAATAACACTACTACTTAGTTAGTTAGTTTTCACATAATTTCTAGGACAGATTATAACCTTTTTATGGTGCATGTTCCTCACACATAATTGATTACCACTTTTTTTTATAAGTAGTATTTTTTTTTTTCATTCAAAAAAGCGTAAAAGGGCACGCACAATCCTAGTACATTGAACACCCAACTCTTTTACCTTCTAATAGTGCTCAAAGAGTAAATAAAGAGAAATTGGAAAAAAGAGAAAGCATCTTGCAAAAATTAATAAAACTGGGAGAATTTCTCACTGACAGAATCCGAAGGTAGTTAATACCAAGGGCTTGACAGTGTCTCTGTAGGGCAGTACTTGCTTGCGGCAAGGTTTTTTACGGGAAGGGTGCTGAACATGGAAGCCATAGCGCGGACTTTTAAACTCCTTTGGCATACTAAAAAGGGCTTCGAGGTGCGAGATATGGGTAATCACAAAGTTTTATTTGTTTTCTCAGAAGAGTCGGATGTAGAAAGAGTTTTATTGGGGGAGCCGTGGTCTTTTGATAAGTCCTTGGTAGAATTGAAGAGGGTACAGCGGCATACTGACGTGAAGGGACTGGTTTTCGACACCGCATGCTTTTGGATACAGGTCCACGATCTACCTTTGAACGGTATGAATCTGGGAGTGGCTAAGGATATCGTTTCAACAGCAGGGAACGTGATTAATTGTGAGGCGGAGGATGAGGAGTATGTGGGAGGAAATTTTATGCAAGTCCGGGTAAATGTCGATATTACAAAACCACTTTGCCAAGGCCGAAAACTTGGATTGAGCAATGGGGAAGAGAGTTGGGTTAGCTTTAAATACGAACGTTTGCCCAATTTGTGCTACAGGTGCGGACGTTTAACGCATCCGGATAAGGAATGTTCTCTATGGCAGAAGAGGAAGGAGACTCTGAAGGAGGGGGAGCAACAATATGGATCATGGTTAAGGGTTATCACTCCAAATTTTGCCAAGAAAACAATAGTCCGAGTTGAGGGGTATGAGGAAGAGGAAGATGATAACACAAAGCAAGAACCGAGCCATAAGCGGAACGAGGCAGCAGGTCACGAGGGGTTGAACATTGGTTCGGACTGCAATGTGAAAGCAGATAGGCGAAGTGCTCCTGAAGATGTTTGTGTGGTTACAGTGGACGATAAGGGTGACCACGTGGAGGTGCAGGTGGGTCCGAGGTCTAGCACTATAGGTCCTGAGTTAATTAGTTCAACTGAATGTTTAATTCCAACTAGAATAGAGGTGCTACCCAGTCCAGTTTTTCAGGCACAATTGGATTCAATTGATGAGGATTTGGCAAGATATGATACGGCAGAGGAGGTCAGAGGGAGTGATTCAGTGGCTCAGTCAGGAAGGGTGGGATCTAAAGTAGTGGGCTCAGCTATTTTTCTAAAATACCTGTTTACTCAGACCGAGCCATGCAGGCCTCTTCCAAGGAATTCAAAGCCCAGCCAAGTGGTAAGGAATTCAACTTTAGAAACTATTGAGTTATGCCCAGCTAAGCGCATGTGACAAGAATCAGAGGAGGAGTGGGCAAAAGGGTTTGACCGCAAGAAGAAGAGGGTGGTTTGCTTTGATAATCTAACGGTGGAGGTTGTTGAGCAGCCCCGCCGACAGCCATGAAACTCTTAGCATGGAACTGTAGGGGGCTTGGGAACCGCCATGCAGTTCAAGAGCTTGTCGACATTGTACAAGCACAAGATCCCATGATTGTGTTTTTGTCAAAAACATGGTCAGATAAGGAACAAATGAAATGGATTCGAGATAGGATATTTTTTGATGGGTGTTTTATGGTACCTAATGAAGGAAGGGGTGGTGGTTTGACTCTTCTTTGGAAAGTGGGAGTTAGCGTATGGGTGGATAGTTTTTCCAAGTACCACATTGATTCTATTATTCATGGTGGCTCAGATCAGGCATGGAGATTGACCGGTTTTTATGGGGAGCCTGATACTAGTCTTAGAAGTGAGGGATGGAATATGTTAAGAATGCTAGGATCAAAGCCGCAATTACCATGGTGTTTTTTTTGGTAACTTTAATGAGTTATTGGAGGTACATGACAAAAGGGGTGGGGCACCTAGGGCACACAATTTGATGCCAAATTTTCGTGATGCTTTGGATCATTGTGGTTTTGTTGACTTAGGATTTTCTGGTCCGAAGTTTACCTGGCGTGGCAGATGTGGTGGGGAGATGATATTGGAAAGATTGGATAGAGGGGGTTGCAAATTATGAGTGGTTGGCTAGATTCCCTACTAGGAGGATTAAGCATCTGAATTGCTTTACTTCAGATCATCGGCCTATTCTTCTCTCATTGGATGCAAATGGGGAGCACCAAAAATGGCGTAGGAAACCCTTTCGCTTTAAGGCAATGTGGGTGTCAGCTTCTGGATGTCGGGGAGTAATCACTAGAGCTTGGGATTGTACTCTTGATGGTACACCCATGTTTGCTACCAATTCAAAGCTAAAGAGATGTAAACAATGTTTGAGAGTCTGGAGTCGAGATCACTTTGGCAATGTTAAGAAAAGCATAAAGCAAACGAAGGATAGGTTATGGAGGGCAGAGGATGCTTCAGCCAGGTCTGGAGATTTTGAGGAGGTTGATCGTTTAAAAAGGGAGTTAAATGTTCTACATGATAAGGAAGAGAAGATGTGGCAGCAGCGGGCTAGAGTTTTGTGGTTGCAAAATGGTGATAGAAATACAAAATTTTTCCATGGCATGGCAACCCAAAGGAAGAGAAAGAATTTTATCAAGGGGATGCTTGATGGGAATGGTGTGTGTTAAGAGGGGGAGGAGGTAGTTTCGGCCATGTTAGTAGATTTCTACTCCCAACTTTTCACTTACTCTAATCCTTTTGATTTGGATCGTATTTTGGTTGGGGTTCATCCGTGGTAACTAAGGCAATGAGAGCATATCTTGATAAGCCTTTTTCTAGTGAGGAGGTTAGTCAAGCGATCAAGGAGATGGCCCCGCTTAAAGCTCTCGGACCGGATGGTATGCCACCTCTTTTCTTTCAGACTTACTGGACTGATGTAGGTATGGATGTCACTTAGGCTGTGCTGTCTTGTTTAAATTCTGGGTCTATTCTCAAATCTATAAATCATACCTTTATTGCCTTAATTCCAAAAGTAAACAATTCGGAAAGAGTGTCTGATTTTAGACCTATTTGTCTCTGTAATGTAATTTATAATATTATTAGTAAGGTGATTGCTAATTGCCTTAAGCCTATGCTCAACTCAATTATTTCAGAGACTCAGAGTGCTTTCATTGTAGATAGATTGATCTCTGATAATATTTTAATTGCTTTTGAATCTCTACACCATATGAAGAACAATTGCACAGGGAAAAAAGGTTTTATGGCTATGAAGCTCGATATGTGTAAATCTTATGATAGGGTGGAGTGGTGCTTTCTTGAGCAAATCCTTCTCAAACTGGGTTTTCAGGAGTCATGGGTGGCCTTGATAATGGAATGCGTTACCACAGTGTCCTATTCTATCTTGGTGAATGGAGAACCGAAAGGCATGATCAAACCTTCCAGAGGGTTGCGACAAGGGGATCTCTTTTCTTCTTATTTATTCCTGTTTTGTGCTGAGGGGTTGAATGCTCTCCTGAGACAAACGGCGGCAGGTGGTGATATCCAAGGGTTCTCTCTGTGTAGAAATGGGCCTAAACTAACCTTTTTTTTTTTTTTTTTTTTTGCAGGTGATTGCTTGATTTTCTGTAGATATACCTTGGAGGAATGTGCCAAGATCCAAGAGTTGCTTACTGTGTATTAAGCTGTTTCGGGTAAGATGATTAACAAGGAGAAAACGTCTTTATTTTTTAGCAAGAACATGGATGAGCAAGCTCAGGAGGCAATTAAAGTGGCACTTAATGTACCGGCCATCTAGCATTATGAGAAATACTTGGGGCTTCCATTTTTTGTTGGTAGAAACAAGAGGGCCTGTTTCATGCAGATTAAGGAAAAGATTTGGGCTAGAATGCAAGGTTGGAAGGAAAAACTTTTGTCTCAAGCTGGTAAGGAAGTGATGATCAAGGCGATGGTCCAATATATACCTACTTACTCTATGGGAGTCTTCAAGCTTCCGACTGATTTGTGCAAGGATATTGAAGCAATGATTCGTAAGTTTTGGTGGGGTAGTGGTGACTCGAAGAAAATCCACTGGGTCAAGTGGAGCTCTCTCTGCTTCTCAAAATAAATTGGAGGAATGGGTTTCCAGAATCTTCATAAGTTTAATAATGCTATGTTAGCAAAACAAGTGTGGTGTCTTATTCACCAAAGGGATACACTTCTTTTTAAAGTGTTTAGTGCGAAATATTTTCCAAATAGTTGTGTTCTTGATGCTCCTATTCACCTGAAATGTTCCTATGCATGGAGGAGTATTTTGCAGGCTCGTGATGTCATTAATAAAGAGGTAATTCAGAGAGTTGTGAATGGGGAATTGATTGATATTTGGAGGTATAGGTGGCTGCCTGATCCTACACATAGTAAGATTATTTCTCCTTGAGCTAATACCTCTGTGGCTCGGGTTTGTGAATTATTTCTCCCCAACACAAAAATCTGGGATCCGGGTAAATTAGCTCTTGTTTTATGCCTTGGGAAGCCGAGTTAGTGAGAAAAATCCAGGTATGTGCTAGTGGGGAGGAGGATGTGTTAATTTGGCCTCTGACAACAGATAGTGGATAGTGTTCGAAGTGCCTACCACATGCTTGTTGCTATCGAGGATTGCCTAGTACCTAGCTCATCCTCGTTGGCTCATGCTCATGCTGTCTAGAAGAAGATTTGGAAGATGAAGGTTCCTAATAAAATCCGGCATTATATATGGCGTGCAGCGAAAGACTCATTTCCTACAAAGGTAAACTTAAAGGCTCGGCATTTACCAGTGGATGATGTTTGTGAGGGGTGTGGGGATCATGCGGAATCGACGTTGCATTCTTTGTGGCTTTGTGATCAAGCTCGGGCAGTTTGGTTGTCAAACCTAGGGTTCTAATTTTTGGTCCGGAAAGAATGCAGGTCTTTTGTTGAATTTCTAGAGATTTTATTCACGAAAGGGTCGAGCTTCCAGATTGCTTTGTTTGCTACAATCTCTTGGTGTTTATGGCAACGACGAAATCGGGTGAGAGTTCGTGAACCCTCATGGCAACTCCATGAGATTGAGGGAAGAGAAAATGTGATGGTTAGCGAATTCTGGGATGCCAATGATCAGGATCAGCAGGGGTCGGTGTGTCGCCCTCAAGCTCGTTGGTCTCCTCCACCTGCTGGTACTTACAAAGCTAACTTCGATGCTGCGATGTTTGAAGAGTTGAACTGTGCAAGCCTTGGTGTTGTTTATCGAGATCACTCCGGTCAAGTTATAGCAGCCTTGAGTTAGAAGATTGGTCTACCTCGAATGGTGGAGATGTTTGAAGCTCTGGTAGCAAGACGAGCTGTGGAGTTCGCCAGAGACTTAAGCCTTTTTGATGTTATTTTAGAGGTGATTGTCTTCGGGTTATGCAAGCCTTGATTGTCTTCGGGTTATGCAAGCCTTAATGAGACTAAGAGGTTAGGGGGTGCTTTGAGACGATGTAGTTTTCAACACGTTTGTCGGGATGGGAATAAATTAGCTCATAGTTTGGCTAGGAGAGCAGTTTCATCTATAGACACTAATGTTTGGGTGGAAGATCTACCTGGGGATTTGGATGATGTTTTTCAGTTCGATTTGTCTTGATTGGTCTTATTTCTTTAATAAAACTATGCTTACATTTTTCTCCCAAAAAAAAATAATAATAATAATAAATCTGAAATGTCTAAATTAGCTTTATTACAATAGACTAACATATAACACACACTATAACCTATTAATTTCTCTTTGTTAGGAACCCTAGTTATATTTCAAGCAAACCCATGTAGATGATGCAGTAGCTTTTACATGTAACATTTTCTAGTTATATGTTAGAAAGAAATAAAACTCAACCATAAACTACAAAATAGAACGGGACAAACATGTACACATAAATTAGGAAGTTTGGGAGAAAGAAAAGAGAAAAAAAGAAAAGAAAAGAAAAGAAGGGGGCAGGAGGGAGAACTCATAGATGGTGCCTTACCATGTGATATTCATAAAGGCAGAAACTCCTTTAACTCCCCGAAGGTAAATCAAGAAGGTATCCAGTTTGAATAAATATTTGCAAACCAATGCCAACAAAGTCAAGAACATAAAAAGAATCTGTTTAAACCAAGACACTCATTACCATAACAAAATACACATTAAAAAATAAGTACAAGAAAAATGATTTTTCGTAAATCCTAGGGAATTAGAGTAGAGGGCATTTGGTAGTAAGTTTGAAAAATCATCATATATGACTTAGTGTTAACAAAAACATTTGCCTATAGGAAAGATAACATTTTGAAAGCCTATATATACGACATCTCACAAGATTATTTTAGTCTAAATAAACTCAAAATTCCATATCAATTTGTTAGTGCAGGGTTGCTCTACTTTCAACATGCCTTGCAGAAACATAATATAAGAGTCAATCCAATTTAAAATCTAGTTTTATTATTTTTTCAAAGACAAAGTTTAGCTACAAAGTTTAGGACAAACTGTTCTAATCAACTAACATGTGTAAAAAATGGCACATGCATTACACTTAACCCAAGTTAACTACACCACCTATTAAAAAATAAAAAATAAAAACTAAAAAACTAAAAACCAATAACCACAAATAAGAGTATTATAAGACATAGTGTCTGGACTTAACCTTCTGTGAACCATTCGATGAAAAAGCTGATGAGCCTCCCTAACCTTCCCTTCTTTACAAAGACCATTCATCAAACATTAATCAACATATTAAATGTATAAGCATTTGGGTGTATCCCAATTCTCCCCATTTCTTCATATACCTCCCAACATCGTTCAACACATCTGAGCTTCACCAACCCATTCAAATGAAAATTGCAAGCAACTACACTAGGGACAAAACCTACCTCCACAAACCTCCTAAAAGTCCTAAAACCTTGTTCAATCACGTTGGTTTCCACATAAGCCTTAATAAGCATATCAAAGACAACTGGATCCCAATTACAAGGAAAAATTTGCTAAATAGTACCATTTTAGAAAACTTTTTGGTGAATAGCATGCGGTTGAAGTTAATTAGTCAAGTAGATTATTTTTGGAACTCGAGTTTGACAAACTCAAGTTCCAAAAACAATCTACTTAACTAATTAACTTCGCCTGTGTGCTACTTTCGTAATTTTTTTCTTCTAAAAACATGCTATTTGGCAAATTTTGCCCAATTACAATGTTCACCGCACAAAACCAAACTTTCAAAAACATCACCATCATCTGGTGAAATAACCTTGTAAAGTTGTAATTTCCAACTAGCTTATGTTGGCTATAATTCCGTGCCAAATTTGATTGTAATTTCTTCAATCATTTCCCTGTTTGTATGTGGGTTTATTTGTAAGGGATGAGTGTGAGAGATCGGTGAAGAATCAAGCTTCAAAAGATGAATTAGTGCGATTCGTGACTAGCTTGCAAGAAGCAACCTGCAAAAAGGCCACGTGTGAAGCACATTACTAGAAGCTGAAGGGTCATACCAGGCTGTTAAGTTCGTGAGTGTTTCGCGAGAAGAGCCATCCCGTGAAGTACCTGCGAAACATTTTGTTTGGCAAAAAGTTAAGTTGCTTTACCAAATTCTTTACCCACACTATAAGTACCCATATTACCCAAGAATTGTAAGGAGTGTTTTTTAGAGTGAAAACCGTAACAGATACACTTGAGAGTTAGAGATTTTAATACCCACAATCATCTACATATTTCCTTGTGGTTTTCCTCAACTCCTACCTCTCCATCTCTACATCCTTGAGAGGTTCATAGCCCAAACACTTACCACACCAGATATGAGTGTTAAGTTAGGTTTTGGTGCTGTTGGGAAGCATTAGAAGGAGCCATTTAGTGGCGCAATTGGGCTGAATTGCGGGATTCGGAAAGCTAGAGAAGATAAGACTCCGAGAAGTCCGTTGGTAGTAGGAGTTTGGAGGGCTTAAGTACATAGGGTAGACTAGACTTGAAGGGTCTTTTGTTATTCGTGTACTCCAACTTTATTCTCTAGTGGATCGTGAAAGTTCGGATTTGTGCTAAAACACAGGAGCTTGTTCAGACCCCCAATTAAAAATTATGGCTAGATTGCTTTTAATCTAACTTAAACAAAGTGTGAAACAAGAGTAAATATGCGCAATGAGCCGATAACACTACTCTAAGCCATATTCATCCACAATCAACAATAAAATGAAAGCTTAAAAAGTAGGGAAGAGAGATGCAAACACAAGATAACACCAAGACGTGTTATTGAAGAGGAAACCGAAGAACTCGGCGAAAAACCTCTCCGCGACCCTCCAAGTCGAAATCAATCGACTAGAGAATAAAGTTGGAGTACACGAATAACAAAAGACCCTCCAAGCCTAGTTTACCCCATGTATTTGAGCCCTCCAAGTTCCTGCTACCAACGGACTTCTCAGAGTCTTGTCTTCTCTAACTTTCCAAATCCCGCAATTCAGCCCGATTGCATCCACTACTAAATGGCTCCTTCCAATGCTTCCTAACAGCACCAAAATCTCACTTAACACTCTGAATGAGTGTGGTAAGTGTTTGGGCTAACAACCTCTCAAGGACATAGAGATAGAGAGGTAGGAGTTGAGGAAAATCATAAGGAAATGTGTAGATAATTGTGGGTATGACCGCAGTGAGCATTTAATTAGTAAATGATCATCCGGACACGCAATGCAATTAAGAGCAATGCTAAATCAATTGCATGTCCAACATACCACATGATGCATTAAAGAAACTAAGGCTAGAAGCAATAGATAACTATAAGCATTAAGAAATGGCTATAAAAACCAAGATACATAAAGTACTAAAGAAAACTACGTTTTAAACTAAAGTACTTGAAAGCTTTAAATAAAGCACTGTAAATAACAAAAGCTATAAAAGCATAAAACATAAACTAGAAAAGCATAACAAAAACCACCAAAATGAACCAATGGTGTTACTACTCCCCTTTAGTCTGTACTCCCCCTCAAGCTAATTTACTCCCCCTTTTTGATTGGAATGGCCAAAGCTCTTAGAATGAGTCGGACTCCAAATCTGATTTCTTCACCATGTCTTGGATCTGAGAAGAGAGGGCAGTGATTTGGCCTTGAAGGTATGTGAGTCGATATGTGAAATCAGCATGGCATGCATTTCTTCTACCCTTCCAAGCATGTAATCAAGGCGGTTGGGTGCTCTGGCTTGTGCTTGAGAAGAAGGCTATGGAGGATCCTCCGGTACAGAAGTAAATTGGTCAATTTCCTTATCGGTGTTGCCTCCTTCTTCTGCATCCTCATCTCTTGGAGTTTGAGATGCACCGGTGCTTGGACCGGGAATGTGAGCCTTACTTCGGATAATGGTTTGCTCACTGATAGGCTCTTTCCTTTGCATGATCGGAAGACCACTTGGAATCTTCACCCTTGCCCTCGATATTAGAGACATGATAAGGCTTGGGAATGGTAGAGTTTGCCTTGACTTTCTCTTCTTGATGCACTTGACGAAGAGATGGTTGATGTGACCACAAATATCAATCTCTTTGTGAGAAAAGAGATCATGTAGGAAGACAGTCCTTGGCGCTGACAAAGTTGTTAGATTCTTTATCGGATAGAGGTTGAATATCATGATGTAGGCCAAAGCTCTTATCTCCGGAGAGAACTCAATCGTGTTTAAGGCCTTCTTCTTGAGTAAATCTCCAAGAACTTGTATGAGAGGCTCAAGTTTCTCTTTCCTTTCATCATAGCGTTAAGAGGTGTGCGGAGTCGTCGATCAAATCTCCGAGAGCTCTTGGATTGACTCCCTTGAAACTATGAACTCTCTCCCCCTTACCCAACAGTTGATGTGGTCGCCTTCCATAAAAGCATTAACAAAGAACTCCCTTATGATGCAATCATAGACATCACCCATAGGATTCAGCAATTTGGTCCATGTCCTTTCCTTGAACACTTCCGGAATGAATGTGTCCTTTAAGGACTCAATGTCCACTCTCCTTTCCAAGACGATCGAAGCATTCTTGTAATGATCGATGTATGCCATGTTAGCATCATCGTTTCTAAACGAATCCGGGGAGTAGCGAGAACGCTTTGCTATTTTCTTTGCTACTGACTTACAAGGAGACATCTACAAAATAACAAACAAACAAACCAAACACAAACATGGTAACAAACTTGATTATATTCAAGTTAGTCCATAAACACGAAATTTTTTTCCTAAAATGGAAATAGACAAGCAAAAATAGTCATAAGAACATGTTATAAGTGCTAAGGGTCTAAAAAGACTTACATAGCATGAGTGAATGCAAAAACATGTCAAGTGATAGAGTGTGTGCATCAAGTGTGCTTGTGGTGTGCATGTGAGGTGCATGAACAATGCATGACAAAGCACTCATGGGGCAAAGTGAGTAAAACACACAACCAATGATCAAAACATGTCAAGCATGCATAATCATGGTAATCCCCAGAAATTTGTACTCAATGGAGTCCAAAACAACGAAAAAAAATACCATATAGGCATTTTATCAAACACTTAGAGTGCACACATGACACTTATATGTGAAACAATGCATGAACATATGAAAATCTTGCCTAAATACATGTTAAAAATGCCACTTGGGGCCAATAAAAACACAAACAAACACAATGGGACACAACTCAATAAAAAAATTCAAAAGATTTGACAAGAAAATGAAAATTTTCCAACCCTTTTCAAAATAACCTCAACGCTAGAAATCCTAGAAACTAAGGCTTAATCTAAGGATTCAATGATTAAAAAGTGTTAAAACATACCTTAGTCAGTCTTAGAGTTGAAATCCCTTGAGTTGTGGTAGAAATTTTAGAGAAAATAGTGTTCTGGGTTGAGAGAGGCGCAGAGGAGGCAAAGTAAGGTTTTTGAAAAACTGTCACTGTTTGGCCTTTAAAAACTGAAAATCTGCTCATTTTGCAAGTAAGTTACTCGCGAAGTACTCGCGAGTTACTCGCAAAATGCCTCAAATGCATAGGACTAATTTTGCGGGAAGCTATTTCTCGCGAAGAAGTCGCGAGGGAGTCGCGAAACTCTCTGTGTAAAATTTTGGAAGAGCTAAACATTAGCTTCCTCATTTTCGCAAATAGGTTGCAAGATATCTTACTCGCGACTTACTCGCAAAAATGCCTCTGAAGGAGTTTTTCAACAAAACAGATTTGGCTTCTTGGAAAAACTCTTAAAACATAAAAGTGATACACAAAAACACTTTCAAAAACAAATAAAATACTCAAAAATCTTTTTGGGTTTGATCATTAAGCAATTGAGTATACACAAATCACATTTGAACACGTACAATCACACAAATGAAATAGGCTTTCATTGAACATTAGACTTGTGTGTTGTGTGTATGAATCAAGTATGAACTAGACCATAGTCTAGTATGAAGCTTCAATGATCAATTCAATTAAGTCATACACAACTAGCACGAAGTCAGGTGACCTATCTCACTAGTAGAAATGAACATATATAACCCCCCACCAAAGTGTTTACAATTGATTGAAAGCTTTTCATTTGGCTTCCGTTTTTCATACTTTTGATCAATACAACTCAATTTTTTGAGCAACGATGCCATGAAATTTTTGATATTTCTTTGATCAATAAGCCTTTGGCTTTGGCACCATACATTTTGAATACATTTTTACTTCACCTTTTCCTAGTCAAACTAGTTTTTGAAGCAAGGCTTTTTCATCTCTTTATCTTTTAGAGATTGACGTTTGAAGAGCTTTTGACATAAAAATAAATGTGAGGAGATATATAGGGACAAGTCTGTGCATGTATCAAGATTAAGCAAGACCATTGACCAATCATTCATGACAAGATTGAAGATCTATTTACAACAATCAAACGTAGATTTCTAGATTTTGCTCACACTTAAAAATGTGCATACATAACAAGCTAAGCTCGTAAATGCACTACGCTATTAGTTCGGAGGTACTAGGCCAAACTCAACATGTGATATACACAACACAAGCGATCAAACTTTTTGTCATTTTTACTTTTTATGAGTTTTTGAATTTTTTCAACACACTAAAAAACAAAGCAATAAAGTAAGATCAACAAAAACAAGGTAAACCAAAACAAAGACCTATAAACAAAACATGCTAGAACAAAGCAATAACTCTAGAAGAATGTGTATGCCATGATGCATGAAACTATGACCCTAAAACACTAGAAGTATTAATGCATGGGCATAGTGAGTGATCATGCATGAGTACCCTTCTTCACCCACATTGTACGAGTGTTTTGAGTGAGGTCCTTAGAAGGAGGGGTACGACCGACATAACTCGCAAACCTTGAGGTAAAGCTAGCTAGGCATAATGAAATGTTTTTCAACATCTCCATAACGTCTCCAATGAGTTGTCCCTCATTTTCTCCTTTAGCTTGATTTCCCTTTGGCATTCTTCTTGAGTTGTCTTGACCACGCGAAGAATCAGCCCTCTTGAGTGCCTGAAGCTTGAAGCAATTTGGCCTTGTATGTCCTCGTATGCCACAATGATGACAGAAATGCTTCACATGAGCTCCCCTTTGATTTTTGGGCAATGACTTCCCTTTTTCTTTTGGTCTTGGACCAATGACTTTCTTCTCAATAGTGGGGATCTCAACCTTGGGCTTCTCTACATTCTTTGCTAGCATAAACTTCATCTCCTTCTTAGGTCTGCTACTTGAGCTTCCTTCACCAATGTAGCCCAAACCAGTCTTATCATTTGAAGGCTTTTGAGATGAGAGTACGCTATCAAGTTTCTTAGTGGAAATGCGCTCTACTTTGACATTTTCTTGAATTATTTGAAGTTCAAGAAACTTGATTTTAGAGTAGGCATTCAGCAACTCTTCCTTTTGCTCTTCAACTTCACATTTAGCATCCTTAAGTTGCACAAGAGTGGATTTGTGCTCTTCTTCAATTTTCCTCATCTTTTTAACAACACTCTTTGCACTTTGGCATATTTGCCACAATCTTCAAGCAACACATCGTACACTTCTTGAAGAATCTTTTCACCCTTGTTGAGGTACACATCCTCATCATCTGAAAGATCAACTTTTTCTCCTTCGAAATGTACACCAAGATCATCAACCAACTTGCTCAATTCATCTCTAGAATCAATAGTGGTAATCGCCATGAAAGCTGAATAGTTTCCATCACTATCACATTCTCCTTCTGCATAGGAATTTGAGCTCTCCGAGTCATTAAGGGTAGTAGCAAACACTTTACCCTTTCCTCTCAAGTAGTTTGGACATTCTTTCTTTAGATGCCCATGCCCATTACATTCATAGCACACAATTCCTTGGGTTGATGATGATTCTTTTCCATCCTTCTTCTTGAATTCTCTCTTATCATTTTTGGATGATGAGAATCTTCCTTTGCCAAACGACTTCCCATTATTCTTCATCTTAAGAAATTTCTAGAAGTTCTTTGTAAGATATGCCACCTCATTTTCAACATCATCTTCATCGGAGGAATCACCGGTTTTCTCATTTATGGTTTTGAGAGCTAGTGATTTGCATGACTTGTGGGAGGGTAGTCCGAGCTCATAGGTTTGAAGAGAGCCAAACAAGTTCTTAAAGGAGCATGGAGGGCTCAAGTACATGGGGTAGACTAGGCTTGGAGGGTCTTTTGTTATTCGAGTACTCCAACTTTATTCTCTAGTGGATCGATTTCGACTTAGAGGGTGTACTCCAACTTTATTCTCTAGGATTTGGACAAGATCAAGATTCAAGAACTTGTTGGCTCTCTTCAAACCTATGAGCTCGGACTACCCTCCCACAAGTCAAGCAAATCACTAGCTCTCAAAACCATAAATGAGAGAACCGATGATTTCTCCGATGAAGATGATGTTTAAAAGGAGGTGGCATTTATAGCAAAGAACTTCCGAAAATTTCTTAAGATAAAGAATAATAGGAAGTCGTTTGGCAAAGGGAGATTCTCATCATCCAAAAATGATAAAAGAGAATTCAAGAAGAAGGATGGTGTAAAATTGTGATTTCCAACTACATTGTGTTGGTTTTAATTCCGTGTCAAATTTGATAGTAATTTTTTCAATCATTTTCCCTGTATGTATGTGGAATTAATTGTAAGGGATGAGTATGAGAGATAGGTGAAGAATCAAGTTTCAAAAGTGAAAGCTCGGATTTGTGTAAAAACACAAGAGCTTGTTCAGAACCCCAAATAAAAATTACGACTAGATAGCTTTTACTCTAACTTATACTAAGTGCGGAACAAGAGTAAATGAGCACAAATAACCGATATCACTACCCTAAGCCATATTCATCCATTATTAGCAATAAAAGGAAAGCTTAAAGAGTAGGGAAGAGAGATGTAAACACAAGATAATACCGAGACGTGTTATCGAAGAGGAAACAGAAGAACTCAGCGAAAAACCTCTCCACGACCCTTCAAGTCGAAATTGATCCACTAGAGAATAAAGTTGAAGTACACGAATAATAAAAGACCCTCCAAGCCTAGTCTATCCCATGTACTTGTGCCCTCCAAACTCTTGCTACCAACTGACTTCTTGGGGCCTTGTCTTCTCTAGCTTTCTGGATCTCGCAATTCAGCCTGATTGCATTCGCCAATGAATGGCTTCTTCCAATGCTTCCCAACAGCACCAAATTCTCACTTTACACTCAGAATGGGTATGGTAAGTGTTTGAGCTAGCAACCTCTCAAGGATGTAGAGATGGAGAGGTAGGAGTTGAGGAAAACCACAAGGAAATGTGTAGATGATTGTGGGTATAACAATCTCTAACTCTCAAGTGTATTCTTTAGAGTTTTCTCTCTGAAAAACACTCCTTACAATATGTGGGTAATGAGGGTATATATAGTGTGGGTAAAGACTTGGTAAAGCAAAACTTCACTTTTTGCCAAACAGAAAGTTTTGCGAGTCCTTCGCAGGTTGGCCTTACTCACGAGACACTCGCGAAAATCTCCAGCCTAGCATGACTCTTCATCTTCCAGTCATGTGCTTTACACGTGGCTCTTTCGCGAGTGAGCTTCTCGCGAGACACTTGCGAAATCCACTTGTTCCTCTTTTGAAGCTTGAGTCTTCACACTCTCTCACACTCATCCCTTACAATTTGAAACCCACTTACATATTGGGAAAAATGATTGAAAAAATTACAATCAAATTTGGCACGAAATTAAAGCCAACACAAAATAGTTGTAAATCACAACTTTACAATCTCTCCCTTTAGCTATTCCATGACAAAACCCCTAAACAGACTCTAGACTTAAACGTGAGTTTGGGAACATAGGCAAAACTCACACCTGATTCAAGAAGCTGTGAAGCACTTGCACCATATACACTTGTATCTTGAAACACTTGCTCATACAACAAACTTTCATTAAGCTCACGACAAGTAGAACACAAGGTACGTATAAGGAAGAAGTAAAATGAGATCAAGATACCAAAATAAATGTAAGCTATGAAGCATAATTTGATCAAACATTAACAGTCATTAGGAAATGACTACAATGAACATTTATCAAGTAAATGATCATTCGGACACGCAATGCAATTAAGAGCAATGCTAAAATCAATTGCATGTCCAACAAGCATGATGCATTAAAGAAACTAAAGCTAAAAGCATTAGAAAGCAATAAGCATCAAAACGGCTATAAAAACCAAGATACAAATTAGTACTATAGAAAATTTAGTTTTAAACTAAAGTACTTAAGATCTTTAAACGAAAGCATTGTAAATATCCAAAAGCTATAAAAGCCTAAAGTAAACTAGAAACCACCAAAATAAACCAATGTGTACTAAAAAGTGTTCCTTTGCTACTTTTCTACTCCCCCTTAAGCTGTACTCCCCCTCAAACTACTCCCCCTTTTTGACTCGAATGGCCAAAGAGACTAGAATGTATCGGACTCCGAATCTGATGCCGGCACCTGCCTCGAGTTTCTCATCATGTCATCAATTTGAGACGAGAGGGCAGTGATTTGTCCTTCAAGGTAGGTGAATTGAGATGTGGAGTGGCTGATGTAGGAAGCTAGCATTCCATGCAACTCTTCAACCCTTCCGAGTAGACGATCAAGGTGATCGGGAGCTCTTGCACGTGCTTGGGAAAAAGGTTATGCAGTGTCCTCTGAAATTGAAGTAAAATGCTCAATTTCCTCTTCAGTGTCTCCTTCTTCTTCAGCAACATCATCTCTTGGAATTTGAGAGACACCTACAGTTGGTCCGGGGATATGAGCTTTGCTTCGGATCATGGTTTGTGCATTTATTGGATCTTCTCTTTGCATCACTTGAAGTCCACTAGGAATCTTCACCCTTGCCCTTGTGATAAGAGACATGACAAGGCTTGGAAATGGTAGAGTTAGCCTTGAATTCCTTTTTGTGATGCATTTGGTGAAGAGGTGGTAGATGTGATTGCAGATGTCGATCTCCATGTGAGTGAAAAGATCATATAGGAAAATGGTCCTCGGTGCTAACAAGTTCGTTAGGTTCCTAATCGGGTAGAGGTTGGAGATCATGATATAGGCCAAAGTTCGCATCTCCGGGGTGAACAGAATGGTGTGCAAGGCCTTCTTGTTGAGTTGTCCACCAAGGATTTCCACAAGGGGTTCTAGTTTCTCCATTCTCTCATCATATGGAAGAGATGTATGTGGAGTCGTCAGTCAAATCTCCAAAACATCCTAAATTGAATCCCTAGTGATTGAGAACTCTCTCCCCCTTAGCCAACAGTTGATGTGATCACTTTCCACAATGGCATTTGCGAAGAATTCTCGAATGATAATTTTAAACACATCGCCCCTCGGATGAAGCAACTTCGTCCATGTCCTTTCTTTGAACACATCCGGAATGAAAGTACAGTCTAAGTCCACAGTCCTCTCTAGGATGATTGGGACCTTTTTGTAGTAATCATTGAAGGCCATATCAGCATCATCGTTTCAGAACGAATCCGAGGAGGTATGTGGATGCTTTGTAGGCTTCTTTGCGGCCGATTTCTTAATAGGAGACATCTGCACAACAAACACAAACACAAAGAAACAAAGACAAACACAAACATGGAAACAAACTTGATTAAATACAAGTTAGTTCAAAAAAAAAAAAAAAACAACAACAAAAGTCCTAAAAAGAACATAAAAAAAAAACTAAAGTCACATGATCATGTTTTAGATGCTAAACATGTAACAAGACTAATCTAGCATGAGTGAAATGCAAAACATGTCAAGTGATTAAGTGTGTGCATCAAGTATGCATGTGGTGTGCATGTGAGATGCATGAGAGATGCATGAACAAAGAACTTATGGGGCAAAGTGTGTAAAACACAGAACCAATGTTTAAAACATGTTAAGAATGTAAAAACATAGTAATTCCCAAAATTTGGTACTCATCGGAGTCCAAAACAATAAGAAAATGTCATTTGGACATTTCATCAAACACTTAGAGTGCATACAAACCACTAACATGTAAAACAATGCATGAAAATGTTGAAATCTTGCCTAGATACACGTTAAAATGCCACTTGGGGCTAACACAAACACAAATAAACACAATGGGACACAGCCTAATCAAGACAATCAAAAATTTTTGCAGAAAAATAAGTTTTTCCCAACACTTTGAAAAAATAACCCAACCTTAGAAATCCTAGAATCTAAGACTTAATCAAAGGAATCAATAGTGAAAAAGTGTTAAAACATACCTTAGATGCTTAGGAGGGATTGACCTTGAGTTTTGGGTGAGATTTTGAGAGAAAATGTGTTTTAGGTTGAGAGAGGCACGGAGGAGGCAAAATGAGAATGTTTGAAAAACTGTCACTGTTTGGCTTTAAAAACTGCAAAATCGCTCATTTCGCGGGTAAGCTTCTCGTGAAGTTACTCACGAAATGGCCACTGAAGCACATTTTCACAGGTAGAATCTTAGTCATGACTTACTCACGGAAATGCCTTTGAAAGAGTTTTTCAATTAAAATGAAATAGACTGTTTGGAAAACAAAACTCTAAACACACAAAATGCATAAAAAAACTTTCAAAAACATATAAAATACTCAAAAATCTTTTTGGGTTTGATCATCAAGCAATTGAGTATACACATCACATTTGAACACGTACAATCACACAAATGGAATAAGCATTCATTGAACATTAGACTTGTGTGTTGTGTGTGTGGATCAAGTATGAACTAGTCTATAGTCTAGTATTAAACTTCAATAATCAATTCAATCAAGTCATACACAACTAGTACGAAGTCAAGTGACTGATCTCACTTGTAGAAATGAACATATATGACCCTTTACCAATGTGTTTACAATTGATTGAAAGCTTTTCATTTGGCTTCCATTTTTCATACTTTTGATCATATACAACTCAAATTCTTGAGAAACGATGCCATGAACTTTTTGATGTATTTTTGACAAATAAGCATTTGGCTTTAGCACTATACATTCTAATACAAATTTGCTCCACCTTTCCTAGTTAAACTAGTTTTTAAAGTAAGGCTTTTTCAGCTTTTTTCTCTTTTTAGAGATAGACATTTGTAGAGCCCTTTTGAAAAAGAAAAAAAAAATTGAGTGTGAGGAGATATATAGGCACAAGTCTACATATGTATCAAGATCAAGCAAGACTTATCAAGATCAAGCAAGACTATTGACCAATCATTCATGACAAGCTTGAAGATCTATTTACAACAATCAAACGAAGATTTCTAGATGTAGCTCACACTTAGAAAATGTGCATACATAACAAGCTAAGCTCGTAAATGCACTACGCCATTAGTATGGAGGTACTAGGCCAAACTCACATGTGATATACACAACACAAGCGATCAAACTTT
This sequence comes from Notholithocarpus densiflorus, assembly GCA_030021035.2. Classification (NCBI taxonomy): domain Eukaryota; kingdom Viridiplantae; phylum Streptophyta; class Magnoliopsida; order Fagales; family Fagaceae; genus Notholithocarpus; species Notholithocarpus densiflorus. The sequence goes on along the minus strand of JARYZH020000071.1, from coordinate 1,634,768 downwards.
TTGAGATTTTTCACTTTTTATGGGTTTTTGAATTTTTCAACACACTCAAAAATAGAACAAACAAAGTAAGATAAAAAAAAAATAAGGTAAACAACAAAACCTTTTAAAAGAAACATGCTTAAAATGGAAGCAATGACACAAGAAGATTGCACATGTCATGATGCATGAAATTATAACCCTAATACGTTGGAAGTATTAATGCATGAGCGTAGTGATTGATCATGCATGTGTACCCTTCTTCACCCACACTGTACGAGTGTTTTGGATGAGATCTCTAGATGGAAGGGTACGACTGACATAACTCTCAAACCTCGGGGTGAAGCTAGCAAGGCATGATGAAATGTTCTTCAACATTTCCATAAAATCTCTAATGAGTTGTCTCTCATTCTCTCCTTTAGCTTGAATTCTCTTTGGCATTCTTCTTGAGTTGTCTTGGCCACGCAAGGAATCAATTCTCTTGAGTGCCTGAAGCTTGAAGCAATTTGGCCTTATGTGCCCTTGCACGCCATAATGATGACAAAAATGCTTCACTTGAGGTCCCTTTTGACTTTTGGGTAATGACTTCCCTTTTTTCTTTTGGTTTTGGACCAATGGTTCTCTTTGCAACAACAGGGGTCTCAATCTTAGGCTTCTCCACTTTAGGCTTCTTTACATTCTTTGCTGACACAAACTTCACTTCCTTCTTAGGCCCGCTGCTTGAGCTTCCTTCATCAATATAGCCTAAATTGGTCTTGTCATTTGAAGATTTTTGAGAAGAAAGCACACTGTCAAGCTTCTTGGTGGAAATGCGCTCCACTTTGACATTTGCTTGAATTATTTCAAGTTCAAGGAACTTGATTTTAGAATACGCATTCAGCAACTCTTCCTTTAGCTCTTCAACTTCACATTTAGCTTCCTTAAGTTGCACAAGTGTGAATTTATTCTCATCTTCAATTTTCTTCATCTTTCTAACCGCATTCTTTGCAACTTTGGCATATTTGCCACAATCTTCAAGCAACGCATCATACACTTTTTGAAGGTTCTTCTCACCTTCGTCGAGACACACATGCTTATCTTCCGACTCTTCAACTTCTTCACCTTCGAAATGTACACCAAGCTCATCAACCAAGTCGCTCAAATCATCTCTAGAGTCAACTGCAGTAATTGCCATGAAGGTTGAGTGGTTTCCTCACTATCACACTCTTCTTCCGTATCGGAATTTGAGCTTTCTGAATCAGTAAGGGTAGTGGCAAACACTTTACCCTTTCCTCTTAAATAGTTTGGACATTATTTCTTGAGATGTCCATGGCCGTTGCATTCATAGCACACGATTCCTTGAGTGGATGGAGAATCCTTCCCATCTTTCTTCTTGAACTCCCTCTTGTCATTTTTGGAGGATGAGAACTTTCCTTTGCCAAATGACTTCCCATTGTTCTTCATCTTGAGAAATTTCTAGAAGTTCTTCGTAAGAAATGCCACCTCTTTTTCTACATCGTCTTCATCGGAGGAATCACCCATTCTCTCATTTATAGTTTTAAAAGAAAGTGATTGCTGGACTTGTGAGAAGGCAGTCCGAGCTCATAGGTTTGGGGAGATCCAATGAGTTCTTGAATCTTTATTTCATCCAAATCTTTACTCTCTTCTATGGTTATGACCTTAGCCCGGAAGCTTTCGGGTAAGGATCTCAAAATCCTCCTCACCACCTTAGCATCTTCAATCTTCTCCCCAAGATTGAGCTTGGCAATCATTATCTTGTTGAGTCTCCCATAGATTGAATCAAACGAGTCATCGTCGCTTATCTTTACTTCTTCAAACCGAGTAATGAGCATTTGAAGCTTGGTGTCCTTGACCTTCTTGGTACCTTCATAGGTTGTCTCAAGAATGATCCACGACTCTTTGGCGGTCTTCACATGTGAGATCCTGTGAAACTCATCAGTAGAAACACCACAGAAAATAGCGTTAATCGCTTTGCTATTGGCGTTTGCCAAAGTAAGAGCAGCCTTATCCCATTCGGATTTGGCAGTAGTGGGTCTTACATACCTATTCTCAACAGAATCCCACACAGTCTCATCAATGGCACACAGAAAAGCACGCACACATACTTTCCAAAAAGCGTAATTGCTCCCATCAAAATAGGGAGGAGCATTGAGAGATTGAGATCTATCCATCTCACTTGGGGTTTAGGATCACAAGAGCTTATTCAGACCCCCAAATAAAAATTACGGCTAAATAGCTTTTAATCTAACTTATACTAAGTGCGGAACAAGAGTAAATGAGCGCAAATAACTAATATAACTACCCTAAGCCATATTCATCCATTATCAACAATAAAAGGAAAGCTTAAAGAATAGGGAAGAGAGATGAAAACATAAGATAACATTGAGACATGTTATCGAAGAGGAAACCGAAAAACTCGGTGAAAAACCTCTCCACGACCCTCAAAGTCGAAATCGATCTACTAGAGAATAAAGTTGGAGTACACGAATAACGAAAGACCCTCTAAGCCTAGTCTACCCTATGTACTTAAGCCCACCAAGTTCCTGCTACCAACTGACTTCTCGGAGCCTTGTCTTCTCTAACTTTCCAGATCTCGCAATTCAGCCCGACTGCATCTGCCAATGAATGGCTTCTTCCAATGCTTCCCAATAGCACCAAATTCTCACTTTACACTCAGAATGAGTGTGGTAAGTGTTTGGGTTAGCAACCTCTCAAGGATGTAGAGATGGAGAGGTAGAAGTTTAGGAAAACCACAAGGAAATGTGTAGATAATTGTGGGTATAACAATCTCTAACTCTCAAGTATATTTTCTAGGGTTTTCTCTCTGAAAAGCACTCCTTACAATATGTGGGTAATGAGGGTATATATAGTGTGGGTAAAGACTTGGTAAAGCAAAACTTCACTTTTTGCCAAACAGAAAGTTCGCGAGTCCTTTGTGGGTTGGCCTTACCCGTGAGACATTCGCAAAAATCTCCAGCCTGGCATGACTCTTCATCTTCCACTTGTTCCTCCTTTGAAGCTTGAGTCTTCACACTCTCTCACACTCATCCCTTACAATTTGAAACCCACTTACATACTGAGAAAAATGACTACAGAAATTATAATCAAATTTGGCACGGAATTAAAGTTAACACAAAATAGTTGTAAATCACAACTTTACAAAAAGTTGAACAAGTGGATTTCGCGATTGGCTCACGACTGTCTCACGAGAAGCTTACCCACGAAAAGAGCCACATGTAGAGCACATGATTGGAAGATGAAGAGTCATGCTAGGCTAGATTTTTCGCGATTGTCTCACGGGTAAGGCCAACCCGTGAAACTCTCTGTTTGGCAAAAAGTTGTGTTTTGCTTTACCAAGTTTTTACCCACACTATTTATACCCCCATTACCCACAAATTGTAAGGAGTACTTTTCAGAGAGAAAACCCTAGAAAATACACTTGAGAGTTAGAGATTGTTATTCCCACAATCATCTACACATTTCCTTGTGATTTTCCTCAACTCCTATATCTCCATCTCTATATCCTTGAGAGGTTGCTAGCCCAAACACTTATCACACCCATTCTGAATATAAAGTGAGATTTTGGTGTTGCTGGGAAGCATTGGAAGGAGCCATTCATTGGCGGATGCAATCGGGCTGAATTGCGGGATCCGGAAAGCTAGAGAAGACAAGGCTCCAAGAAGTCAGTTGGTAGTAGGAGCTTGGAGGGCTTGGAGTGTAGACTAGGCTTGGAGGGTCTTTTGTTATTTGTGTACTCCAACTTTATTCTCTAGTGGATCAATTTCGACTTGGAGGGTCGTAGAGAGGTTTTTCGCCGAGTTCTTCGATTTCCTCTTCGATAACATGTCTCGGTGTTATCTTGTGTTTGCATCTCTCTTCCCTACTCTTTAAGCTTTCATTTTACTGTTGACAATGGATGAATATGGCTTAGGGCAGTATTAACGGTTCTTTGCGCTTATTTACTTTTGTTCCGCACTTAGTATAAGTTAGAGTAAAAGCTATCTAACCGTAATTTTTAATTGGGGGTCTGAACAAGCTCTTGCGTTTTGGCACATATCCGAGCTTTCAATTGGTATTAGAGTGGGTACACTTATCGGATTTCATTATCCTAGTGTGATCCTAGACCCCAAGTGAGATGAATAGATCTCAATCCCTTAATGCTCCTCCTTACTTTGATGGGAGTAACTATGCTTTTTGGAAAGTACGTATGCGTGCTTTTCTTTGTGCTATTGATAAGACAGTGTGGGATTCTGTTGAGAATGGGTATGTAAGACCCACTACTGCCAAATTCGAATGGGATAAGGCTGCTCTTGCTTTGGCAAACGCCAATAGCAAAGCAATTAATACTATTTTCTGTGGTATTTCTACTGATGAGTTTCACAGGATTTCGCATGTGAAGACCGCCAAAGAGCTGTGGACCATCTTGAGACAACCTACGAAGGTACCAAGAAAGTTAAGGACACCAAGCTTCAAATGCTCACTACTCAGTTTGAAGAAGTAAAGATGAGCGACGATGAGTCGTTTGATTCCTTCTATGGGAGACTCAACAAGATAGTGATTGCCAAGCTCAATATTGGGGGGAAGATTGAAGACACCAAGGTGGTGAGGAAAATCTTGAGATCCTTACTCGAAAGCTTTCGGGCTAAGGTCACAGCCATAGAGGAGAGCAAAGACTTGGATGAGATAAAGATTCAAGAACTCATTGGATCTCTCCAAACATATGAGCTCAGACTGCCTTCTCACAAATCTAGCAAATCCCTTGCTCTCAAAACTATAAATGAGCGAATGGGTGATTCCTCTTATGAATACGATGTAGAAAAGGAAGTGGCGTTTCTTGCGAAGAACTTCCAAAAATTTCTCAAGATGAAGAATAATGGAAAGTCGTTTGGCAAAGGAAAGTTCTCATCCTCAAAAACTAACAAGAGGGAGTTCAAGAAGAAGGATGGGAAAGACTCGTCATCAACTCAAGGAATCGTGTGCTATGAATGTAATGGGCATGGACATCTCAAGAAAGAATGTCCAAACTACTTGAGAGGAAAGGGTAAAGTGTTTGCAACCACCTTTAGTGATTCAGAAAGCTCAAATTTCGATGCGGAAGAAGAATGTGATAGTGAGGGAAACTATTCAGCTTTCATGGCAATTACCGTAGTTGACTCTAGAGATGAGTTAAGCGACTTGGTTGTTGAGCTAGGTGTACATTCCGAAGGTGAAGAAGTTGATGACTCAGAAGATGAAGATGTGTATCTTAATAAAGGTGAGAAGAACCTTCAAGAAGTGTATGATGCGTTGCTTGAAGATTGTGGCAAATATGCCAAAGTTGCAAAGAATGCAGTTAAAAAGATGAAGAAAATTAAAGAAGAGAATTAGTCCACACTTGTGCAACTCAAGGACGCAAAATGTGAAGTTAAAGGGCTGAAGGAAGAATTGTTGAATGCCTACTCGAAAATCAAGTTCCTTGATCTTGAAATCATTCAAGAAAATGTCAAAGTGGAGCGTATTTCCACCAAGAAGTTGATAGTGTGCTCTCTTCTCAAAAATCTTCAAATGACAAGATCAGTTAGGCTATACCGGTGAAGGAAACACAAGTACCGGGCCTACGAAGGAAGTGAAGTTTGTGTCGGCAAAGAATGTAGAGAAGCCTAAAGTGGAGAAGCCCAAGATTGAGACCCCTGTTGTTGCAAAGAGAACCATTGGTCCAAAACCAAAGGAAAAAGGTAAGTCATTACCCAAAAGTCAAAGGGGACCTCAAGTGAAGCATTTCTGTCATCATTGTGGCGTGCGAGGGCACAAAAGGCCAAATTGCTTCAAGCTTTAGGCACTCAAGAGGGCTAATTCTTTGCATGGCCAAGACAACTCAAGAAGAATGCCAAAGGGAATTCAAGCTAAAGGAGAAAATGAGAGATAACTCATTGGAGATGTTATGGAAATGTTGAAGAACATTTCATCATGCCTTGCTAGCTTTACCCCGAGGTTTGAGAATTATGTCGGTCGTACCTCTCCATCCAAGGATATCACCCAAAACACTCGTACAGTGTAGGTGAAGAAGGGTACTCATGCATGATCACTCATTATGCCCATGCATTAATACTTCCAACGTATTAGGGTTATAGTTTCATGTATCATGACAAATGCTCTTCTTGTGTCATTGCTTCCGTTTTAAGCATGTTTCTTTTACAAGTCTTTGTTTGTTTTCCTTGTTTTTGTTGATCTTACTTTATTGTTTTGTTTTTGAGTGTGTTGAAAAATTCAAAAACCCATAAAAAGTGAAAAATCTCAAAAAGTTTGATTGCTTGTGTTGTATATATCATATGTGAGTTTGGCCTAGTACCTCCGTACTAATGGCGTAGTGCATTTACAAGCTTAGCATGTTATGTATGCACATTTTTTAAGTGTGAGGGACATTTAGAAATCTACATTTGATTGTTGTAAATAGATCTTCAAGCTTGTCATGAATGATTGGTCAATAGTCTTGTTTGATCTTGATACATGCGTAGACTTGTGCCTATATATCTCCTCACATTTTTTTTTTCTTTTTCAAAAGAGCTCTTCAAATGTCAATCTCTGAAAAGAGAAAGAGCTGAAAAAGCCTTGCTTCGAAAATTAGTTTGACTAGGAAAAGGTGGAGCAATTTTGTATTGAAATGTATGGTGCCAAAGCCGAAATGCTTATTTGTCAAAGATATATCAAAAAGTTCATGGCATCGTTTCTCAAGAATTTGAGCTGTATTTGATCAAAAGTATGAAAAATGGAAGTCAAATGAAAAGCTTTCAGTCAAATGTAAACACATTGGTAAGGGGTTATATATGTTCATTTCTACAAGTGAGACAGGTCACTTGATTTCGTACTTGTTGTGTATGACTTGATTGAATTGATCATTAAAGCTTCATACTAGACAAAGGACTAGTTCATACTTGATCCACACACACAACACACAAGTCTAATGTTCAATGAATGCCTATTCCATTTGTGTGATTGTACATGTTCAAATGTGATGTGTATACTTAGTTGCTTGATGATCAAACCCAAAAATATTTTTGAGTATTTTATATGTTTTTGAAAGTGTTTTTATGTCTTTTTGTGTGTTTAGAGTTTTTCCAAATAGTCTATGTTATTTTTGTTGAAAAACTCTTTCAGAGGCATTTTCGCGAGTAATTCGCAAGTAAGAACCTACCCGTGAAAATAAGGAAGTCAATTTCAGTATTTCTAGAAATTTACACAGAGAGTTTCGCGACTATTTCGCGAGAAGAAGCTTCTCGCGAAATTTGTCAAAATGCTTTAGAGGCCATTTTACGAGTAACTTCGCGAGAAGCTTACCTGCGAAATAAGTGGTTTTTTAGTTTTTAAAAGCCAAACAGTGACAGTTTTTCAAATCACTCTCTTTTGCCTCCTCCATGCCTCTCTCAACCTAAAACACTCTTTCACTCAAATCTCACCCAAAACTCAAGATCTTTCATTCCTAAAACTCATCTAAGGTATGTTTTCACTCTTTTTCACTCAAGTATTAGATTCTAGGATTTCTAGGGTTGGGTTTTTTTGAAAGGGGTTGGGAAAAAACTTATTTTCTTGCAAATTTTTTTAATTTTCTTGATTGGGCTGTGTCCCATTGTGTTTGTTTGTGTTTGTGTTGGCCCCAAGTGGCATTTTTAACATGTATTTAGGCAAGTTTTCAACATGTTCATGCATTGTTTTACATGTTAGTGGTTTGTATGCACTCTTAAGTGTTTGATGAAATGCCCAAATGGCATTTTCTCGTTGTTTTGGACTCCGATGAGTTCCAAATTTAAGGGATTACTATGTTGTTACATTCTTGATATGTTTTAAATATCGGTTGTGTGTTTCACACACTTTGCTCCATGAGTGCTTTGTCATGCATTGCTCATGCATCTCACATGCACACCACATGCACACATTTGATCACTTGACATGTTTTGCATTTCACTCATGCTAGGTAAGTCTTGTTAGACTTTTAGCACTTAAAACATGATCTTGTGACTTTGTTTGCTTGCTTTTATGTTCTTTTTAGGACTTTTTTGTTCGTTTTTGAACTAACTTGTGTCTAACCAAGTTTGTTTCCTTGTTTGTATTTGTTTTTGTTTCTTTGTGTTGGTGTTTTTGTTTCAAAGCGTCCCCGCACCTCCTCAGATTCGATCTAAAACGACGATGCTGATATGGCTTTCACTGATCATTACAAATGGGCCCCAATCTTTCTAGGGAGGACTGTGGACTTAGATTCTCTTGAGGGCACCTTCATTCCGGACGTGTTCAAAGAAAGGACATGGACGAAGTTGCTTAATCCGATGGGTGATGTCTTTGAAGATATCATTCGAGAATTCTTCGCCAATGCCATTGTGGAAGGTGATCACATCAATTGTTGGCTAAGAGGGAGAGAGTTCTCAATCTCAAGGCAATTGATTCAAGAGATTTTGGAGATTCGTCCGACGACTTCGCACACATCTCTACAATATGATGAGAGAAGAGAGAAACTAGAACCCCTCGTGGAAATCCTTGGTGGACAACTTAAGAAAAAGGCCTTGCACACCATTACGTTCACCTCGGAAATGCGAGCTTTGGCCTACATCATGATCTTCAACCTCTACCCAGTGAAGAACTTGACGAATTTGTCAGGACCGAGGACCATATTCCTATTTGATCTCTTCACTCACAAGGAGATTGACATTTGCAATCACATTTATCACCTCTTCATAAAAAGCATCACAAAAAGGAATTCAAGGCTAACTCTACCATTCCTAAGCCTTGTCATGTCTCTTATTTTAAGGGCAAGGGTGAAGATTCCAAGTGGACTTCAAGTGATACAAAGAGAAGATCCTATTAGTGAGCAAACCATCATTCGAAGCAAAGCTCATATCCCTGGACCAACTGTTGGTGTCTCTCAAATTCCAAGAGATAATGCTAATGAAGAAGGAGGAGACATTGAAGAGGAAATCGAGCATTTCACTTCAGTTCTGGAGGACACTGCATAACCTTCTTCCCGAACGCGTGCAAGAGCACCCGATCGCCTTGATCATCTAATAGGAAAGGTTAAAGAACTACATGTAATGTTAGCTTCTCATATCAGCTACTCCACATCTCAATTCACATGCCTTGAAGGCCAGATCACTGCCCTCTTGTCTCAGATTGATGACATGATGAGGAAATCAGAGCCGAAGTCAGATTCGGAGTCCAATGCATTCTAGTCTCTTTGGCCATTCCGGTAAAAAATGGGGAGTAGATTGAGGGGGAGTACAGCTTGAGGGGGAGTAGCAAAGTAGCAAATTTTAGTATACATTGGTTTATTTTGGTGGTTTTTAGTTTACTTTAAGTTTTTATAGCTTTTGGATGTTTACAGTGCTTTCGTTTAAAGCTTTCAAGTACTTTAGTTTAAAACTTAGTTTTCTTTAATACTGTTTTATATCTTGGTTTTTATAGCCGTTTTGATACTTATTGCTTTCTAATGCTCCTTGCTTTAGTTTCTTTAATGCATCATGTGTTTGTTGGACATGCAATTGACTTTAGCGTTGCTCTTAATTGCATTGCGTGTCTAGATGATCATTTACTTGATAAATGGTCATTGTAGTCATTTCCTAATGACTGTTCATGTTTGATCAAGATATGGTTCATGTTATACTTTTCTTTTGGTACCTTGACCGCATTTTTACTTGTTCCTCATATGGGCCTTGTGTTCTACATGTCTTGAGCTTAATGAAGTTTTGTTGTTATGTGCAAGTGTTTCAGGATACATGTGTATATGATGCAAGTGCTTCACAACTTCTAAAATTAGGTGTGAGTGAGTTTTGCCTTTGTTCCCAAACTCACGTTTAAGTCTAGAGTCTGTTTAGGGGTTTTGTCACGAAATAGCCAAAGGGGGATTTCCAAATACATTGTGTTGGCTTTAATTCTGTGCCAAATTTGATTGTAATTTCTTCAATTATTTTCCCTGTATGTATGTGGGATTAATTGTAAGAGATGAGTGTGAGTTGAATAAGTGGATTTTGTGATTGGCTCACGACTGTCTCGCGAGAACCTTACCCACGAAAAGAGTCACGTGGCATATGATTGGAAGAAGAAGAGTCGTGCTAGGTTGGATTTTTCGCGACTGTCTCGCGGGTAAGGCCAACCCGCGAAGGACCTGCGAAACTCTTTGTTTGGCAAAAAGTTGTGTTTTGCTTTGCCAAGTCTTTACCCACACTATATATACCCTAATTACCCACAAATTGTGAAAAGTGCTTTTTAGAGAGAAAACCTTAGAAAATACACTTGAGAGTTAGAGATTGTTATACCCACAATCATCTACACATTTCCTTGTGGTTTTCCTAAACTTCTACCTCTCCATCTATACATCATTGAGAGGTTGCTAGCCCAAACACTTACCACACTCATTCTGAGTGTAAAGTGAGAATTTGGTGCTATTAGGAAGCATTGGAAGGAGCCATTCATTGGTGGGTGCAATCGGGTTGAATTGCGAGATCCAGAAAGCTAGAGAAGACAAGGCTCCGAGAAGTCAGTTGGTAGCAGGAGCTTGGTGGGCTCAAGTACATGGGGTAGACTAGGCTTGGAGGAACTTTTGTTATTCATGTACTCCAACTTTATTCTCTAGTGGATCGATTTCGACTTGGAGGGTCGCAGAGAGGTTTTTTGCCAAGTTCTTCGGTTTCCTTTTCAATAATACGTCTCGGTGTTATCTTGTGTTTGCATCTCTCTTCCCTACTCTTTAAGCTTTCATTTTACTGTTGATAATGGATGAATATGGCTTAGGGCAGTGTTAACGGTTCTTTATGCTTATTTACTTTTTGTTCTGCACTTAGTATAAGTTAAAGTAAAAGTTATCTAGTCGTAATTTTTAATTGGGGGTCTGAACAAGCTCTTGTGTTTTAGTACAAATCCAAGCTTTCAGATGGGAAAGAATCATCATCAACCCAAGGAATTGTGTACTATGAATGTAATGGGCATGGGAAGAATGTCTAAACTACTTGAAAGGAAAGGGCAAAGTGTTTGAAACTACCCTTAGTGATTCGGAGAGCTCAAATTCCAATGCGGAAGGAGAATGTGATAGTGATAAATACTATTCAGCTTTCATGGTGATTACCGCGATTTATTCTAGAGATGAATTGAGCGAGTTGGTTGATGATCTTGGTGTACATTCTGAAGGCGAAGAAGTTAAAGTTTCGAATGATGAGGATGTGTACCTCAACGAGGGTGAAAAGAATCTTTAAGAAGTGTATGATGCATTGCTTGAAGATTGTGGCAAATATGCCAAGGTTGCAAAGAGTGTTGTTAAAAAGATGAAGAATATTGAAGAAGAGCACAAATCCACTCTTGTGCAACTTAAGGATGCGAAATTTGAAGTTGAAGAGCTGAAGGAAGAGTTGCTGGATGCCTACTCTAAAATCAAGCCATAATTTTTAATTGGGGGCTGAACAAGCTCTTGTGTTTTAGCACAAATTTGAGCTTTCAAACTTTAACCATTTCTATCAATTCAGACAACAAGTTCATGGCTTGATAAAATTTTCTAGACCAAATCAGAGTATGAACAACAATAGAGTAATTCTAGATAGTGGGGTTTGAGACTTAAATCATTCTTGACCCAATTGAAGAATGTGAGAGTTGATGAGAAATCAGCTTGAAACCTCAACAAAACTTAAAAAAGGAAAAAAAAAGAAAAGAAAAAAAAAAGCTAGCAAATCCACTTCAGTTCTTGAAGGAATCATGGTTATCAAGGAAAAAAGGGAAATTTAGTTTTGACCGGTGAAGCAACGGAGCAACGTACAAGAGGTGGCTTTGAGCTGCGGAGACTGGGTAGGCCAATGATGGAGATAGAGGAGGGTTTGGGGTCATTGGTGGTGGAGGGAGAAGAAGGCCTGGGGGTGACTAGTGGGAGCTGGGTTTTTGGGTTATATCTTTCAAAGAAGTCCGAGAGAGAGAGAGAGAGAGAGAGAGAGAGAGAGAGGTTTTTTAGTTTTTATTTTTTATTTTTTATTTTTTTAATAGGTGGTGTAGTTAACTAGGGTTAGTTGGGTTAAGTTTACTTAAGTAATCATGTGCAGTGCATGTGCCATTTTTTTACACATGTCAGTTTATTAGAGCAGTTTGTAGCCTTAGGCTACAACAAGTTTTGTAGCTAAATTTTGTCCCCTTTTTTTATTGGTAAGTTACGGATCCAATGGATATTAAACCCACAACCCTACCCTTCGGCCTTCACCTAGCACTAGTAGTAGTAAAATTGGGGTTTCTCCATATGAAATTCATTCACTTTAATTCCAATTTCAATTGCAAGAATAATACATAGAGATAAGATTATTCACCATAACTTCGACTTGGCACGGACCTCATTTGTAGCCCAAAGTTTCATCCAATAAATCTTTGGATGCTCATTGGTTTCAGAAGGCAGACCCCTCCCCACCACCTGGTATTGATGAAACCATAACCAACCAAACCAATGTCAATTCAAAACCCCACCATAAACTCATCATCATAAAACGTAATTCCTAAGAGTGCTCCATATTCAAGACCAAAACAAATAACACAAATCATCACTCAATTGAGCCAAATACAAATGTGGGCAAGGAAATAATTGACTTAAGAGATCATAACCAAACCCATGAAGCAAGCTAAAAAATTTAACCATTTGGTAGCCGGGAAAATGCAGGAAAAGCAAAGAAAAGACAAATTTAGGTCCATACATATCCTAGGTTTTTCCATTACAAGATAGAAAACCCACTTATAACTATGAAACATAAACATATTTTAGTTTGCCCCACCAAAACCCATATCTTCTAGCCCTACTTGGTTGCTTCCATGGTTTGCTTCTCTCCCTCTTTCTTTTCAACTTAATACCTCAATCATCAAAAACCCATTTTAGTCTTCTCTCATTTTAGGCGTAAATGCACTTTTGGTCCCTACATTTTGGGGTCATTTCTATTTTGGTCCCTACATTTCTATTTTACCACTTTTAGTCCATAAACCAATTAACGCGTGACATTTAAGTCCTTACCGTCACCCAACTAACGGAAAAGCTGACGTGGCTGATGGCAAATTAAAATAATAATTAAATAAATCTATTTTGGCATTAAAAAGGCCACATCAGCATCTAAATTAAAAAAAAAAAAAATTTTAACTGAATAAAAAAAATTACAAACAGAATTAAAAACAAAAAATCATATGAATGGAGATCTCAGATCCTTGAACAAGAACAATAAGATTAGAACAACACACAAGAACACACAAGAAAACCCATAAACTCATAAACCCCATAAACTCATAAATTTCGCATTCAAATTATCAAATTCCTATTCCAAATTCATCTTGATCATGAACACATGAGAGCAACAAACCCAGAATATTCAATCCCAAGAACAAAAGAATAGAAACCCAAAATATTCCAAAATTTGTACACCAATTCTTCCACAAAAATCAATTGTACACGAACACCAACCCAGATCTGAATGGTTTTTTTTTTTCTTTCCTTTTTTATGTTCTTATCAGGAGCAGATCTGGGTTTGGAGCAGATCCAATGGCCTCGTTTCTGGGTTTGGAGCAGATCTGGGTTTGGGTTAAAAAACTCCCAATACTTTTCTTTGCCGCTTCTTTCATTTCATTTGAGCCAAAACTAAAAATGGCTGCTGTTGCTGCTTCCATTTCTTCAACGAGCTTATTCTCTCCCTACGCTCTCGCTCGCCCCAAAACTCACAACCCTCAGCCTCACAAGCCCTCCAATTCCAATTCCAAGAGAAAGCAACCGCTACGAAACCCTTCAGCTCCACCCCCACGCACCTACGACAGAGAGACACAGCTCCACTCCACACTCCGTTGAAGGTCCGACGTCCACCCACACTCCAACGCAGCTCCACCCCACACTCCGACGCCAATCCGGTGAGTTTTCTCCCTCTTCTTCTCTTCTCTCACCTTCGCCCACTTCGAGCTATGCATGTACCCAATCCACAAAGGCAAAAATCTCCCTCACGCCGGAGAAGCCATACCCACCTCCAACATCTTCAATCTGTCGCCGACGAAGCCAATCTATGGGTTTGGGTTTTGATTTGTAGAGGAGGAGCATGACTGATTTGGGTTTGGGTTTTGAGGAGCGTGACGTGTAGGTTGCGATTTGGGTTTTGGTGGTGGTCGATCTGAGATTTTGGGTTGTCACGTTGGACATCAGCGTGGGGTCGTGGTGCTGTGGGTAGCAGCTCGCTGTGGGTCTTGGGATTGAGATCTGTGCAGTGGTTGATTTGAGTTCAATTTTTCTGGGTTTGAGAAGTCCTGGGATTGAGTTTAATTTTTCTGGGTCTTGGGATTGAGTTTAATTTTGTTTTTAATTTTTTTTTTTTTTGGTTTAAATTGTTTGACATGGCTTTTTATAAAAATAAAATAAAATGCTGACGTGGCATATAAAAATGCCAAATAATATTTTAATCGCCACATCAGTGCCATGTCAGCTAATAGGGTGTTCCGTCTGCCATCTCAGCTTTTCCCATTAGTTGACTGACGGTAAGGACTTAAATGTCACGTGTTAATTGGTTTAGGGACTAAAAGTGGTAAAATAAAAATGTAGGGACCAAAATAGAAATGACCCCAAAATGTAGGGACCAAAAGTGCATTTACACCCTCATTTTATTCAGCATTTGCAAAGTTTATTAGAACCCCATTTGAAAATTTTGTACTTTTTTTTTTTTCTTGGTGTCATTGTGTGTGCAGCCGTGCAGGAACAAGTTGAAGAGACTTATTGGTGAAACCTGATGCTGTGCAACGTGGACTCGTAAGCTTTACTTTAATTTGTTTGCAATTCTTGACAAACCTATGTCAAATTTGGTTGGTGAGATAGCATAGGGTAAAATTCTAAGACTACATTGTTCGTGACCTGAGAAGACAAAAACCTCTAATAAATTGAGGCATTGAACCTAATTGCTTGTTTAGGTGAAGAGAAATTTATATTTTCCTGAGAATCATTTGGCTTTCTGAGCTTAAGTTTTATTGGATAAAAGTTGCAACAGAATGAATGGTACAGAAGACAATGAGCTATATGCTGAATTCAAAAACAGCAACATGAAAATAGTAAATGGGTAGAGAAAAAGCAAAAAAAAAAAAAAGTCACTAGCTTAATATTTCACTCACAATCATTTAGTCCTATCGTAATTAAGATAAATACCTTCATCTTGTTCCATGGCATCAACGTCATCCTCACATCCCTCTAAAGGTTCAGAATGCTTTTGAGTCGAAACCAAATTTAAAGCATTTCTTATAGCTTCAGCATGTGCAGCATAACCAACACTTGCAACAGAATCCGGTATAGTGGATGGTGTATCTAACAGAATCAACCGTTATAATTATATCATTAGCATTATAATGTTCAACATATTCTCAAAACAGAGCTTTAAGGGAAGAAAAAAAAAACCACCACCCTAGTCCTTACCATCTTTCTCAATCATTCGGTGAAATGGTGTCCTGGGTTCAGAAATATTTTTCCGCACAGGTCTATTTGCCTCAGTTTCAACAAGATTAGCTTCATCCCATCTTACACATCCCCTAGCCATAACAAAATTGATATAAGCGTACATAATAAGTTCTCATTAATAAAAAAATACAAGAGTGAAATCTAACACTAAAACTAAAAGTTCATAAGTTTTTACATTGTGCTCAAAGCCCAACTTTGTGTTGATATACTCAACCAATAGAAGATCTAATTTACTTTCTTCAGAGTACCCATATTTTGAAGGGTCTACAGGCCAGCCATGTGACTGAAGGCAACATAGCTCATTACCTGCCCTGAGTATCCATGTCATGTCCGTGTTTGTGTTCATACTTCTTAGACTAATTGAAGGCAAATGCTTTTAAAAATTAACACTGCCTTCCTCTAGAAATTTCTAGAGTTTCTCACTCAATCTCTTTCTCTCCGTAATTCTCTAGAGCTTCCCTGCATAGTTTAATCTCGGCCACAAATTTTTAACTTGTCTAGAAGGTTGGTGAAAGAGAGAATTTTTACTGATAGTGAAAGACAATAAAAGAATGTGCTAGAGAATTCATAGTCCTTGAGTTAACCGGCTTTAAGCATGTATAAATATGTAGAAGTGGTGCTCAGTTTTCGTGTGTCATAAGCACCAAGTTAGAGTAATGTGAAGCAAGTAAAGTCCTCATAGTGTTAGTAGTGTCAGGTGTGTGCAAGTTTATTTGGTGAGTGACTGCATTAAATAAAAAGCTAGTGTGTGAAGTGAAAGAAAGTGCTGTGTGTGCTCTTGTGCACTAGTGTCAGTGTATGTGAGTCAATTTGGTGTTGTTTAGTTCAACAATTTGGTATCACAGCTTCCTCTAACTCAACAAATGCATCCAATAATAATGTCTCTCTCTTTATTACATCGTGTGTGTGTACAGAATGTGCAATGATGCTAATCCATTTCTACCCTTTTAATAAATGACAAATTCTAATGCTTCCTCCTCCATATCTGAAAAGTTCATCCTAAGCATCAATATGAATAAAATAAAAAAATTCATGTGCATCCATTAGATGAATATTCATTTAGCAGCCTCCAGGAATGAATTCAAAAGCAGTAACAAATCGTGATTATCTAAAATACTATCATAATTGATGCATAATTGTGATCATCTAAAATTCTTTTACAACACAAAAGACCATTAAAATAAAAAAGACAAATATATTATTAAAGCATTATATATATTGACATATTGATGGTTTCTTAAAATGCTGCTAACAAATTTTCATATTTCTTAGTCTCCACCATTAGTCCTACTTTCATCGGGATAACCAAATAAAAAATCACATCTGCTAAACAATAGTAGTTCTATTTTTCTAAAATATACAACTAATAAGCATCAGCCCCCTCCAAACCAGAATGTATATATATATATTTAAAATAGAAATGTGAAACTACCTTTTGACCCAAAGGACACAGTCATAATTTGGTTACAACTATTACAAGAAACTATTTACATCATATCAACTGATGCACCTGTTTTGATACATTTAGGTTCATTACAAATACTTACTATCTCACAGGTTTAACAGCATGAATCAACTATAATCTAAGGGAAAAACAGAAGTATGACACCTTATAAGAAAAATTATTCTGCCTAAGGAGCATAATAAATGATTCAGGCCAAGATTTATACTTATAATCACCTGTCTGACATTATGAACAGAAGCTTTCTGCTGATTGGCTTCCCTTAGTCTTTCAATAGACTGAACTTTCCCTTCCAAACATTCTTCATGCACATCAGTTTATAGGCTACCTGCATAGTTCAAGAAAGTGCACAAAACCCAACACTTAAATATTACCCTCATATTCAAATGAATAAGCAGAGAACTAGTTTAGACGTGCTTGCACAGAAAATTGATGACATGCTTGCATACCAAAACCAATGGGCCAATGCCCCTAATGTAGACATGTTTGATGCAAAAGAGATGTTCCTAGCCCAAAATTCACTTTGGAAGTTAATACAAGTTAACTAACTAAGGACTGTCTCAAATCCTGCAGCGTCAATAATGACTCTAATATCAGGTGATTAGAAACCCTGAACCAATGGAAGATTACCGCAAACCCTAAGATTCTACACCAAACAAAAATGCCCATCACCAAAAATATCCATCCACAAAGAAGAATTCAAGTGAGTGACATTAAAATTACAAAAATCCTGACCAATTGAGAAAAGCTTAACAACCATCAACTATGGTGATCTCCTAATATCAGGGCCACCAAAAAAAAAAGGGAAAAGATTGAGTGCTGCACCAACCTGACTAAGGTCCTAAAAAACATAGTTTCTTTACCATTTTATAGACACTATAACAAGACAGACATCTGAAGTCAAATTGAATAACATGAAAAAAAAATACTGAAAAATTATAAAACATGATATACTAATTGAATGTATTAACAAAACTCTATCATCACATACAATTATGGACTCTGCCAATTCAAGGTTGATTAATAAGAGACTTGAAAAAAAAATCGTCAAGTAGAGCTTCTAAATCATCAATATAAAGAGGCCCTGGTGGGGGAAAAAAACCAATTTTATCAGTGAAAGAATTGAAACAACAGTTCTATTGTGAAATCAATAACAATAGGGATTAAAGTTTCCCCACCTACATCTTAAACGAAAGATAAAATTACTGAGATCACAAAGCCCAAACAAATACCAAACCCCCCATCAATCTTAGATTTCTTGAGGAAGTTCATATCATATAATCCTTATCGATCCCTACTTTTCTTTGCAAAATCAAGTACTCAACTGAATTAATTAAACAATAAAAAAGAATCCAAACTAGTGAACAAGACCCAATTAAACCTCAATTAATTCCTATACAGCCAAGCAAATTGACTAAAAAAAAAAATCAATTTTCACTACAAAACTTACTACATTATATAGATTAAAAAAAACCCATTAGTTAATAAAACAAAATTAAACCTCTAATTTCCCATGTCAAAAAGAAAACCAATTTTGTTAATTTTGACCAAATTTCCCAATCATATCATATTCTAATCACAAATTAGCTAATTCCAACCACACAAAGCCAATTAATAAGTAAAAAACGACATTTTTTAACCCAAGACAAAGGGGACTAGGAGACAATATCATAGCTGAGTTTATGTACCAAACCAATATGCAGAGTGAGAGATGTGAAAGATAATAGAAATGTGAATTCAATAAACTAATAAATCACAAACCCAATAACTTTTCATATTGTTCTGGGCTGATAAGCAGGCAAAGCCAAGAAATGTAATTTAAAGTTTAACAAAAAAAAATGTTCAAATTTAAAGTTTAACAAGAAAAATATGAGATTTTCCTTAAAACCAAAACTGTTTTCAGTAAGGATATTACCTGCAAGAATCCATGACCCTTTTGCCCCATCACCCTACGGATCAAACAAACAAAGTGTAAGGGATTTCACAATTTGCTCCAATACCAATGGGCTTGGTCTGCGATCGAATGCTATAAAAGATTTGTGCCCCCTCATCCTTCACCAATTGGTCATTGGTTGAGGTGGTATGGAACTCAGTCTGCCAAGTAAGTGGTCTCAGGTTCGAATCCTGGGAATGGTGAAACTTGGAGGGTTTCCACTCGATAACTAGGATTGCGAATGCTGTAGCTGAAAGGGGGCTGAGGGAAGTGTTCTATCCCGTTACCAATTGGTTGTTGGATGGATTGGTAAGGCACACGGTTCGACAAGTGGTATCAGAGCCAAGGTCATAGGTTCGAGTCGTTGGAGCCGCATTGTGAGGGAGGGATTGTGAGGGATTTCACAATTTGCTCTAATACTAATGGGCTTGGTTTGCGATCGAATGCTATAAAAGATTTGTGCCCCTTCATCCTTCACCAATTGGTCGTTGGATGAGGTGGTATGGAACTCAGTCTGCCAAGTAAGTGGTCTCAAGTTCGAATCCTGGGAGTGGTGAAACTTGGAGGGTTTCCACTCGGTAACTAGGATTAGGAATGCTGTAGCTGAAAGGGGGCTGAGGGAAGTGTTCTATTCGGTTACCAATTGGTGGTTGGATGGATTGGTAAGGCACACGGTCCGACACAAAGTGAAGCATCTTTCTTTCGATCTTTTGAGTTTTGACAAAGGAATACATAAGAATATATTCATAGACGCAAAGAGAATAATAAGAGAGAGAAAGAGAGACTTAGAATCTCTCTCTCTCTGTGATTTCCAAATCTAAGATTTAAAACAGTCTGGCTTATGTGAGGGATTCCAATTTATAACGATATGGCGAAAGCAGGGCAGGGGCGTGGCCTTGGATTTTTGACTGTTCAACGGTAACATTTTTTGAAATTCAAATGGGAGAGTTGGACTTGGATCACTGCTCACGGAATGGGCCTATGCTCGTTTTAATTGGGCCCATTATTATTAATTTTTTTTTTATGGGTATTAAAATTTTAAAACTGAAACAAATGTTAACATTTTCTAGCCCACTAAAGAAACTAAATTTATTAGTATATATATTAAAAAAATGGCTAAAATGCAAAACTGGCCCTCTAAATTTTAGCTTTTGTCATTTCAGTCCTCTAAGTTTCAGTTTTGTCATTTCAGTCCTCTAAGTTTCAAATTTTGTCAATTCAGTCCTCCATTACGCTTCAGTTAAGTGCTGCCGTTAACTACACCAAAACGACGTCGTTTTGGTGTTTTTTTTTTGTTTTTTTATTTTTATTTTTAACTTCTTAATTTTACTAAAATACTTTAATTACAAAAAAAAAGGAAAAGAATCTAATGGGAATGACGTCATTCCCCTGCCTCTAAAAACCAAAAACATCACCGACGACGATCAAGACGACAAAGGAATTAACATAAATATGACCATGACGATGACAATCAAGACGACAAAGGAGTTGAAGATGAATCCATGGCGTCCTTCGCCTCCGTCGTCGCCTCCGCCATTCGCAGAGCTTCCACGTCACCCGTAGACTTCATCCAGAGATTGAAAAGATAACGCCAGTAGAACCCGCCGCATCGTCCTCCCTAGCCCCAATTTTCAACACCTCTATATCGAGCAACTTCATCTCTTTCGCCGAATCGTCCATCCCCATGCCCTTCTCTCTCGGTCTAGATCTCGCAGTCTCTCTCTCTCCCCCTTTTTCTTTCCCCCAAAATTTCTTAGCTAGTCGGATTGTTAGAGATAGCCGGATAGGGTATCAGTGATGTTTTTGATTTTTAGAGGCAGGGGAATGTCATTGTTCCCTTAGAGGGTCAGTTTTGCATTTTAGCCTAAAAAAATCATTAGTGTTTGACATGAAATCAAAGTTGATTTTTGTTCCCACGAAAGAAATAAATAAAAAAGTTGAATTTTGTGATAAGTTTTCCCTTCCAGATTTTGATGATATTTAGTGATCACCATTTATCTATGGTGACTAAAAAAAAATTCATAAACATAATTTTGCAAACATATCACCTAAGTAAGTCTTCCACTAGCTAATGCATATTATCTTTTTACAAACATATATTTTTTTTCTTTAAGGAAATAATTGAATACCGATAAGAAGATAGAAAAGATAAGAATGAAGGTTATCTCTCATTTCTCAATAGAAAAACCCAATTAGAAAGAAAGATAAAAACAAAGTCATCTACATTATAAAAGCTTGCCCATTTAGCAAGATCATGGGTTAAATAGTTTGTTTTCCTTTTTACAATACAAAAATTGACACAATAGTTTTTTTTTTTTTTTGAAAGCAAAACCAACTTCATTTAATTAGCAATAGAAATAGAATCCAAATACAATGCTTCTAAAGCCGATGGAGGGGAATCCTCCAACCAAACAATATCCTCACTTAGATGTCTAGCAAAGTGAGCTAAAGAATGTGCTACCCCATTGGCAGTATGTCTAATACCCCGAAATTCCACATGTCGCAACCTTCCAGCCAAACAACGAATATCATCATAGAGGTTCCCCAAGCGAGACCAATTTGTCTGAGCTGAAACAATAGACTGCATAACATTTGAATTATCACCTTCTACAATTAAATCTGAAAACCCAGCATCTAGCGCAAATTCCATAGCTTGTCGACATGCCGAAACCTCTACCTTTTCACTATCCGTAATTGCAAGACCCTTCGACGACAATGCTGCCATAACCTGACCCCTTTCATTCCTAATAATCACACCAACACCTGAGGCTGAAATGTTTGTGAAGACCGCAACATCAAAATTGAGTTTATACATCATTCCTTCAGGTGGCTGCCATGACTGTGATAAACCAATAGAAACAGGGACCTCTAACTGTGATTGTGCCTTCTTATACTCTGCTAGAAAGCTACTAGCTCGCACATTCAACGTACCAGGTTCCTGCAGATTACCTCCATGCACAATCCGATTACGTTGATGCCAAATTAGCCAACTTTGCACCAGGAAAAGCTCAAGTACATCCTTGGGCAGCTTATGCATTAAGTTCTCAAATAATTGCATCACAGTCTCTTTATCAGTCAACCCCTTCTGCAAGGTACGGTGTGAACATCCAGCCCACATGTCTTGAGCAACTTCACACTCCCACAATGCATGTATTGTTGTTTCAGGGAATCGTTTGTAGATGGGATACATATCGTTCTCAATAATCCATCCCTGCTGTAGCCTTTCATACGTAGGTAGAATATTGTGACAAGCTCGCCACCCAAACACTTTAATCTTATTTGGGATGTGAAGCTTCCAAATTCTCGCCCAAACTTTGCTGCTAGACCTCGGATTGGACCCTTCCCCCTCTTGGCTTGACTCTTTCAGCAAAATCCTTGTTGTATGGTAACCAGACTTCACCGAGTACCGCCCATTTTTATTATGCAGCCAAACCATCACATCTGGTACACACCGCCGACTCAGAGGAATCCAATAAATAGCCTCAGCATCATACCTATTAAAAACTGTGTCTATGAAATCACGATTCCATTGGAAAGTTGTCCAATCTATCAACTCCGACACATGCCAATCTTCCTCTACTTCATTTGGTGGGACAAGAATTTTATTAGTTGGATGGCAAGGAAGCCACTTATTTGATAATACCTGAATGGAAGAACCCGTGCCCACACGCCAACAACACCATTTTCTCAAAATAGGCTGAGCCACAAGTAAGCTCTTCCAAACATAAGAGCTATGTGGATGATCAACCGCCTCCAAAAAAGTGCATCGGGGAAAGTATTTAGCCTTAAAACATCGATCGAAAAGAGATTCTTGGTCAGTCATCATTCTCCACCCTTGCTTTGCCAACATAGCTAGATTGAAGCTTTGAATGTCTCTGAATCCCATACCTCCCTCCTTCTTTGGATGGACTAGAGACTCCCAACTCTTCCAATGTATCTTCTTATCATCCCCACATTGACCCCACCAAAACCTTGCACACATCATATTTAATTCATTACAAAGTTTCACTGGGAGTTGAAACACTCTTATCGTGTATGTAGGAATTGATTGGGCCATAGCTTTGATTAGGACTTCCTTCCCAGCTTTAGATAGCAACTTCCCTTTCCACCCCTGAATCTTCTTCCAAACCCTCTCCTTAAGAAAAGAGAAAGCTTGATATTTTGACCTGCCAATCAACGTGGGTAAGCCCAGATAGGATTCAAATTTTTCCACTTCCTTCACCCCCAATGCATTTGTTATCCAATCTCTTTGCGCCCCCGTTGTATTGCTACTAAAGAAGACTGAAGATTTTTCAAAATTGATACATTGGCTAGAAGCCACGACATACAACTCTAATACTTTAGAGATCACTTGCACTTCCTCCTATTTAGTTTGACAAAACAAGAGAGAGTCATTAGCAAAAAGCAAATGAGAAATAGTAGGGGCATACCGACTAATGGACACACCATGAAGCCGACCATTCTCCTCTTCCTTGGCCAGCAGAGATGTAAAAGCCTTGGCACAAATCAAGAATAAATAGGGGGATAATGGATCACCTTGGCGAATCCCACTAGTAGGCCTGAAATTACCATATGCCTTACCATTAAGACGGACTGAGAAGGAGGAAGTAGTGACACAACTCATAATTCGGTCAATCCACCCTTGTGGAAAACCCAACTTGATTATCATTCCCTTCAAAAAAGACCACTCCACCCTGTTATACGCCTTGCTTATGTCTAGCTTCAGTGCAAGAGCTCCTTTTTTGCCATTTTTCCAGCCATGCATAGCATGCAAAGTTTCATAGGCCACAAGCACATTATCAGTTATCAACCGGCCAGGCACAAAAGCACTCTGAGTGGGTGAAATTAATTGGGGAAAAATCAACTTCAATTTGTTAGCTAGTACCTTAGAAATTATTTTATAAATAACATTACACAGGCTAATAGGTTTAAAATCTAACATTTTCTCCGGAGACTTCACCTTAGGAATGAGGACAATATGGGTATAATTTATTTCAGGCAACATATTACCAGTATTCAAAAAATCCAAAACAGCATTAGTCACATCATTACCAACAATATGCCAAAATTTTTGATAGAAAAGAGCATTCATACCATCCGGTCCAGGAGCATTAGTTGGTCCCATTTGAAACAATGCTGTCTTCACCTCATCAGCACTAAACTCACTGGACAAAATATTGAGCATATTTGAAGATATCCTGTGAGTGACTGCATTAAGATATTCATCCATCCGGTCACACATACCTGAAGAAAATATATTCTCAAAATAATGGACTGCCACCTCCACTACGTCCTCAGTCTTAGCAACCCACACCCCCTCAGAATTTTTAATACCCTATATAAAATTTCTACGACACCGTTGCGAGGCCTTAGAGTGGAAAATTTTAGTGTTTTTATCCCTAGACTTTAGCCAAGACAAATGGGAACGTTGTGCCCAATAAATTTCTTGCTTAAGAAGAAGATCATCAAGTTGTTTACTGGCTGCCACAAACTCAAACCTGGTTGCCTTATTTTGGTCACTTTCATTTAACCTTTCAAGCACTTTCTTCAGCCTTTTTATTTCGGCCACCTCTGGATTTGTCCTAGTCGAACCCCATGCATGTAAATCTGCCCCACAGTGCTTTATTTTAGTGTTAACGCTGACCATTGGAGAATCTCCACACCTTATTCAGCCCCATGCATCTTCAACTACATTCTCACAATCCTCATCTAATAACCACACTTCTTCAAACTTAAACCCCCGTGCAATTCTGCCTTGGAACCTATTATCCATCAACGTCTATAAAATTATTGGCAAGTGATCCGAAGCATGTGAAAATTTATTAGACACAGTGCTCGCCGAAAAGATATCAAACCACTCCTTGTTTTCAACCGCTCGATCAAGCCTTTCTCTAGTATTTGCTACACCTAGTCGCTTGTTGTTCCAAGTAAATTTATATCCCTGAAAGCCCAAATCAATCAAATGACAATCCTCCAAAATAGTCCCAAAGTCCTTCATCTGTTTTACTGAAGGCGGATGGATGCTTTGCTTTTCAGAAGAGTGTAAAGATGCATTAAAATCACCGACATAGCACCACAGACCATTTACAAGCGAAGAAAGATGCCTTAAGAGAGCCCAAGATTTGTGTTTTTAATTCGTTTCCGGCCAACCATAAAATCCAGTTAAAAACCATTGAAATCCATCATCCTCTACCACTTTCGCCAAGACATGATTGTCTGTATAATTAATCACCTCCAACCAAACCTCCTCTTTCCAAATCAATGCTAACCCTCCACCAGAGTCGGGTTTTTTAACAATCAATTTATTCGGGTAAGCTAGTTCTCGACAATGGTGCATAAAACCATCTCTATCAAGTCTTGTTTCCATTAGGAAACATATAGTGGGAGCTTGATCCCTCACTAAATTGTGAAGGCTTCGAACTGTCCAAGAATTCCCAAGCCCTTGGCAGTTCCAACTTAGCAGCCTCATTGTGCTCGGCAAGGGTGTTTCGACACCCCTGCCGCTTCAATTGATTGTGAAACATCCCCAGTTTTAACCCTCTTCCTTGCTTGCTCGTCAATACTGTCAAGGCTTACCTGCTGCTGACCTTGGTTTATTCTTTGGCCCATAATTGATTTTGCACCCTCCTTTAGTAACTCCACAGGCCCATAATCCATGCGGGCTAACCTAGTCCACGTATGTTGTTTGTCAAGTCCCTGAGGCCTAATAATTCCACTCGCATTTATAGGCCCATCCAAGATCCTCAGCCCGTCCCCACTTGGGCCAACAATTTCACCAAACGTGATTTCATCCATATCATCCTTACTCGTAGACCTCTCTCCAGGATTCATGGGATTCACCAGCGAAATTTCTGGAACAATCCTGATATTTACGTTATTTTCATCAATACACTTGTCATCACCAACCCTATTAGTTGTTTCAACCCTCCTGCCGTCGTCCATCGCCCCTGCCATATAATTCACCTGCTGTTGGTTGGCACTCCTTTCGTCAGTCCCATGATCATCCATGTCCCAAGCTTGACCTCTACGGCTTGGTGAACAGACACGACTTCTCGATGCCTTCATCCATTCCCCATATTGGCATGCTACATCCCCATTACCATTGGTCAACGCAAAATACTGAGCACAATGTTTGAGATTGTGTCCAAGCAGCCCACAGTGATGACAGAACAGAGAAAGCCTTTCATACTTAAACGTTACCCAAGTCCTCTACCCATTCGATCCTGCCAAAAAAGCCCTCTCCGAATAGGCTTGGATATAAGGAGTGCAACCTTTACTCTCATAAAAAAACTTGGTGCATCCTGTCTCGACCTCTTCTCCACTTCCTCAACGACCCCTAAACGGCTACCTATCTTCTCTGCAACTTTCGGAGAGACCATATCAAATGGGGCCCCCCAGATTTGCACCTAAAAGGATGTTGAATCAAACCTGACGTTGCATGCAGTCATCCCAGATTGCCACCGGACTAACAATAAAACCTGACTATCAAACGTCCATGGCCCACCTCTCAAAACCCTCTCCATATCAAATTCAGTTTGAAACTTGAATTGAAAGAGGTTTGCCCCGACTTCCACCACCTGGACTTTATTCTCCAAACCCCACGCTCTCTTCAGTGTACTTTGAGCAGCCCGCTTGTTAAAAGGTTTACAAGTGAGAAACTTCCCAATCAAGCTCTGAGAACAACTCTTAATCTCTTCCTGCCGTCCTTCATCTGAAATAGAGATAACTTCTTCCTCTTCTGTAGTCAATTTCATATTCTCCAGACTATGTATCACATCATCCGCCATAACCCAAGAAGAGCAAAGACCAAAGCAAAATAAAAATCAAACCCTTAGTAGAAACTAAGGGAGGGAGAGGCTCGTATACCAACGAGAGAGAGAACTCCTACCCTATTAGGTACTATGGAACAGTAAAAAAATAGTGTACCATAATGACTATTCCAAATGTATTTCAAATTTGACCTCCTTCCAAATGTAAAGACATGAAATTCAATCCCTCAAAGAGAGAGTGAGATTTAAAAGGTTAGAGTTTATTTCATATTTCAAAATTCATGTTTATCAAGATCCAAACTTAATTACGGATTTAGCCTTAGATTGGCATGCTAATACTAACGTAAACCACATAACTTGTATG
The DNA here is from genome assembly GCA_030021035.2 of Notholithocarpus densiflorus. Classification (NCBI taxonomy): domain Eukaryota; kingdom Viridiplantae; phylum Streptophyta; class Magnoliopsida; order Fagales; family Fagaceae; genus Notholithocarpus; species Notholithocarpus densiflorus. The sequence goes on along the minus strand of JARYZH020000071.1, from coordinate 1,607,819 downwards.
TTTTTTTTTTTTTTTTTTTTAAACAACATTACAAGAAAATATAAGTGGCTACATGTTAATACTTTCTAAAGTTTCCATAATCTATTTAAAGGGATTTATAGCAATGAGATATCATACACATTAATCTAATAACTAAAGAGCTCAAACTACTTAAGAATTAAAATAATAATAATTATTATTATATAATCTCCCTAAATTAATTATATAATTTGGTTTACTGAAAAACATGTGTCACCTCTTGATGTTATGTTATCATTAGTGGAGTTGGACATGAAACACATGCATGAGGGCTTGATTTAATTGGATTTCACATGTCACACAAGCATGAGGTTTTGGTGCTAGTGTGTTCCAAATGTCTGCTTTTGAGTGGATCACTATGGGTAGTGCATGTAAAATTACTTATACAACATAAAATTACTATGAAAAACAAAAACAAACGCACATAAAGTTACTCAGTTTTCTACATCACCTATGATTCTTAAAATTTAGTAAATTTTTAGCTTATTCTTTTCATTTTCCAAAGTGTACACACAAGTTGCATGTTCCATGAGGAGCTAATTTAGAATTTTTTTTGTTTTCATGTGTGTATATGTAGGACATTGTTCTCGGTGGAGTAGACACAAGTTCTATAACAATTGTGTGGGCAATGACAGAGCTTGTTAGGAATCCAAGAGTGATGAAAAAAACCCAGGCAGAAATTCGAAGCTACGTTGGAATGAAACCGTATGTGGATGAAAGTGAGTTAGAAAATCTTCACTATCTAAAAATGGTGGTGAAGGAGACTCTAAGGTTGCACCCTCCAGGTACACTTTTGCTTCCTCGTGAGGTAATGCCACATTTTAAGATTGGTGATTATGATATTAATCCAAAAACAAGAATCTTGATTAATGTTTGCGCTATTGGGAGAGACCCAAACACTTGGAAGAATCCAAATGAGTTTTATCCTGAGAGGTTTGAGGACAATGCCATTGATTTTAGGGGTCAAAATTTTGAACTCCTACCATTTGGGTCCGGTAGGAGGATGTGTCCGGGCATTACAATGGCATCCACTGTAGTTATGGTTACATTGGCAAACCTATTGTACCGTTTTGATTGGAAACTGCCAAACGGGATGAAGAGAGAAGATGTAAGCGTGGAAGAGGGTGTTGGCCTTAACATTTACAGGAAGTTAATTACCTCTTTACCTTGTGCCTATTATTTATAATTTTGAAAGGACTTTGGAACAATGAGGTTCTAGGTTTATTGTTTTTTTTTTTCCACATTCAAAATTAAGTATGTAACTTCATGTATTCTATCATAAAATATATGAAGGAACCTCAAAATATAATTGTCAGTAATAAAAGACTTTTGGCAGTAATAAAAGATTTCTAAACGTAGTGGTTAAATATTCTTCTAATTTTATGTAGAAGTGATGTAATATTCGGAACAAGTCAAGTTCATATACCCCAAATTATCTAGCATAGCTCACACAATTTGGATTACAATAATTTAAGAACAAATATGTAAGCAGTGACTAAATATATATATATTTTTTTAAATTTATTTAAAGGTTGGTTGAAAGCCAAATTAGTTGAAGGACCAAATTAGTAATTTAACTTATAGTTTACTATATTGGTTGTGTTAAATGGAAATTTTCTTCTTCTTCTTCTTCTTATTTTTCGCCTTTTTTACCAAATAAACACCCTTAAGATTTTCATCCCAACTAACAAAAAAGTCTTCACAACACTATAAGTATATTAAATAATTAAACTAATCCTATTCTACATGAAACTATATTACCAAAATTTCAAGAAGTTTAAATTATTATTTTACATAAAATTCAATTAATAAAAATCCTATTTTATATTATTTTAGTAATCTACCTATTTTTTGAATCATTTTAGTAATCTACCATAATTTACTGTTTTGAAGAAGAAAAAAAATCTAACACTGTAGTAAAGGCTTCCATCATATAACTTCAAAGGAAAAAAAAAAAGAAAAGATCTTACACTATAGGCTTCCATTATATTAGCTGATGTGGGGTCAATGAATCTGGCTACCCCGGCCCAACTTCATACTAGGCCCAAAGCCCACGCCGAGGAAGAAGAAACGTCCGAGGACGAACGAAGAAAGTCCTAAACTACCAAGAAGCATCGCCGAGGACAATCATGTCCTCGACGAACCGAGATCATAGAAGGGAAGGGCAGCGCGCCATCAAGGGCGGTTTCGTAAAGCGTCCCAAGAAAGAGGACAAGCACCGTGGGTCAGCCATGGGAGCCTGGGAGAGCAATTCAGGGAGAAGCTGTCACCTCCACATTAAATGCCCACAATTAACGTTCTGGCCGCATTAATGAGGAAATGACCCCTGGACAGTGTCGCTTTGGTTGCTGCAACTCACAGAAGGTTTGGGACGGCGGCTGATGGGACAAGCACTCAAGTAGTGACCTTCACGATCAACAAATGGAGGGCCAAGATCAACCTAAAGAGGGTATAAAATGTAAAGAGGTCCTCTAGAGAAAGGATCGGAGATTGGAAGTAGAAAACACTGTAGCAACCTGTATCATCTTTGTAACCTCTGTATCCAAGCACTGAGGAAATAATAAGAACAAGAAAGCTCCTCGGACCAACGTCCAGGACAAATTCTAACACTTAAGGCCCGTTTTCCTGCTACTCAGTTTACCCATAACCATGTTTATTCGTTGCTATCCTTACTAAGGCCTAGCTCTTAAACCCATCCTCTACAAATTTATTGTCTAGGGCAAGTTGGGCCTGAATCCACTTTTCCAACAGTAGAAGTGCTCAGACCCAGTCCCTACAATTAGCGCCGTCTGTGGGGAGAGCTTGTGTGTTAGTAAGTGCAACGGTTAATCATGGCAAAACAAGCAACAGAAGACCATGATAGGATTTTTGTTTACTCTTTTAAAAATGAATGTTAGTCCTTTACCAAAAAAAACGTCAACTACCATCTCTGTTCTTTCTTGCGGTATCTCCCTCAGTCTCCCAATGAAAACTCAAAGCACACAAGCCACGGCCCCACACTATACATGCTAGTACAAATCAACTCCATTTAGTCTATTTCCCTATTCTTCTTCTTTAACTGAAATCCCCAAATTCCAAAATTCAAATCCTCTGCCATGGCTGCACCCTGCACCATCAACTGAAATTCCCAAGCTTTGTATTCCACCCACTAGACTGAAACTACGACTCCATCCACTGGTCTTTCATTTCATACTTTCAGTTTTCACATTCCAATAGAAGATTTTCGATGTTTGTGTGTGTTTTTTGGATTACAAGAAAATGAAAGAAAATAAAAAGGAATAATATTTTCTGTTTCGGTCTTTGGCTGATTTTATTTTCTTTCATCTTTGGTGTTTGTTCATGGCGTGGCATTTTTATTAATTAAAATGATGAGTTGTCAATTTTTAATATTATTATATAAGTCATGTAAGCTTTAAATGTGCCAGCAATGCATACCATTGACACGTAAGCATTTTCCGTTAGTGAGTTAACGGTAGAGATTAATTTGAATCCAAATTAAAAATAACAAAGACCAAATTGACTGCTACCAAAATATAGGGACCAAATTAATTGTGACCCCAAAATATAAGGATCAAAATAGAATTTTCGCCTTAAACTTATATTAGAAAAATTTGTTGTATTTCTTCCATCACTCTAAAGAATATGCATACAAAGTAAATAACATTGCCCCTAGGGAGATTAAAAAAAAAAAAACATTACCCCTAGGTATAATAATCTTTTTTAGTTGAATTCATACGAGCATTAATGATCTCGACACCCAGGGCGGCGCCAGCTTGTCTCCAGGGGGTTCCAATCAACCCCCTAACTTGCGAAAAAATTATTTATATATAATATTTTTTAAAATTATTTATTTGATCATCCTAAAATAAAAACTTGAATGCCCTAAAAGAAACCCAAAAAAACAAACCAATTCATATTCAACACCAAATTTTATTTTGGCCTTTTTAAATTAGAATAAAAAAATTCCAACAACAAATTAATTTGATCTAAAATCTTAAAAAAAAAAAAAAAAAAAAAGCAAGCCCAATAAAAATTCTTCTTAATAAATTACAAAGGCCAATAAGTTGTCAAAGTTGAGTTGAATTGTTAAATAAAAGAATTAAAAAGGGCAAAGACAAAAACTAATAAATAATAAATTAAAGTATCTTTTTTTTTTTTTTGGAGAAACCAAACCAAGGATAGCCCAGGAATTTATTCCTAAATGCTTAATGAACATCAACTAAGAGAAGAGGAGGAGAAATATCCTCGAGTGAGTCTTCCAACCAAACCTCTAAACCCATTAAGTCTTTTGCCTTTTTTTAATAAGAGACTATAGATGATTTTCAAGATTTAATATTTGCAACAATAATTAATATTTTCATTATACTAATAAACAATATGCCCAATGAATTTATAGTTTATCATTTATTCTCTTGCTAGTATTATTAGTAAATTTATCTCCTACCTAAGGTTCATCTTCTAAGAGAACTTGCGTTGACTTCAAAAATCTTCTTTCAGATCATGGGTTACAAGAAAATATATCATCTTATCATCCTAATTATTAAGATGAAATAAGAAAATATTATTTACAGAGAGGTCTTGTTAACCTCTCCAACACGATCCTAAAAAATATTCCTGGAGCCCATTGTCATCACCAAATCATTGCATGCTCCTGTATCATAAATGCACGTTTTGATGTTGTTTTAATTGTCATTGTTATGCACCTTCTATTTCAGCTGAACCTTCAATTTCAGCCACATTGGTGAGCCTGATATTGTACGACTTTCCTTGTTATAGGCCCCAATGAGGGCAAGCCCCACAGTGAACATAGCAAAGCACCATAACTACAAGAAGTTCTGCCTTTGGAAATCAAGATTGCAAGAACACAACAATATTGCTAACTAATTAAGAAGGTAATGACCAGCCCAATACCAATACCAAGTTGCAATTTTGGCAACCTTAGGACTATTTCACAATCATAGTCTCTCATATATAATAGCCATATAACAGGGGCAAGTATGGGAAGAGAAAGAATGAAAGTGAGTATGGTTGATAAACTTTTCAAGAGTTTTGCTTGGGTTGCTTTCCCTATCATGGAACCTTTTGGTTGATTCTTCTCTTATGTCAGGGGTGTTATAAAATAGCAGATGCGCAAAATTATCAAGATTAATTGTGAAAATATTTTAGACTTGAGAAAGATCTCCAAACAAACAATAGGAACAAAGAAAATTAATCCAAAAGAAAATAGACACAAAACACCAAGAATTATGTGGTTCAGCAATAGCCTACGTCCACGAGCGACGAAGAACAAATTTTACTATAACAAATTTGGGATAATACAAATTGGTGTAAAGGCACTCTTACAAACCCAAATCCCAAATACACCCAAATAGCTCTCTCTCACAAATACAAACCAAAGAACCAAAGGTTCACAAATACCAAATACGAATACCAAATACCAATTGTGCTCAAACCAAAGAGATAACCACAAATCAAATCCAAAAGTTGCAACAAACCAAGAGAGATAGACAGAACCAAGGTCTTGCATGGTCCTCGGACTCAAACCTATGGGTAAACTAGCTACTTCAAGAAAAATCTAAGTACTAGACTGAACCAAAGTTTTGCATGGTCCTCGGACCACAGTCCTTGAAGAGATTAATTACTTCAAGTATCTATCTGAGTGATGAGCAGAATCTAAAAAGAGTCCGCCTCCTCGGATCACCTACATTAAATCCAACATTCTCTGATGGTCGCACAGTTTGCGATAGAGAGCACATGGTTATGTTCTTAATTGTTCCTACATAGTCAAACTATTTAAAATTAGCAGCCGGGTGCTACTGCAGGCTTTGTTAAAGTCAAGATGACAACCTTTTGTTACCGTCAACAGCATTAGTTCTAAGTCCTAATAAAAAATAATAATAATAACAAAAAAAAAATAATAATAATATAACAATAAATAAAATTGCAGGAAAAGGAAATTTCGTAAAGAAAAAATTGCAGTCCTTTTTATTAAATAAAGGAAAAGTACATCATATACCGAACAGCTTAGGCAGACTTGTTTCAAAGCTAACTATAGAAAGAGAGGCTGAGGCAGACTTGTTTTAAAGCTAGCTATAAAAAAATAAAAGGGGAGATTGGAAGTAGGAAACACTGTAGCAACCTGTATCATCTTTGTAACCTCTGTATCCAAGCACTGAGGAAATAATAAGAACAAGAAAGCTCCTCGGACCAACGTCCAAGACAGATTCTAACACTTAAGGCCCGTTTTCCTGCTATTCAATTTACCCATAACCATGTTTATTCGTTGCTATCCTCACTAAGGCCTAGCTCTTAAACCCATCCTCTACAAATTTATTATTTAGGGCAACTTGGGTCTGAATCCACTTTTCCAATGGTAGAAGTGCTCAGACCCAGCCCCTACAGCTGATTTTTGTTAAGAGTTTAATGGTTGCTGATCTCCCACATAAGAAAAGCCCCAATTCATAACTCTGTGCTATATGCAAAAAAAGAAAAGAAATCAAGATAAATTTTTTATTATTTATTAACTATATTGATTATTATAAATAAAAAAAACTATTTTGATCAATTTTGATAATATTTGTTTATATGGAAATAAACTCTATCAGGCTCTACATTTAGCGAATCCTAACAATAGATCTTTATGGAAAAAATGTTAGCATATGATATCCCACCAAAAAGAGATATCTTTAAGCTCCTAAAAAGCTCTATAAGGAAAATGTGAAATTTTAAGATTTTAAGAAAATGCATTATAATTTATTGTTTATATTTTATAAATTTAGAATTCTAAAATATTTTTCATTATAATTTATCAAATGCTTAAATTGCTAAAGAATTTTTCATTTCCATTTGTTTTAACATTAACATTTTCCAGAAAATGAATAATTTTCCAAAAAGCACTTTTTTAGAAAAACATCTCATTTTCATATTGGTTGCAACTTTAAAATAAGTTGAAAAATTATCATATAACTTCTCTTATTTAGCTTGACATGAGATAAAATTATTTTCTACTTCTGAAATCAACTCTATTTATGTTTAACTTTTCTTATTTAGCTTGGTGTGGAATAAAGTTTTTTTCCACACAACTCTATATAGGGGTGTTCGCGGTGCGGTGCGGTGCGGTTTTAGGTCATTTTTAGCACCGCACTTTACGGTGCAGTTTAGCTAAAAGTATAACTGCACTGCACCTCATTTTTGCAGTCACATGTGTGGTGCGGTGCGATGCGGTGTATAGTTTAGCCAAAACCATAACCGCACCGCACCTTATTTTTGCGGTCACATGTGCGGTGTGGTGCAGTGTAAATTGAAATAGAATATCACATTCTATCATTGCTAGCTTGCCAATCTGCCTTTTCCTCTCCTTCATTCTAAGCAAAAAGCAAAGTTTATATATATTTATATACCTAGATTCAATATCAAAAAAAAAACAAAGAAAACCCACAAAAATTAAACTTAAATATCTAACATATTACCCATCAATAAACAAATAATATCTAACTTAAATATCTAACATAGGAAGTTCCAAGTGCTAGTATACCAACGGCAACACAACAATCAATAAAAAATAATATAATTAACAACTGGTGCAACGACAGTGAATTGAACAAAGAAAAACTTTAACAATAGATTAACTTTAACAACTTGTCCTGAGTGAATAGTATAATAGGCCAATAGATTAACTTTAACAAAGAAAAACTTGAATTGAACACATGAATACCTCAATAGTAGAAGCAACTGGTGCAACGACAATGAGTAGTCTAGGTGGAAGTGTGGCGGCTAAGGCGTAACTTCTGAGGGCTGAGAGAGTGATAAGATTTTTATTTTTTATTTTTTTTTACTAACAGAAGTTACATAACAATGAGATATGGCTAGGGACTAGGGTATTAAATTATTAATGTATTGATCTTTTGTCCTTATTATATATATATATATAAATATATAATATTAAATAAATAAATATATTAATATATATTAAGGGTGCGATGCGGTGCGGTTTGTGCGGTTTTCATATTATAAAACCGCAAACCGCACTGTATCATGCGGTGCGGTGCGGTGCACTGTTACTTGCGGTACGGTACGGTTATGCCATTTTGCAGGCAGTTTTGGTGCGGTTTTTACGGTTTGTGCAGTTTGGTGAACACCCCTAACTCTATATATGTACGTTTGATTTGCCTTATTATTTATTAACTATATTGATCAATTTCGATAATATTTGTACGCAATATACTTTATTTATATATGAGTCTTACCTAATCCATGTGTTGTTTCTTTTTCTATGGTAATGAAATTATATCTGGTTCTATATAAAATAATGATAAATGTTATGTTCACAACATTTTCATAACAAATCTTAAGTAGCATGTTGTTATAGGTGGACAAAAAAATAATTTAAGTTGTAGATTCAAGTTAGAACCAATAATAACTTACCACATATGATTTGTTGTGAAAATATTATAGATGTAACACTCCTCTATAATAAATAATAATAATAATAAATCCCTTAGCTCAAGATATTTTTCATTGGATTGGGCCAGGGCCAACCTTGCTGTTAAAATGGTCCAAGTTTTGCCTGACTAGTGACTACATAGAACATATACCCATTTGGCAAACTGCTGTGTTGGGAGATATATCAATCATGCATCACCAATGACGATTTCATTATTACCAAAATGACTTTGAGTACTTTATCCTATACATTAAAAAGTATTGCTCTAGAAATTTGATTGTCATTTTCAAAAACGTGCTTAATTGGGTTTTCAAATATAGTAAAACGAATTGATTGCAAATTCGTCAAACCACGCGTATAGCAACTTTACAAAAGAAAAATCCTGAATTTAAGCACGTTTTGCTTTTGCATAGCCATAGAAAAATAATACAATCACTTTTGAGTAACATGCATGTTGTGGAAGAAGATGCAAACTAGTCTATCACGCAACTTGGACAGATTTAAGGGATAATATTTCATATTATTTGACAATTGTAACATTGTAATTAAGTACTAAGTACTTTTCCTATATCAAATAATAATAATAATTTGGTCATGACTTGACTAAGCTTTCTTTTTTAATCTTTCTTGCAATTCGATGCAATACAATTATACCAATAGCCCCCACAACCGTTAAGTTGGCCAACAATTTTCAGTGATAATGTGTTAAAAAGGAGAACATTTAAAAATTACAAGATGCCAGTCGAATTTATATATGTTCAATTTTTTAATGAAACATTTGTGTCACTACTATGAAAAAAAAATAGCGGATTGAGTACACGACTCGTTAGGATGATAACAGGTTGTCATCAGATTCACTGCACTAAAACATTAGATTCAATCTTTTTCTTTTCAGAAAAGTAATGTTTCTTGGAAAAAGTTTATATGTAACCTCCAACAAAGAAGCCACAAATGATGTGAACTTTTTGCGGCAATATTGGTTGGTAGCCGCAAAATGAATTCTGTCTGGAGCCAAAAAGCTTTCCCCATTCATGTTCTTGCCTGCTGTAATGGATTAATTTCAGCCGGAATAAGCTTTGTTTTCTAGTGTCATGTACATTGACATCTTTCTGTAAAGCACGCACCCCCCCCCCCCCCTCCCTTCCCCCTTTTTATTCTCTCCCAATAATCTACACTTAGAACTAAAAGTTAGTGGTTCACATGTTTGTATATACAAATTCATCACCGGCACAAGGTGTTGTGAAGTCATTGTTGTCTTTCTTTTTCTTTTTCAAATGGTTGCAAATGATCAACTACAATGATGATTATTTATGTTACTTGTAGAAATGGTTCATTAAACCAGCTGTTTAAAAGAAAAGTAGTTTTAGAGATCTGATTCTAGTAAGGACTAAATTTGTCTCTAAAAATATTTGGAACTATTTTTTTCAACCCATTATGATAAATTATAAAACTGCTCAAGTATATTATTTAAATAAGTTATATGACTCATTAAAAAAAATTTATGAATAGTCATATAATTTGTTACATAATGGATTGGAGTAAGATAATTTTAAATTTTTTCTTTTCTTTTATTTTTATTTTTTGATGGGATTAAACTTTTTTCTATTTGTTAGATTGCAATTTTCTATTCGTCACCCTTCATTAGCTAATTATTGTAAGTAATCTTGACTAGACTGGATGCTTTGCTTAGAGGATGTGCCTCTTGGTAATCGCATCATTTTTTTTTAAAATTTTTTAGTTGTCTCATAGGTGGACATCAATGTGTCATTTAGCCACCCTTTATTCTTTCTAAAAGGTTCTGGGACCTTTGTTTTTTATATGCATAAAAGAGAATTTCTTTTTTCTATTTATTTGGGGGCATTTGAATACGAGTGTTTCTCCGTGTTTGACATAAAAAAATGTTTTATCAAATTTCCCAACCATTCACATTCGTATCTTCACAATTTCCATAGGCTCCGTGTTATGCATGTAAGTAATTATGTTCTTTTGACCAAATCAGATGTAGAATGGATTGAGCTTGACATGAATTGAAATGCCCAAGATCATAGTAAATGACAACTATTAATTAATTATGGATGGGGGCCAAAAGATGACTATTGTGGCTTGAGGACAATGCACCAGTGACTAGAGGATACCAATAGAAGAACAGTGGCTCAAGGATTGCATATGCATGTAAGACAAACATTGACAATAACAATGGACAACGACGAATAGTGGATTTGTCGGCAATAACTCTGATGACCATAAGAGAGTGACATGGTTGGCCGAAGATATCATAAAAAGAAAATGTCATAGGAGACAAAAGATATTGATGAAGGAAAGTGTTGTGGTTAATACTAATTAAAGAAATAGAGAATACAAAATTTTAATTTGGAGACTATATAGCAAAATTTTAATTTGGAGACTGTAATAACTTTGATGTGATTATATAGTTTTTTTTTTTTTTTTTTTTTTTAAGCTAATGTTAAGTTCTTTGAAAAAATTCAAAGGCCATCTTTCTGTGACAATTACTAGGGATTCAAGTCAGCCTAGCATAACTAGAGAACATATTAAATAATGAAAAGAAAAATAAAATCTCAGTAATAATCATTGCTTCAGTTCAAATGGAGAACATGTTAAGTGCTTTTTTTTTTTTTTTTTTGGTTGTTGCCGGCGACCTGGCCATGGAGGTGGAAAAGCCGTGGAGGAGATAGAGAGAGAAATGTGCAAAGATAAAAAGAAAGAGACATGCAGTGGACAGAGAAAATCAACCGCATAAATTTTTTTGGGTTTATAAATATGTATGAAATGTATTAAAGAAGAGATAATAAATGAGATTAATTAGAATATTAGCATTAATGAGGGGGTTTTTTTAACCGTTGAATCTACTTAAATCCAATGGTGTAACTTGAACCCATATATATATATATATATGTGTGTGTGTGTATGTGTGTGTGTGTGTGGATAAATCATAACTGCAATGAAGCAGAAAGAATTTGAACTTTGAATATTTTCATTGAAATACCAAGAGTTACTAATTGAGCTATAAGACTCTTAACTTGTCATGCAATTCTGTAATGAAAAATACTAAATATTAACCACTACATTTAAAGACAACTTCCTCGTGAACTAACAAATCAATGGTGGGGTTAGGGTTAGGATTTGATTTTGGGAGGACAAAATTTCTAATTGATGCACACATGTATACAAATGCATGTACGCAACTACTAATTATATATATTCTATATATAATATAAAATCAAAACTTTTGACTTTAGTTGACCTTTTAAAATTTTGACACATAAGCTTTATATGCCTCACAAATTTACACATCATTATAATTTATTTTTTAGTTATAAAACTTTGGCCAAGTCCTATAAGGATTCAAGATCCTTGCCAACTTAAATTATCAAAGACTCCAAGTTATACTTGGAATTCCATTGTGCATGCACCACGGCAATTGTTAATGTTTAAGACAAAGAAATTTTTTATATTTGCTTTGGCTGACTGCTTCGGTTTGGTTTGTAATGTAGGTTTATAGTTAATTTTGATTTAGATTCAAATATGAAGTAGCAAAGTGGGTTCCAGTTAGCTCAACTGGTAAAGTCTCTTATTGTTGTATAAGAGATCTGGGATTCAATCCCCGCCTACACCAAAAACTGATTGGTGTCTTGGTCTGATGATAAGAGCTATCATCAGGAGCGGACGCCATAGGTTGAAACTCTCAAAAAAAAAAAAATATATTTATATATATATATGAAGTAGCAAATATATATGATTTATAATCTATTGAGGTTAGGGGTTATGATTTCAGGTTGAACCAATAATTCACAGCTAGAGATAATAGATGCTACCAAAATATATTAATATTTTTATTCCAATATTTAACCTTCTAATATTTTACCACATTACATTCGATTAATTAGTATAAAAAACGCTTCATCCATTAACTGAAAAAGAAAAGTAGAGGAGACTTCTAGGTTGCATAATTAATTAATTAAAGAAGAAGTATATGGCACGTCCGTTTACATAAAAACTACCACACAAATGAACTGAAATTTTTATATAAGGTAACCTTAATCACCAATGAGAAAGAGGTGAACCTCAACCTGTTGATAGTCCTGTCCATGAGGTCACCTAAGGAGAAAATAAATTATATGGTCTAAATTGTTGGATTGTTATTCTTACTAGACAATAACTCGCAAATTTCATCGAATACGTTATCAAGGAAATAATTGTTTAAAATATTTAAAAATTTTAAGACTTTTTTAGATATCTTTTTTTATCCCAATCAATTGTTCAGAACTTTTTAAGAAATTTTAGATCTTTATTATTTTCCATTACAGATAAAAAAAAGTATGTTAACAGTTACTATTTTAAATTATAATGATAAAAAAAAAACCTTTGCGGGATAAAATTATTTTATTAACAAGCAGTACATACTTTTTAAAAAAAAAAAATGAACACTAAGGATTTTAAAAATCAGTCCTACTTAAATATTGATTTTAGAAGTCAAAACGGATAGAAAAAATTAGTTTACAAAGATCCCCAATTGAAATCCTCATCGGGGATCTAAAAAAGTTTTAACTTTTTATACTTGTCCTATCCTCACTTAAAAGTTACCATGATTTTTTAGTAGAGTTTGTGATTTACTTTTGTATTAGAACATATTTCCCTCTCCCTTATGTGTATGTGTTTGTTTCTTAAAAAAAAAAAAAACCTTGTTATACTTCTTTCACATTGTCCATTATTGTTTTCTCTAATTGTGTGAATCAATTAATCATAGCTTGCATATATTCCCTTATCTCAATCCCCTTCTCCTATATATGTGTGTGTTTCTCAAATAATAATAAAAAATAAAAAAAATAGCTTGCATTCTTTATAAGAAAAAAGACCAAAAATATGAGAGACAGAGGAATAGAAAGACAAAAGGATATAAGTAGTTAAATTACATACATGAGTAAAGAACCTATCATTGATATTCCAGAAGAAAATTTTGAATCAAAATGATAATAAAAAAATTATCATATAAGTTTTAAAATAATAAATAAAGAAAAAAAAAAAAAAAAAAAACATTTCCTATGAGTTAACTTATATGATGGATCCTATGAGTCAACTTGGCAATTCCAAACGTGAAAGTAAAAAATCAAACTTTGCACCATAATTTCTTACAAAATTAAAAAGAGATTTTAACTTGTAATGATTTGTTGAGTAAAAAATAATAATACCAAAGTTGCAATTGTTGTAACTTGAACAACGAAATATTTCATGATTACTGCCAAACCAGCAGAAAAACACTAAGCAAACCTATTTCATTCTTTTTATTTTTTAAACTTTCTTTTAAAAGACTTTTTTTTTTTTTTTGTAATTTTATTCCACAAGCAACCAATTGCCGAACATTTTTTATATTAGTATTATAATAGTAATATTAAGAGTAACAATTAGGGATCAAACATTTCTTGATGTTCACCATAATTAGTCGGCTTTTATTTTTATGAAAAAAAAAAATCCCTCTCAATTGTTTAAAATATAAATACGTTAGTCAAAAGAAAGAATATGTATTGAAGAATATCTCTACAACGAATATTTTAGCTAGTTACCTAATCAAATTACAAGTGTTAATTGGGGAGAGAAAAATTAAGAAAAAATCTGATTTTATGAGTGTTTGATTGGAGAGAATGGGAGGATGGAAAATTGGTGAAGGCCAGATGTTTTCTCCCCTGACCCACCAAAATTCTATCTCCCCAATTTAGGGAGAAAATAGAGGGGAGATGAATAGTTGCACCAATGACTGAACTACTATTTTCTTTTTTCCTTGGTGTGGGACTTGCTGGCTACTTTTCCAATTTTTTTTTCCCTCCTAGGCATGATACAGGTTTTACTCTTCTTCTTCTTTTTCTTGGCGGGGCGGGGGGTGGTGGTGTTGGTGTGGGACTTGTTGGCTACTTTTCCAATTTTTTTTTTCCCTCCTAGGCATGATACAGGTTTTGCTCTTCCTCTTCTTTTTCTTAGGGGGGGGGGGGGGGGGCGGTTAACTAGATGTGAATATTTTTTTTTACATGATTTTTCTTTTTTAATAAATTTAGGTGATTGCCTTTTTTTTTTTCTTTTTTCTTTTTTTTAATTGGGCATCATTTTTTTAACAATGACATATGAGTAAATTTATACAAACTCAATTTTTTTTATCCCTCCACTTTTCCATCCTCAACCAAAACACAAATGAAGGAAACTAAAATATATTTTATTCTCACACTTTTTTATCACTTCTCCATTTTCTATCTTCCCACTTTTCTATCATTTCTTCATTTCCTATCCTCTCACTTTTTTCATCCCTCTACTTTTAATTGTAATTGCCTGTCCTAATTACACCAATTACAATATTCCTTCTTTTTTTTTATCAATCCTAATTTCTTTTATCTACAAATTAGTTATGTAACTTGGCATAATGTGAGACACTTTAGTATTGTCAAAATTGATTTTTATTTCAGGCTTTAGTATATTACTTAGATTTTTTTATTTTATTTTATAGAATTTCAACTTATGGCATCCGTTTATGATGATTGTGTTTTTTATTATAAGACCAATATACCAATCAATTTTTTGTATAGGCGAATATTGAACCCCAGATCTTTTATTCAACCATCAAAGACTTTACCAGTTGAACTAACTAAAACCCACATTTCTTAGATATTAAGATGAAACTTGCTTTGTAAGATTCACATGGTAGATTAAACAAATGTGTACAACATTATATACACATTTATTTAATCTATAATGTAAGATTAATTACATTACTATTACAATGTCAACTTATAATTACCCGTTAGAATATTTCCATTGTTAGTCTTCTTTGCTATTATTTTGTTCTAATACAATATATAATTTGTTTTTTTTTTTTTTTTTTTCTCTTAATATTCATTTTTCGGGCTATATATATAACACCCATTGCACCATGCTGCTAGGTAGAGTTGCACCTAGGCTAAGCAATGGCATCAATGGAGCCGGTTAGCTCTTGGAACTCTAATTCAGTTCTCAGCGTTATGGAGCTCACCAAAGAGCCAATGACCGTAGTCCCGAAGAACTATATTCGTCCAGATCAAGAACTTTCCGCTCCCTCAGATTACAGTACCTTGACAACAATCCCCACCATTGACATGAAAAAATTGGCCTTGGGGGAGACCTCGGACTTGGAACTAGAGAAG
Organism: Notholithocarpus densiflorus; assembly: GCA_030021035.2. Classification (NCBI taxonomy): domain Eukaryota; kingdom Viridiplantae; phylum Streptophyta; class Magnoliopsida; order Fagales; family Fagaceae; genus Notholithocarpus; species Notholithocarpus densiflorus. The sequence continues at coordinate 1,592,177 of JARYZH020000071.1, read as the reverse complement.
TTGCATTCAACTTGTAAAGCGTGGGGCCTCATACAGGTTCTTCTCAATTTTTTAGATTATTTATACACAGGATTGCCCTTGAATGCTGCAGCTATTTGATTAAAAAAAAAAAGACACAGCATATCATAATGTCTAGTTTTCCTTTTTTGAGACAGAAATTAAAGTTTGAGAAATATCCTAAGATATTTTTATATTATTGTTATATAGTTGGCGAACCATGGAGTTAGCTCTTCACTATTAGAAAAGCTAAAACATGAGATTGAAGAATTCTTCATGCTTCCTTCGGAAGAGAAAATGAAATATAAGGCAAGGCCAGGTGATGTTGAAGGCTATGGAACAATCATCAGATGCAACGACCAAACGCTCGATTGGGGTGATAGGTTCTACATGACACTCAACCCTATTCAAAAAAGAAAGCCATATTTATTTCCAGAGCTCCCTTCATCCTTGAGGTTCTCTCTCCTCTCTCTCTCTCTCTCTCATCTCCCTGTGTGTGTTAAAAATACTTAGTATTCTTAAAAAAAAAAAAACTTTGTCTTGTCACTCTATTTATTGTATTCAAACCTGACTTGTTACGATCCATCTTCTAACTTTCTTTGTCAAATGTTCCTTACTACTGTGCCTCTAATGCATCATTGGTGTGAAGATCTTCTTTGCCTCTAATGCATCATTGGTGTGGCTATCTATATTCCGAATTTTACTCAAATACGCAATGCTTATCAATATCCATCTACCAACTTTTATTCATTAAATCTTCCTTTAATGTCTTATGCCTCCTCAAATGTGCAAATCACGTTACTATCCATCATCCCATATTCTCATTCTTACTCAAATCCTAATTTGTACACTTTAACTTAAGTGACTAATGCAACGTAGCTTGTGCTACACCTTTGATAAACTACTATGAAAATGTATGCCTTAAAGGGGGTTTGCCATTTATGGCTATAAACTACTTGACAAGAAAATCTTTTGATTGATTGGATCTATTGAAACGCATTTGAATCAGTTCATTGATCCACTCCTTCAACGAATTGAAATTCATTTGAAATAGTTCATTGATCTGCGCCTTAAAGGAATTGAAATGAGTTTTTTTAAAAATTAATGGGAAGATGTTCACATAATATATCTATTAAATATTTGTTTCTCATAGCTGTTTCTTATATATTTCGTGAGGTAGATAAGGTGAGTTGTACTTTCATCATTTTCAAAATTTAATGAGTTTTGGCTTTCTTCCAATTTCTCATATAACATAGATACCTTATACTTTGACCGCAAAATTTGCGGGCAGGGTTGTTAACCACGCCACCCATAACTCTCACATTCAACTTTAATTGAATAGCATTATGAGAGCATTAGAGCATCCTTATCAAGAATGCTAAAATTTTTAGCATTTAACACTTCAAAAATCTACTTTATTTATTATACCATCCCACTTTAAAATACATCAAACATCAAAACTTCTATATTTTTTACCATTTCATTTAAATAATATAAACTACTCATTAAAATAATAATAAAACAACTTAACACAAACAACCAGCCAACCACCTCACCAACATGAGAATAAAAAACTATTTTTTTTTTTACAATTCAGGCTACAGTGAGCTTATATTAATACAAGCTCACTGTGCAAGTATGCCAAAAATTTTACAATTTGAAAGTTTTGATGGAGATGCTTTTTTGGTGTTTTGATGCTAAAATTTAGCATATACCCCTTTTAGCATCCTTAATGAGGATGCTTAGGCAAACGCTTTTATAGTTCACAATAACACAAACTTCATGATTAGACTTGTGTTTTTCATTATTATTGTATGTTCCTCGTAAAACGTGAGAATCACCACCTAATGGGTTAAGAACATTCACATTAAGAATGTTAAAAAGCTAAATTTAACATCCAACACACAAAAATACCCACTACATCAAATTTCTCAAATGCCAAAAATTTTGACACTCAGCTACAGTGTGCCATTATCTATAACAACTTACTGTAGCGATAAGAGTATTATCATCAAATATTTCAAAAAATTTAACATTTAGCATCTCAAAAGCCTATGTAGACATCAAAATTTTATGATACATTCACATCTGTCCAATTGTTCATGATCAAATATTTGTGATCAAATTAATCTCCAATTGATGACATGGATGATCGGCAAATGAAATCAAGCCACGTGACAACATCAAATGAAGAAAGCCATGTGGCAACGTCAGAAGAAAAGACTCAGATGGAAAGCTCTTATTAAATAGAAGACCAAATTAAATTCATAATTAACTCTCAATAAATGCTGAGAGAAAATTCCAAATCAAATGCTATTGAGTTGCCTATAAATAGAGGCTTCTCATATGAGAACAAGAAGACAGAAATTTAGAGAGAAAAACCCTACTGACATTCTGTCAAAATAGAGAGTCATCTCTAAGTCCAAAAGAGCACCCTTGCTCCCTCAAAAATCAAGCTCATTCCTACTTCTTCAATTCAAAGTAGGGATTTTCCTTCAATTTAAATCGAGATCAGGCCAACAGCACTCAACTTCAAATCAGAACTCAAATACATCCAATCACACATCCAACTTGGAGACATCAAAATACAATTCAAGATCAAACTTCATAACCCTTTAGATCGTAAAGTTTTTTGGAGATCGAATCAGAGAAGTTTATTGTATTCTTTCATTGTAAAGAGTCATACAGATGATTGTACTCACATATATACAAATCAATATAAATTAATTATTCGTTACACTATTTCGTGACCGTGTGATCTATCTTTTACGAAAATTGTGTGTACAACCTACTTTATCAATTTTAACAACTCATTTTACAATACATCTAACATCAAAGATTTTATATTTTTTACCACTTCATTAAATTTTTTTTTAATTATTTTTTATTCTCAATCTCATCTCTTCCACTACCAACAAACCCAGTGCCACTGCCAACACCCACTGCCACCACCAGCCACAACCTCAGCCCCCAACCACCAAAAAAAAAAAAAAAAAAAAACCAAAACCAAAACCAAAACACAATCCCAAAACCAAATCAAGACTCAAAATCAAATCAAACTCAAACCCACACCCATACCCACTGCCACTAGCCACCACTACCACAACCACAACCACAACAATCACTGCCACCATAATCACAAGCCCAAAACCACAACAGCATCCGCCACCAAGCCACTACTCACTGTAAAATCGAAACCCAAGCTACCACCCAAAATCCACCACAAAACCCGATCTAAACCCACCACAAAACCGTAGCCAAAACCCACCCTAGCCTCTCTAATGACCACCACCCCAGTGGCCTAGCTTCTCTGGTCTCAACCCCAGCTAAGAACACCGACCACGCTAACTCAAGAATGCCGACTCAACTTGATCTGAACGCCGACTCAAGCTTTGGTTTTTGGGATCGGCCATAGAGAGAAGATAAGAGCTTGGGTTGAGGGAGAACCAACAGAAAAAAAAAAAAAAAGGTAGCATGATGACTGATGAGGCGTGGGTTGAGGGAGAACCAGAAGAGAGAGAGATGAAAACGCGTGTGAGAAAGAGAGAATGAGAGAGAGGGCACGTGTGGGAATTAAAATATAATATTTGGGTTGGACACTCAGCTATAGTGCGCTGCTATAGAGAGCAGCGCATTGTAGTTGGGTGTCAAAAAATTTAGCATTTGCCTTCTTTAATGGAGCACGTTTTTTGTGCTTGGAGTTATAAAAATAGCATATTAGAGCATTTACAACCTTTGATGAGAATGCTATAATGATAAACTAAAAATTATTTTTTTATTCCAACGGTCTCTTTTTCTCTTTCTCTTTTCCTTTGCTTTCTTCTCTCTCTCCTCTCTCACTTTTCACTTCTCTCTTCTCCCTTTCCTGTGTCTTCTATTTCTCTCTATTTCACAACTTAAGCTCCTCCCTTCCAAGGTTGAACTTCCATGGACAATCTCCACAAGCACGCCACCACTCGCCACCACCTTCACGATGGGAATCTCAAGGCTGAACTCTCTCTTCTCTCAAGCTCTTTCTATTTTCCTTTTTTTTTTTGGCTCCTTATTTGTTTGATCAGTGGGTTTGGGAATTGAAAAAATGAGATTTTTATTTTTTCTTTTTTTCTTTTTTAATTTGGGTTTTGTTGTTAAGGTTTGAAGATAAGGGATTTTTAGTTTGGTTTTGTGTTTGATTTCAAAGTGGGTTTGAGTTTGTGATTTGCTCTCCGTTTGTTTCAATGTAAAATATTTTCAAATGTAAAATATTTTACTTGTAAAATATGTTAATGTAAAACATTTGAAAATATTTGGCAAGTGTTGTGACCTTAAAAATTGCAAATATAAATTAGCCACCACATACCCAGCCACCACCAATCATTGCAATAATATACCAATTGTAATCCTATTCCATCAGCCACCATCATCTACCCAAATACCCAAGAGCCACCAGAATCACCACCAACCATTCAAAAAATAGCCATCGAAACCACCACCAGCCACCACCAAAGATTCAAAAAACCACCACCAACTACCAAAAAGAACAACCACCAACCACTCAAAAAACAACCACCAACAACTCAAAAATCCATATCGGAAAGGCAAAGACACCCATAAAATCAAATCAAAAACCTGAAAAGAAAACTCACGAACAAAGAATCTAATCTAAAAATCCAACAACCCAGCAAATCTAGCGGCAAGATCGAAACAGCCACCAATAAGATCAAAGCAACCACCAAAAACCCAAGCCGTTACTTAGCAATCAAATCCCGATGGACTTCGTGAGAGAGACAAGATGAGGGAGGGGAGTGTGGAGTCGGTCAGTGGGTGGTGTCGCGGGTGGGTGCGTCGGTCGGTGGGTGGCCCTAGCCGATGGGTGGCAACGCTGGTGGGTGGCGTCGATCAGTGGGTGAGAGAAATATCGGGTTGGGATGTGAGAGAAATCTGAGAGGGAGAGGTAACGTGAGAGGTAAAGATTACGTGAGAGTGTTGGGTGAGAGTTAGAGAGCAATTGTAAAATATTTTACCAAAATTTTAAGTGTAAAATATTTTACAAAAATTTGCCTAAGGTGATTTGGTTGACTGAAAATATTTTTCTTTTGACTAAATATTTTACTGCAAAACAAACACTGTAAAATGTGAAAATGTTTTCCTACAAATATTTTACATCAAAACAAATGGAGCATTGATTTTGGGTTTGTGATTTGGTTTTGGTTTTGGATTTGTTTTTGTTTGTGATTTTGGTGGTTGGGGGTTGAGGTTGTGGGTGGTGGTGGCTGTGGCAGTGGGTGTGGGCAGCGGTGGCTGGTGGTAGACTGGCAGTGAGTGTGGGTAGCGGCAGTGTGTTAGGTTTTGCAGTGGGTTTCGGTGGTGGTTGTGGTAATGGGTGTGGGCGGTGGCGGCTGGTGGCGGTGGGTTAGGTTTTGCAGTGGGTTTCAGTGGATTTCGGTAGGTTTTGCATTGGGTTTTGGTGGGCAGTGGCAGTGGGTTGGGTTTCTGATGGTGGTGGTGGCTTGGGTTTTCTGATGGTGGCGGTGGTTGTGAGTGGTGGCTTGGGTGTTTTTGTTTGGGAGAAGAGAGATACACTGAGAAAGAGAGAGGAAGAGATGGAGAGAATAAAAAAGAATAAATAAATTATATTTTAATGAAGTGGTAAAAAATATAAAACCTTTGATGCTAGGTATATTATAAAGTGTGGTGTTAAAATAGATAAAGTAGTGTTTTGAGATGCTAAATGCTATATTTTTTAGCATTCTTGATGTGAATGCTCTAAATATGAGTCTCAAAGTAATGGCTTAATTAAATAAATTTTATATTATAGATCAAGGGTTTTGCATTGGATTTACTAGTTATTTATTTACAAAACAAAAACAAAACTGAAAACAACAATTTATTTCATAAAAACGCTCACCTTACATGACAACAAAACAAATAAATAATTACAATACTTCTTCTCCTAGTTACATTATAAGAAAAGTTGTGTAACCTTTACTCATAGTTACATTATTACAAAAAGAAAGAAAGAAAGTAAAATTATATGGGAAGACATAATATTGAACCCTAGATACAAGATCAGGGGCTAGGTTACAAGATGAAATGTGTTTGATGCCCATCTTGCTCGACCTAAATTTGTATTCTATAAATTCATTGGACTTTCATGTCAATGATTCATGCAACTCATCTAAACATGTTATTTTTTTAAAGAAGAAGCTAACCATGTTATTTAAAGCATAACAAACTAAGAAAAAAAAAATGGAAAACTCATTCGATGAACAATGATTTTTCTCATGAGCACGTCTTCATGTAAACTATTAAAACCATATTTTGATTATTACATTATTTCATATATATATATATATGTGTGTGAAGAAATAAATATATGTGTGTGCTTGAGATATCTTTGAAATTACTTTGATCATTTCAAGTCATGCAAGTTGTGTAAAATTGTAAAATCATACAAATTTACAAAAACTTTGCATCATGAACATCTTATTTGACATACCAAAAAGCCTAAATTACACAAATTAATTACCTTCCTTTTTACCTCCGACACGTGGCGTACCACAAATCGTTCCATTGCGAGGTTTGTAAATTGTAATAGTGACAAAGCAGAGTGTAGAAAGGAAGCTACCCGCTCAGTCAAAATTCCCACAAAATCCAATTCCCGCCAAAAACCCCCCAAAATACCAAAACACATATATATACACAAACCCCATCATCACAACCCAACCCTCACCACAACACACACAGAAATGGTCTCTGCAACTCCAACTCCTCCAGGTCCAGACCCAAGCATCAAGAGCCCTAAAAATGTGTACCACATCGGAGGCATCCAAGTCGAATTCCCGTACCAGCCGTACGGGTCGCAGCTCGCGTTCATGGGTCGGGTCATCTCCACCCTGGATCGAGCCCAGAGAGAGAACCACTGTCACGCGCTCCTCGAGTCCCCGACCGGTACCGGAAAATCGCTCTCGCTTCTCTGCTCCACTCTCGCTTGGCAGCAGAGCTGTAAATTGAAGAACCAGTTCGCCAATCTCACTCACTCCAAGCCCAATCCCGAGGCTTTCACCGACCCACTCGCTCACGGTGGCGGGTTTGTTCCAGAAGTGGAACCTTCAGGTACAACAACGATTTTCTAGATTGGTTTTGAAGGTTATAGCCTTAATGTGCTAGGGTTTTAAAGAGAGTGACAATTTAGTTCTTAACTTTTAGGTTATTGGATTTTGTGGTTGATGAATTTTGATGGTGGAGTTCAATTTATGAAATGGGGCAAACAGTCCCTTGATCAGTGTTTCTATTTCAATATTTGATGTGCTATGAAACTGACAATGTGATTTTTATTAGGTAATGCGGGGCCGGAAAATTTGGACCCAACTCAATCTGCAGCAAACAACAAGAATCAAAAGAAAAAGGCAGCACCCACCATATATTATGCATCGTAAGTTTTATTCTATTGGTTCGCGGTTGGAAGCTTCTATTTTTCTATTTGTGTTGTGTTGTGTTGTTTATTTAGATAGTTTGCTTTTGAAAGTAATGAGGATTGTTTTAGAAACTTCACATAAAATCCTAGTAGTTATTTAGTTTACTGATACTGCAGTTTGTGCCTCTAGAAGCATTTCAGTTTTCAAATGTACTTTCATATGTTAGACTGAGCTCAATTATTTATTTAGTTTTATGTTTTTATTTTTGATATTGTTCTTTGATGTTGAGATAGGGATTACCTATCTTCTCATGTAGAGTTACAGTTACAATTTCATGGAGCAAAATTGATTCTATAGCTTTTGAGATTCTAATTTGAAACTGTCTGCAATTTGACATCAATCATTTCTTCTTGTCATCGTTATCAATGATTCAGTCAAAACATAAAATTTAAGGATTTGGGTATGTACATTAATTATCTTTGTCTTTACCTTTGAGTTGCATTTGAATCCGAGAATTTAAAATCAAGGGATTCAAAGCACTATTGATAGTAAAACTGGTGCTTGTCATATTGTATTCAAGCCATTAAAACTAAAAAATTGAAGTCCAAATTGTTTTCTCAAATTTTTTTAACTAAATAATGCTTGAAGTATTTGAGAAGTTTGAATGAAGATTTTACAAATTCATTTGTATTATAACAATTTTTTTTTTTTTGGTTTGGTATTGTCATATGTTGAATTCCATAATGGTTACAAACTGTTTTTTGTTTATTTAAGGAGGACACATTCACAAATTTCTCAAGTAATTCGTGAATATCGAAAAACTGCTTACCGGGTCCCAATGGCTGTTTTGGTAGGTTTACCTTTTCCTTGCCAGTTCATGTTCAGTTTGGAATCATTTCTCATATATATGTATCTGATAATTAGTTTGAGTTATCATGCTTCTCAAATCCCTAGACATTGTACGATAGAAATTTGTGTGATTATCTACCCTCATTGTAGTGTTTAGTCTATTTTCTTGAATATGATCTTTCTGTTATTCCAATAGAAGTATTATTATTTGTAAATGGATCATTTTTCCTATCAGGAGGGTTTTTTATTTTTATTTTTATTTTAAATTTTTAAATGATTATGTCAATTGTAAGCATTTTATATGGATATTTCTTATGCTTGACATTTGCATGCATCTGGCTAAATAGGTCTTTGAATCTATTAATTGAACAAGAGTTAGGTTCAAGTTACACTTGGTGAAACTCTTGTTTATAGTAAATTCAATTGACATGAACAAATAGAACATGTAATCCAATGGTGGGATTTTCAAAATATTAATCCAATAAAAAGTTATTTAGTGGTTTAACATTAATACATAAGGTATAACTTGAAATCTAGTCAATTAAACAAATATTGTTTTTGCTTTTAAAAAATATTTAGGATCATTTGGATATGTCCAATTTTCTTGTTTTTACAGGTCAAAATATCATTTGATTGGCTTCTCTCCTATATTGTCCAAAGCGCAGCCAAGTGTAATTAACAATATAGTTGAAATTGGATGGATAAGCTGGAGTACATTCTAAGCTTTTAAACACTTTATGGGATTTTTTTCTCTTTATTTCCTATTGTTAAGTGACCATTCCAAAACCAACTTTCTTTTTTGCAAGAAAGATGCATTTTTGGATGGTTATTTAGTTATCTTTGGATATATGGGGTAGAATTTGCATTCTTCTATTCCATAGGGGCAAATAGCTTTTTTGAACAAGAATCTTTTTGAATAATGTCTCTTGTGTATACTCTTGATTTTGACTCTCTCTTTCTCTCTCTCCCCCCCCCCCCCCCCCCCCCCCACACACACAATTTTCTTCCAGGCGTCTAGGAAGCACTACTGCACAAACAAGCATATACGAGGGAAAGATAATATTGATGAAGAATGGTGCCTTTTTGACCTAAAGACTTTTTTTTTTTTTAATATACATATTAGAATAATTCCTTTATATATCCTGGCTGACAATGGTGTTTGGAAACTTCCAGCAAGTTGCTTTTGAGGGATCGAGAAGTGGGATGCCCAGAATTTAAGTGAGTTATATCTATAGTTGTATATGCTCCCTAAATTTTAACTCTCTTTATTAATGGCGCTATGTTACGTGGAAGTAATAGCAATCTAATTTCTTTATTGCAAATAGAAATGCACATAAAGTCAAGGGACATCCATCACTGCAGAAAGGAGGATGCCATGAGGCTCATGATATAGAAGATCTTGTGAGAGTTGGACAAGTTGTGAAAGGTTCATTTTTGTTTTTTCATATATATTTAATTTATTTCTAACACGTCATGTTGCTTTAAAAAAAAAAAAAAATCTAAACAGCAATTTTCTACTTTCTCTAGGTTGTTCATATTATGCAGCACGTTCTATGGCAGATGATGCACAATTGGTTTTCTGTCCATACAGCTATGTCATTAATCCAGTCATTCGAGGAGCGATGGATGTAGATATTAAAGAAGCCATTGTGATTCTTGATGAAGCCCAGTATGTTTCACAACCTCATTTAATTACTTTTTAACTTTTTAGAACCTTGTTGAGAGAATGTGAATAATAAAAGAAATCAATAAGTTTACAGTGTATAACCTAGACAATTAATAAGATTTTTGACTGATAGGTGTTGAATTTCTAATTTCTTAAATCTCATTTTTCTACACTGGTTTTGGGAGAATATGCAAATTCATAGATTGGTTTCTTTTTCTTCATGGAGTGCAAAGTAGTTTTTTCCCTGATATGTATACATGAATTTCATGATAGATTTTGTTGATTTTTATCTTGCCAGTTGGCATAACTTTTGGGTTCCCTAAAAAGTTCTATTTTATATAATTCTTGATGTTCCTTACAATCCCATGTCACAACACGTGGAGGGAGTTTTCTAAAGCACAATGTAGACAATGCATTTATATTAATGCTCTGCATGTTCTTAAATATCAAGTTTATTAGCATCTCCTTTTGGAGATCTGTAAAAACAATACATCTGCCTGTTTAGGGCATGAATTATATGCTTGCCTCCAGATACATGCATGTCTATTTTGTTCTTTAGAAAATGTATTTCATGTTCAACAAGTTATTAAGGTTGGATTTTTTTTAAAATTTTCATATCAGTTTCTCTACTTCTAAATTAATATAAATTGTTTGCAGCAACATAGAGGATATTGCTCGAGACGCTGGCAGTGTGGATCTTGAAGAAGACATTTAACTTTCTATTGCCATCATTTGCTCAAAGCAGACATAAATTCGATGAACAATCATCTCAGGCCGAATCATTTACATTCTTAATCTGTGAGATTATAGGCTAGCAAAACCTGTAACTAAAAGGAATGACCTACCATTCTAGGGAAAATTAGGGTGACTAGCTCTGGCACAAGGTAGCATATAACTCTATACATTTATAGAGTTATATATAACTCCCAAAACTGTGGTAACAAGATTACAACTAAATGCCAATATATGAATGTGGAATCTCCAAGCAATCAATCCAATCCCTCTTCTTCTTTTTTCTTAGTACCAAATTTACATGGCCAAGTGTACATTTCAAACTTCTCCTGCCCAGAAGTTATTAACACAGCTCCTAAGGTTCTGTTATCTAAAGCAACTTTGCAGTACTCATCTTCAAACAAAGCAAGAAAATCATGTTTATTTCTTCAGATATTTCAGGCACAGTTAGAACATGCTGCCTGAAAAGATTATCATATGATTAGCCCTGTTTCTCACATTTATCAAAAATAGTTTCCTCCAAGGGAAGAGAAAGAACGCAAGGTTGCCTAGATAGCGAATCCTCCCCCCAGCCGCTGATTTGTGTTTATGCCGTCAGAAACAGCTCATCACTACCAAAAACCCCCAACTCCTTGATGTCTGCAACAATAGCCAGCCATATAAATTAAATCTTCTATATACTATCTCCAAAAGGAGGTTTCAGGTGATTGATTGAAACTGTTAGGTAATCATGAATGGTAGATTATCCTCTTCTTAAGCAATAGTTGATAAAATGTCTAAACTTCAAAAAACTTATTAAGCATATTTAGACTGGCGTATACTCCAGCACCACATTCCATTTTAATTTCTCTATTCATTACTATCTCAAAGCTAAATCAACAGGGAATTACTTAATGTCTTCTCTTAAGGCATTTGAATTGATATTTATAAGTTGTATAGGAATCTATTTGTGTGAGTAACAAAGTTGCTTCAATTTTCAACAATTTTAGGTGATTATTTCTCAAGGATGATTTTATTCTTTGAATTGCTAGGTTAAAGATTAAGGAATTATTACATTGCATTGGCATTCAAATATCCCTTAACAATGCATATAGGCCAATATCAGTGAAATTTATCCCAACAAAAAGTTCTGCATTAAATTAGATAAGACAAACAAGATACTACCCCAAAAGGGGCAGTTCACTTGATAATTGTTGAACTCCGGATGCACCTGACGAATATGAAATCATGCATCAGCCCCTATGGAAAGGAAATAAAATGGATGCAAGATAAAGATATTGAAAATTACCCGTAGGCATTCCCAAAGAGTTAGGATGTGGCTGGGGAGAAATTTATGTTGCATAAGTTGTTGACTGTGGTGGCATTTATTGAGGAGAAGAGGAGTTAAGGCTGGAAGTGTGCAATAAACTTGGCACCATTCTTTTCTTTTTCTTTTTCTTTTTTATACAAGATAGAATTCTACTCTAGCCTAATCTAAGTATATATATGTGTGAAGCTCTCTCCTGGAGACTTGAACCCCCGGCCCTTGCCCCCCACACTCCACAAGTTCTTATACTTATGGAGTGACCATCGCACCAAGGGTGTGCAGTGGTAACTTGGCACCATTCTTGAAGCGGACATGTTTAATACTGCTCCTTGGGAAGAACCTGTTGCAGGTACCTGACACAGAAATTTCAGATTATGAGAATTTTTTCTTCCCCATGCCATCTGCAAATTAACAGAAATGTGATTACAACTATGAAAAAACTCTTTTACACCATAAGTAAAATATAGATATTGATGTCCACATTTTACACATGATGTGTGCTAGAATTATGGTTAAGTGACAAAATTCACCATTTCCTAATAGCTTAAGCTTTTGGGAGAATCGATAATTTAACAATGTGAAAGAGTGTGCACTATTGGATGTGAAGTAATGATTAACCCTTTGGTTTATCACCAAACAGTTATAGAACAAGAATCCAGAGCTTCATGGATGCATCGTACATAATTTAAAAAACATATACACTTCCCTAATATGATAACATAAGGCTGGTTACAGGCTAAAGATTTAAGAAATAGATAAGAGATGCAGAGTAAAAGTGTGAAGCCTGCACTTTGGATGCTATGTATTGCCATTACAGAAGAACATCGCATGCCATGCCTGATGTTGTGGGGTTGAAATGCATACCTCCCAAGGATTGGAACATGACTCGATGAATAAGTAGCAGTAAAAGGGTCCTGCAGACCATTCAAATTGCTATCATGTTATAACAACAATAACAAAAAGCACATTCAGGCTCCACTCTTAGCTCCCACATTATCAGTTCCTTTTTCTTTCTTTTCTTTTTATTACAAAAGTGCATGTACCAAAAAAAAATGAAGCTCAAATTGCACTGCCCTAAATAGACGAAATATTGCATGGAAGGAAAAATGAGAAATCAATAAAAGGAAAGTCTGAGAGTATCACCTCTAAAGTTCTGTTCTTTCACTATACCCTTTCTCTTAAGGAAGATAGAGTTACAAACCAGCAGAACCAGTATCAGGAGACTTCTTTGAGAAAACTTGAGATGCCTGCAAAGTCAGACTGTTTTAAATCTTAGATTTGGAAATCACAGAGAGAGAGAGAGAGAGAGAGAATTCTATGTCTCTCTTTCTCTCTCTTATTATTCTTTGTGCGCCTGTGAATCTATTCTTATGTATTCCTTTGTCAAAACTCAAAAGATCGAAAGAAAGATGCTTCACTTTGTTTTTTTGATCCGTAGGGTAATGGGGCAAAAGGGTCATGGATTCCTGCAGGTAATATCCTAACTGAAAACAGTTTTGGTTTTAAGGAAAATCTCATATTTTTCTTGTTAAACTTTAAATTTAAATTTTTTTTTTTTTTTGGTTAAACTTTAAATTACATTTCTTGGCTTTGCTTGCTTATCAGCCCCGAACAATATGAAAAGTTATTGGGTTTGTGATTTATTAGTTTATTGAATTCACATTTCTATTATCTTTCACATCTCTCACTCTGCATATTAGTTTGGTACATAAACTCAGCTATGATATTGTCTCCTGGTCCCCTTTTTCTTGGGTTAAAAAATGTCGTTTTTTAGTTATTGATTGGCTTTGTGTGGTTGGAATTTACTAATTTGTGATTAGAATACGATATGATTGGGAAATTTGGTCGAAATTAAAAAAATTGGTTTTCTTTTTGACATGGGAAATTAGAGGTTTAATTTTTTTTTATTAACTAATGGGTTTTTTTTAATCTATATAATGTAGTAAGTTTTGTAGTGAAAATGGATTCTTTTTTTTTTTTTTAAAGTCAATTTGCTTGTCTGTATAGGAATTAATTGAGGTTTAATTGGGTCTTGTTCACTGGTTTGGATTCTTTTTTATTTTTCAATTAATTCAGTTGAGTACTTGATTTTGCAAAGAAAAGTAGGGATCGATAAGGATTCTATGATATGAACTTCCTCAAGAAATCTAAGATTGATGGGGGGTTTGGTATTTGTTTGGGCTTTATGATCTCAATAATTTTATCATTCGTTTAAGATTAGGTGAGGATCCTTTAATCCCCATTGTTATGGATTTCACAATTGAACTGTTGTTTCAATTCTTTCACTGATAAAATTGGTTTTTTTCCCCCACCAGGGCCTCTTTATATTGATGATTTAGAAGCTCTACTTGACGATTTTTTTTTTCAAGTCTTTTATTAATCAACCTTGAATTGGCAGTCCATAATTGTATGTGATGATAGAGTTTTGTTAGTACATTCAATTAGTATATCATGTTTTAAAATTTTTCAGTATTTTTTTTTTTTTCATGTTATTCAATTTGACTTCAGATGTCTGTTTTGTTATAGTGTCCATAAAATCGTAAAGAAACTATTTTTTTTAGGACCTTAGTCAGGTTGGTGCAGCACTCAATCTTTTCCCTTTTTTTTTTTGGTGGCCCTGATATTAGGAGATCACCATAGTTGATGGTTGTTAAGCTTTTCTCAATTGGTCAAGATTTCTGTAATTTTTTTTTGGTGGCCCTGATATTAGGAGATCACCATAGTTGATGGATATTTTTGGTGATGGGCATTTTTGTTTTGTGTAGAATCTTAGGGTTTGCGGTAATCTTCCATTGGTTAAGGGTTTCTAATCACCTGATATTAGAGTCATTATTGATGCTGCGGGATTTGAGACAATCCTTAGTTAGTTAACTTGTATTAACTTCCAAAGTGAATTTTAGGCTAGGAACATCTGCTTTGCATCAAACATGTCTACATTAGGGGCATTGGCCCATTGGTTTTGGTATGCAAGCGTGTCATCAATTTTCTGTGCAAAGCATGTCATCAATTTTCTGTGCAAGCACGTCTAAACTAGTTCTCTGCTTATTCATTTGAATATGAGGGTAATATTTACTATTTAAGTGTTGGGTTTTGTGCATTTTCGCTAACTATGCAGGTAGCCTATAAACTGATGTGCATGAAGAATGTTTGGAAGGGAAAGTTCAGTCTTTTGAAAGACTAAGGGAAGCCAATCAGCAGAAAGCTTCTGTTCATCATGTCAGACAGGTGATTATAAGTATAAATCTTGGCCTGAATCATTTATGCTCCTTAGGCAGAATAATTTTTCTTATAAGGTGTCATACTTCTGTTTTTCCCTTAGATTATAGTTGATTCATGCCGTTAAACCTGTGAGATAGTAAGTATTTTTAATGAACCTGAATGTATCAAAACAGGTGCATCAGTTGATATGATGTAGGTAGTTTTTTGTAATAGTTGTACCTAAATTATGACTGTGTCCTTTGGGTCAAAAGGTAGTTTCACATTTCTATTTTAAATATATATATAAATTCTGTTTGGAGGGGGCTGATGCTTATTAGTTGTATATTTTAGAAAAATAGAATTACTATTATTTAGCAGATGTGAATTTTTATTTGGTTATCCCAATGAAAGTGGGACTAATGGTGGAGACTAAGAAATATGAAAATTTGTTAGCAGCATTTTAAGAAACCATCAACATGTATATATATAATGCTTTAATAATATATTTGTCTTTTTTATTTTAATGGTCTTTTGTGTTGTAAAAGAATTTTAGATGATCACAATTATGCATCAATTATGATAGTATTTTAGATAATCACGATTTGTTACTGCTTTTGATTTTATTCCTGGAGGCTGCTAAATGAATATTCATCTAATGGATGCGCATGAATTTTTTTACTTTATTCATATTGATGCTTAGGATGAACTTTTCAGATATGGAGGAGGAAGCATTAGAATTTGTCGTTTATTGAAAGGGTAGAAATGGATTAGCATCATTGCACATTCTGTACACACACACGATACAATAAAGAGAGAGACATTATTATTGGATGCATTTGTTGAGTTAGACTGTTAGAGGAAGCTGTGATACCAAATTGTTGAACTAAACACCAAATTGACTCACATACACTGACACTAGTGCACAAGCACACACAGCACTTTTCTTTCACTTCACACACTAGCTTTTTATTTAATGCACTCACTCACCAAATAAACTTGCACACACCTGACACTACTAACACTATGAGGACTTGCTTCACATTACTCTAACTTGGTGCTTATGACACACGAAAACTGAGCACCACTTCTACATATTTATACATGCTTAAAGCCGGTTAACTCAAGGACTATGAATTCTCTAGCACATTCTTTTATTGTCTTTCACTATCAGTAAAAATTTCTCTCTTTCACCAACCTTCTAGACAAGTTAAAAATTTGTGGCCGAGATTAAACTATGCGGGGAAGCTCTAGAGAATTACGGAGAGAAAGAGATTGGGTGAGAAACTCTAGAAATTTCTAGAGAGAGGCAGTGTTAATTTTTAACAGCATTTGCCTTCAATTAGTCTAAGAAGTATGAACACAAACACGGACATGACATGGATACTCAGGGCAGGTAATGAGCTATGTTGCCTTCAGTTACATGGCTGGGGGTACTCTGAAGAAAGTAAATTAGATCTTCCATTGGTTGAGTATATCAACACAAAGTTGGGCTTTGAGCACAATGTAAAAACTTATGAACTTTTAGTTTTAGTGTTAGATTTCACTTTTGTATTTTTTTATTAATGAGAACAAAATTATGTACGCTTATATCAATTTTGTTTTGGCTAGGGGATGTGTAAGATGGGATGAAGCTAATCTTGTTGAAAATGAGGCAAATAGACCTGTACGGAAAAATATTTCTGAACCCAAGACACCATTTCACCGAATGATTGAGAAAGATGGTAAGGACTAGGGTGGTTTTTTTTCTTCCCTTAAAGCTCTGTTTTGAGAATATGTTGAACATTATAATGCTTATGATATAATTATAACGGTTGATTCATGTAGATACACCATCCGCTATACCGTTATCTGTTGCAAGTGTTGGTTATGCTGCACATGCTGAAGCTATAAGAAATGCTTTAAATTTGGTTTCGACTCAAAAGCATTCTGCACATTTAGAGGGATGTGAGGATGATGTTGATGCCATGGAACAAGATGAAAATTCTTTGATTTATCTTAATTACGATAGGTCTAAATGATTGTGAGTGAAATATTATGCTAGTGACTTTTTTTTTTTTTTTTTTTTTGCTTTTTCTCTACCCATTTACTATTTTCATGTTGCTGTTTTTGAATTCAGCATATAGCTCATTGTCTTCTGTACCATTCATTCTGTTGCAACTTTTATCCAATAAAACTTAAGCTCAGAAAGCCAAATGATTCTCAGGAAAATATAAATTTCCCTTCACCTAAACAAGCAATTAGGTTCAATGCCTAGTTTTTGTCTTCTCAGGTCACGAACAATGTAGTCTTAGAATTTTACCCTATGCTATCTCGAAAAGTAACCTAGTAATTTAAGTTTGCATACTTCCATGGGGAGAGACTGATAGAAATAGAGGCAGTGTTGAAAGTGAATGTTATTTTAATAATAAAAAATAAGTACAAACTTGTTTTCCTTATCCTTGAATCAATGTTTTTGTACGTGCTGTATCATACCTGATGCCTATTGTCATATCAGGGTTGTAAATTGCATCTGCAGAACTCTACCCACAAGAGTTCTAATACAGTGACTTTTGGGAAAAAAGAAGTTTATTTTTATTTTTATTTTTTATTTTTTTATAATTTTTCTATTTAATTTTTTTTATAGTTAATTGATAGCCAACTTCCCAAGAAGTCACTGAAGCCTCTGCAAGGTTTTTAATAAAGAAAGTTAGAAAGATGCATTGGTAGGCCAACATCATCAAGAATAAGTATGAAAGAGAAATTTTTAGTGGAAAAAAGGCTGGTGTGATTATCTGTTCAGTTTAATAGAGAGTTAGACATCTTTTGATATTTTTTACTACTATTGTGGATGATCTTAGCAGTTCATTCAAAAAGAGAGCTCTATGGTCTTTGTTATCTGCAAGTGGGTTTGACTAATGAGATCAAAATAGTCCTGGAAAGAAAAAGTACCAAGTAAAGTGAGTTTTAGATGATAGCCTATGTGGAAAAGGATCCGTGTAGTTTGCCTCAAGATGGTTGTGAACTGGCCACAAGACAATGATGACAATAATTGCTGCTTCGTAGGTGGGGTATTAACGGATGAATATTTTGGTCTTTTGAGTATTACATCTGGCCCTGGGTGGGTTTAGCGAATAAGTAATATACTAATGTTGCTTGTGACTTGGATTATTATGTTCCAGGAATTCAGTCAGTTGCTTAAATTACATGTCTATCATTGTTTTGCATGTTTTGGGAATTCACCTATGATGGTTCTTCCTTTGAATGGGTTTTTGTACCAATCAGCTCCATTTTTTTTTATAGGTAGGTAATCATCTGTCAAAGAAAAAAAAAAGGAGTTGATTAGTACAAATGTTGTATGGTTTCACTTTCACATGCTACTCTATATCCTTGTTGTCTTCTATATGGAATTCTTTACCACTGAGGGCAGCAGAAAAATGTTGAACATATGTTTTGCACTACAGGTATGACTTCCCTTGGAGTCCCACTAAATACATTCCTTTTTACGGTGGTGCTGAGTATCATGACTACCATCATTATGTTGGAGGACAAAGCCAAAGCAACTTTGCTTCGGTGTTCACCTACTGTGATTACATTTATGGAACTGATAAGGTATTATCAAATTTTTTCAACAAATTTATTTTGCTATGTACATTGTTAAATTACTGGTTCTTCCAAAAGCTTAAGCTACTGGAAAATGGTGAATTTAATCATTTAACCATAGTTTAATACTCTCCCTCACATGTGGGCCTAAATTCCCCCTTGATAAGTGGGTCCCAACACATGGGATTTTTTTTTGACATTTTAAATGGGAAGTAGAGTAAAGCCATGGATCAAATTTAGGATCTCCTGCTCTGATACTATATTAAATTACTAGTTCTCCCAAAAGCTTAAGCTACTAAAAAATGATGAATTTAATCATTTAATCATAGTTTTAACATACACATTGTAAAATGGTTGCAACTGAAAGATGTTTCTGCAATAATTCTTCTTTGATTGTTTTCTTCAGGGCTATCGATATCAGAAGAAGATCTTTCAGAAGGTAACCAATAATACCTCGCCCTTCTCTTTTTCCTTTTGTTTTTGTTAGAATGTTAATTATGTACTATGGCATTTTGGTTAGAGCCTATTTGACATTTTTGTTAACATTTGCGGGGTTTGGAAAATTTGGATGCAACTGTTTGGTATGGGTCAAAGATTCTTGAATTAGTCTGACAACTTGATTAGTTTCATATCCTGAGAAAGACAAAATTTGAGTAACTCAGGAACTTTCTAGACACTTGTTTCCCCATAATTTTATTCAGATTGATTTAGCAAGCAGGTAAATGTTCTTCTTTATGTAGAATGTATTAAATGGTTGTCCCGGAGGTTGAACTGCCTTGCATTTTATATTTTGATCATGAATTTTTTATTTTGTTTTATGCAGGGAAGATCTTTTCTATCTTGGGTTTTGTATTTTCTTCTTCCTACTAATTATTTTACGTTGCTTTTTATTTTATTTTATTTTAAATCTAATACAGTTGAAAGGGGAATTGAAAGGCAATGGTGAGCAGAATGGAGTCTCATATCGCTTTTCTACCCAGGAGCTTAAATCCGACTAGCTGTGGTACTGCAGAACCCTATCTGGATCAATGTTTTTTGTTAAGCTTCTTGCTAGTGACAACATTCTGGAACCTTCTATTTAGAGAGTTAACATCAGTATGCTAGTCAAAGTAGAAGTCCATAGTGACCAAGGTGGATATTAACTTGGGGCTCTTAAAAATTGTGATGTTGTGTAGCTTTAGGGAGGGGATTTCTAATGTCTAAGATTCAGAATTCGACTTTGTGCTTTAAAACAGAATTTCAGGATTTGGGATCTTGGATTGTGTTTATGAATTTCAGGTAAGTGTTGGTCTTCTATCTTTAGTTCAAAAGTAAAATAAGGTATGCATGTTGATGTTGTGTTGTCTCTGGTCCTTCGAGATATGACTTTCTCCTTTTGTGTATTACCTGCCAATGGTATAATTGTCAGATTTTTGTGCAAATGATTCATTATGCAACTTTATAATAGGCATTCCTTTCCATGTTATTTTCTGTAGATGGTCAGGTTGGTTTTAGCCTTGTATGAGCTGTTGGGATTACTGTATCAATAACTCAAATATTGGACTGTATTACATTATTTGCCAAAAGTTTTGGGGATTACAAATTCTAACTCAACCTGTAAAGGATAAAACTTATGTTTTAAATCGTAATTGGATCCCATAATATTTATTTTTATCTCATATTTTTTAAAATGTATTATTACTTTGGATTTCATAATGTAATCTTAACTCTTAATTGGCATTTGCATTTCAAGAAATGGGATAAGTAGACACCTATTGCTCCAATTACGCAGTGAAGTTCTTTATATTTCGGCCAATTTATGAATGTTTTCCTTCCATCTGAAACTGTATGAAGCTTGAGGAACAAAGAGTGCATGGAGGGGGTTAACATATCTCTTTCAAAGGTTCCAACTTCCAATTATTTTGCAAAGGTTAAAAAACTTGATGAACTTCTTTTCAGCTAAGTAAATTGACGAGCTTTGCGCACAGTTTAGTTAGTCAAAGTTTGTTTCTTTTTACACGGAGCTCCTGAAATTTGTGCGAAGAATTTTCAACAATCAATCAAGCATCTTTCATCTTGAATATAACCGGACTTTAAATTTGTTCCATATCATAATTTTATATTTCGTAGGATTTATAAATATTTTACGTGATTAGTTTCTTTTTTATATTAGAAAATAATTCTATATGGAAGAAAACTATTACCAATTTTTTTGTCTTAGAAAATTTCAAACTATAGCGTCTGCTACTATCGGAGACTTTACCAGTTGAGCTAATTGGAACCCACAACTATTACCAAAATTAGTTGTTATTTATTTTCAAATTAAATTTTTTTATTGATATCTAAAAACATTTTAAATTTATTTTAACCCTTTCCATGGTTAGTTCTGGGACACGGGTCATTTATAATGCTGCTTTGAAAATTTGACTTTCACCTCAGTTAGTTAGGAATTTGAGTTTTGACTATGTTGTTACAAATATGAAATATCACATAACCGTCCCCAAATCTCTCCTCAACCAACAAAATACGCACATTTTTTTTTTTTTTGACTTATTAAACAACAATGGGTAAAAAAATTATTATTTTTTCTTTTCCCAAAAAGAGTTTATAAAAAAATCTTAAAGCAATACCCTTAGAGTATTTGTTAACTTTTCTCTTAAACAATAAACATAATAGGAAAAATGTTAAAGGTTACAAGACTTGAATATTGTTGATACCCATTTTCGTGATACATTTCTACAAGTTTGATTCAACCTAGCCCAACCGCCTTGTGGGTCCAATTTATGTATTTTATTATATTTTATCATTTTAAAGCATGGCTCAAGCCCATGTGACAAATGCGGGAAATTGAGAAAGTGTAATTTGAAGGGTATGAGTCGGTTTCTTTCGGATCTTTTTCATGAACCTAGCCCATGTGTGTTATCAAGTGAGCAAGGGACACTAGTAGCACTTTAGGCTCATGGAAGAGGTTTTGTACCCGAAATTTTCACCCCAAAAGAGTTTTTATGCTTTGGCTGTTTATGGCCCAAAGTTTCTACCCTAAACCATTTTTGCCTTTAAAACATAGTTGGCTCTCATTGGCCAACTCCAGCTGCTAGCCCTCACATAGGTGAGTATTCTAATAATTTGAAATGGCTAATAGAAAGCAGCCAATTAGAGCAAACCCATTTATTTCCCAAATCATGTTAAAAGCATGCCAAACTCTTCCCTAAAAAAAGGCAACCTAAGCCAAGACACCAAATTAGTGTCATGGACTCATGGGGGATAAAAGCCTCTTCTACTACCAAAAACCAGTCTTTAGCAACACCCCAAACTCAATATAAAACTCTTTTCAGTTCAAAAATCAACCAATCACGTTTTACCCACATAGTTGAAACTTTAGAGTAAAAGCCTATTCAGCCAGCTAACATTCTCACAATTCTAAAACTAAGGGGTGGAAATATGGGTACAGGGGAACCTTCCCTCTCTTCCTCACAATCTGTCTCAATTTCCTCTTCTTGCTGACTATGGGTCGAAATTTCAGACCTATGTGTTTTTTCTTCATTTTCTTGTAATTCAGTTATGGCATTTTGATTTTTCTCTTGTTAAAGCACCATTAGCTTTTTGTTCATTATACATTTGGAATTTTGGGCTTGATTCTCCACAAAGAAACATTTCTAAAGAACCCAAGGGGAGATTTGGGCCGTTCTCACATTTTCGGCCCTTGTCGCAAAACGTCCCTGACAAATATTTAAATAAGGTAAAAGATGCAAACTTTGGAGAAGTAGTGGCAGTGAGTCAGTGATTGTAACATAAGACTGGGGTGGAATTACAGCCAAGGGTGTGGGGGCTATGGCCCCTAAAATACCGTGATTGAACAAGGTTTTAGGACTTTTAGGAGGTTTGTGGAGGTAGGTTTTGTCCCTAGTGTAGTTGCTTGCAATTTTCATTTGAATGGGTTGCTAAAGCTCAAATGTGTTGATCAGTGTTGGGAGGTATATGAAGAAATAGGGAGAATTGGGATACACCTCAATGCTTATACATTTAATATGTTGATTAATGTTTGATGAATGGTCTTTGTAAAGATGAATGGTTCACAGAGGGTTAAGTCCTAACACTGTCTTATAATACTCTTATTTGTGGTTATTGGTTTTTAGTTTTTTAGTTTTTATTTTTCATTTTTTTAATAGGTGGTGTAGTTAACTTGGGTTCATTGGGTTAAGTTTACTTAAGTAATCATGCCATTTTTTACACATTAGAACAGTTTGTCCTAAACTTTGTAGCTAAACTTTGTCCTAAAAATAATAATAAAACTAGATTTTAAATAGGATTTACTCTTATATTATGTTTCTACAAGGCATGTTGAAAGCAGAGCAGCCTTGCACTGACAAATTGATATGGAATTTTGAGCTTATTTAGACTAAAATAATCTTGTGAGATGTCATATATATAGGCTTTCATAATTTTATCTTTCCTATAGGCAAATGTTTTTGTTAATACTAAGTCATATATGATGATTTTTCAAACCAAATGCCCTCTACTATTCCCTAGAATTTACGAAAAATAATTTTTCTTGTACTTATTTTTTAATGTGTATTTTGTTATGGTAATGAGTGCCTTGGTTTAAACGGATTCTTTTTATGTTCTTGACTTTGTTGGCATTGGTTTGCAGATATTTATTCAAACTGGATACCTTCTTGATTTACCTTAGTGGAGTTAAGGGAGTTTCTGCCTTTATGAATATCACATGGTAAGGCACCATCTATGAGTTCTCCCTCCTGCCCCCCTTCTTTTCTTTTCTTTTTATTCCTTTTTCTTTCTCCCAAACTTCTTAATTTATGTGTACATGTTTGTTCCGTTCTATTTTGTAGTTTATGGTGGAGTTTTATTTCTTTCTAACATATAACTAGAAAATGTTAGGTGCAAAAGCTACTGCATCATCTGCATGGGTTTGCTTGAAATATAACTAGGGTTCCTAACAAAGAGAAATTAATAGGTTATAGTGTGTGTTATATGTTAGTCTATTGTAATAGGGCTAATTTAGACATTTCAGATTTATTAATTTTTGCAAGATGCTTTCTCTTTTTTCCAATTTCTCCTTTTATTTACTCTTTGAGCACTATTAGAAGGTAAAATAGTTGGGTGTTCAATGTACTAGGATTGTGCGTGCCCCTTTTACGCTTTTTTGAATGAAAAAAAAAATACTAATAAAAAAAAGTGGTAATCAATTATGTGTGAGGAACTTGCACCATTTTGTTTGATTCTCATTACTGCATAAAAAGTTATATAATCTGTCCTAGAAATTCTGTGAAAACTCAGTAGTAGTTTTATTTTTTATTTTTTGGTAACAAGTGTTACTAATTAAGAGGCACTTCCTCTAGTACACGACGTACATGATGTAGTGTTAAAGAATTACAATGAATGAAAGTTACAATAAGAAAGAGAGAAAGTCAATAAAATCTACAACAGAATACGTGACTAAAAGTAACTTGTTTTATTCCCTTGTGAAATATGACATCTAGTTGTTTGCCTTTAAATCCTTCAAGTCATGCATAGCTGACAATCAAGGGCGGCTTACAGCCTAGGCTACTTAAGCCTTGGCCTAAAGGCCGGTAGAAGTGAATGTGTCTTTCAAATTATGACTATGAACAATTCATGCATAGCTGACAATCATGCATAGCTGACATCTAGTGAATGTGTCTTTCAATTCATGTGTGATCTAAAAATTTGGAAAAAGCTATTCTCCACTAATAAGTAGCAAAAAGTAAACAATATACCCAATTTCATTTTTTATTGGTAGACAATTTCGTAATTTATAATGAAAATAAAAATTTTAAGAATTTCTCTATGGAGATGGTAAAAGATGAATTTTTATTCTATGAAGATAGTAAAAAGCAAAGATACTAAGTTCTGATAGATTTATGTGGTTGTGCATTTGGTTCTATTTGGATAATTTCACAAGTTTCTTTGCTTTTTCTTTAGATTTTTTTCCTAGGCTAGCTTTGAACTATATTTCAATTCTTGTTTTAGCCTTGTCGACAGGTTCGTCTTGCGCACAACCGAAGAAGGACTTTAAAGGCTTTCAAGGAGCTGAAAGCTTACCTTGCATCTCCATCCTTACTCAGCCCCTCTAAGTTCGATAAAGAGCTCTCCCGCTACTTAGTCGTGTCCCCACGGCTTTCATAGGAGAGGTATCCCGCATGGAAAAGTTGGCATTCACATTGATCACAGTTGCCCGTAAGCTAAGGCCATACTTTCAAGCTCACACAATAGTGGTCCAAACAAACAAACCCTTGCGGAAGACCATGAACAATCTTAAAGCTACTGGACGATTAGTCTTATAGGCCATCGAGTTAAGCAAATTTGATGGGCCATCTGAGAATAGCTATCAAAGCCTTGGCCTTGGCTGACTTCATCACTAAGTTCACAGCAAAGGAGGATGAAGGCTAAGGAGTAGCCCCATGGATGGTTAAGACCAACGGCTCATCCAACCGATACGCCGGAGCGATTGGAGTGTACTAAAATCTTCGGAAGGGGACTTAATAGAAGCCTAGAGTGTCCTAAAATCTTCGGATTGGAGTGTCCAACTGATACGTTGTGCACCTCCAGTTTTCGATGACCAACAATGAAGCTGAGTATGAGGCCTTGCTGACAGGCATCGACTTAGCCAGAGCTACAAGAACTTCCTCTGTGGTTATTCATAGTGAGTGATCGTCGGGCAAGTCAATGGCAACTATGAGGCCAAAGGCGATGAAGAAATACCTAAGTCTAGTGAAGCATCATGTAGGTCAGAACTTAAAGAACAAGTTTGTACCAATCCCAAGGGAAGAGAATATAGACGCCGATCGATTAGCCAAAAAGGCATCCTCAGAGAGTACGTGCGTGAACCTTCATACAATATTCTGCTGCTACTAATAAGGTGGATGTGCGTGATCCCAACATGAATTGACTAGATAGCCCCTGATGATGCACAAAATCATTAGTGAGTGAATTGTCAACACGCGCATCAAATGTATGTACTTGAAGAATGAAAGGTGAAGAACCTACAGAGAGCACCGGTACGGTGTCGGCCAAAAACCGTCCTCTGAAGGCTAAAAGTATGATAGTGGTATAAAGCTGACCAAGATCCTATGAATGTAGGATCATTGGGCTTAATTTCCCATATTTGGAGGATATGACCAAGATCCCATATTTGAAGGATCTTCAGGCGTGGTGCGCAAGTTTTTTCCATACGGGGATGCAAGAATGGAGAACACACAAACGACGTGGAACTAAGTATAATGAGTTGTCGATATGGAGATGCTCATCGATACCACGAGTCATATTGACTGTCTTTGATCCATTGTGGTATTACGATTCCTCAAAAACTAGCAATGATTATGAGCTTGACGACCCAAAACGAAGCCTAACTAGGCAAACAAGGTGACATACTTCTTTGGTGACCAAAGGCCCCTTAGAGGCCAAAGACACTTCACAAACCAAAGACCGTTCATAGGCCGAAGACTCCAAGATTTTAGTTGAATTTTTAGGAGTTGAAAATAGTGCTTATCAGCTACCCCCTATTCTATGTTTGTCGTGTATGCCCAATGAGCTACAAAATACGATGAGCAATTATGTTCCTTATATTTAATCTCGGGATCTATGCCTTCCTTGTGATTCATGCAATTCCAAGGGTATAACTGTCTTTGCATTTAATGAGGGGGACACATGTTACCCTGTGATTAGTCCACACGAACAGCCGCATTGCTTTGTTTCTCATGCTCCGTCGCCTATAAATAGCTCATTCCCTTTCCTGACCTTCCTACTTGCTTATTTTACATTTCAGACCACTTTGTCGTTGGAACTCTTCATTCATCAGGATACTCTCATCCGTTTCCTATGAAGATCGTCTGCATTTATTCATCGTCGTCTGCTTCTTGTCATTTTAGCTATATTTCTCTTTTTTGAATAGCCTTTAAAAGATTAATTTCTTAGTTTTTATGGGTCGTTTCTCCGTGTGGAGTTAGATGACGACCTAATTTCCCAGCATGGATATGAGTCCTTGATCGACGAGCCAACACATTCTTCTAATAGGAAGCTGTCGATGGCAAAGGAAAGGGGCCTCATAACTACACAACCTTTGGACTCCAACCTTTCTACTCCTCTCTTTATGAAGGACCGAGAGTTTGCAGTAGCGAGGGCCCATTCTTTCATCAGGGATATTGACCTCGACAAGTGTTCTGAGCATGAAACCAACAATCTTGGTGACTCGGGTCTTTATTTCTTTAGTTTGGCTCTTCCTAGTAACTAACTACCTTTTTTCTTAGGCCCTGGTAAGGATGAGGGCCTTGCACCTCATGTGCAAGTCGAAGGAGTCTCTGGTCACTCGTTTGAAGGAATGCCACACCGCCGACCTTGATAGGGTCTCCAAGTTCAAGGATGCATCCAGACTATTAAGGAAAGCCAAGGTCATCGGCCTGGAGGCTAAGCACTCTCAACGAAGAGAAGCTAATGAAGGAGAGCTTGAGGCTAATGTCTGAGCTAACTTTGCTGCATGAGAAAGTGGAGAATGCCAGGGTTGATGCTGTCTCGGAGTTCTAGACGTCAGCTGTGAGTACTATGACAAGCTTGCATCCAAACTGTTGAATAAGGAGCTCACCACCTATAAAGCCAAGGTTGTCGGCCTAGAGGCTGAGCACTCCTGACAAGTCGAGGAGTTGATGAAGGAGAACTCGAGGATAACGTCTGAGCTGACTTTGCTACGTGAGCAAGTGGAGAATGCTAGGGTTGATGCCGTCTCAGAGTTCTAGACGTCAACTGAGTACTATGACAAGATGGGGGTGCAATTCAATGAGGGCTTCAGACACTTCCACATTCAGGCATTAGAGCTCTTTAAAGACTCTGGTTGGGACTTTTCACAAGTTCAAATCAACCTGGAGGAGCCTCTGCCAACGACACCTAGTGCTAGGGAGCCTGTCCCTGATGGCGTATTGGACCTCGATACAAAGAAGGATGTCGACAACAAGGTGGTGGCCAATGAACCCAATACTTGAGCTGTAACTAATTTTTCTATAAGTTTTAAGACAAGGATTGATATGTCGCATGTAACCAACGATTGATATGTCGCATGTTACCTGTGCTAATGTTGACGACTAGTTTAGCTCCAGTACTCTATTCAATTTTCGATTTCTATCTTGTATTCGATGACCCTTTTACTTAGCTTTGACCTAACAACTCTTGTAGGCTAAGGAATGTTTTAGTTATTTGTCACCCGTCGGATTTAGGTACGAGGACCTAAGCAGGTGTTCAAGCCCTCGTCGGTTACCTTGGTTGAGAGTCCATCTTGTAGGTGGGAAGTGTGGATCAAGAACTTGTAGGTGAGTAGTTGACTAGGTACCTATCGGTCAACTTGGTTGTTGGTCCACCCCGTAGGTAGGACTTAGGTTTGGGTCAAAAACCCGTCGGTTTTCATGTCCATCCCGTAGGTAAGACGATTTAAGTAGATGACCAGGTATATATCGGTTACCTTAATCGTCGGTCCACCCTTGTAGGTAGGACTTAAGTTTGGGTCAAGAACCTGTCGGTTTCTGTGACCATCTGTCCATCCCATAGGTAGGAGGATTTGAGTAGGTGACCAGGTACTCGTCGGTTACCATGGTCATCAGTCCACCCCGTAGGTTCTTAAGTTTTTTGCATTCATGTAGCAATGCAATGGTGGATGAAGAACGATGTTGTTATTGAATAAAGAAAAAGTACACTGAATAGTAGATTAGGTGTTAAACGAACATGCTATAGATACCTAAAGAAAAACTAAAACATAGTTGTAGGAGGTGAATTACTGGTAATATATTTCCTCAAATGCTCGGCATTCCATGGGTGGTGTAACCTCCATCCGTTGAGCGTTTCTAAATGATGGGTACCTCTTCTGTAACAGTCGACCAACCTATAGAGTCCTTCCCAGTTAGGGCCTAGCTTGCCCTGTGTAGGGTCCTTTGTGATGGTTGTCACCTTTCTTAGAACTAAGTCTCCAATATTGAAGTGATGGGCTTGATGCGAGTGTTTTAGTGATTAGCCATGAAGTCCTGGTAGCATGCCATTATCTGTTCAGATGTTGCCCTTACTTCATCTAGTAGGTCCAAGTTTAGGCGTAGGCCTTCGTCGTTCTTCCCTTCTTCATGATGGCAAGCCCCACTTCTGCTTGGTATGACATTTTCGCTTCCAAATGCAAGCTTTAAAGGTGTTTCACCTGTAGGGGTTCGAGCTGTTGTTTCATCTGGCCATATCCCTTTTGCCTTCCTCAAGTCGAGTCTTGATCTTCTTGCACAGGGATTAGTTTGTTACCTCGACTTGGCCATTGGCTTGTGAGTGGGCAGGTGACGAGTAGTGGTTCTTTATTCCCAATTGTTGGCAGAAGTCTCTAAATGCATCGTTGTCAAATTGCTTTCTATTTCAAAGATGAAGAACCTTAGAGGCCCGAAGCGGCAAACAATGCTCTTCCAGAAAAAACTTCATACATTCTTCTCGGTGATGGTGGCCAATGATTCAACTTACACCCATTTAGTGTAGTCAAATGCCTACCACGAGGAATTTGAGTTACCGTGCTGTTGTAGGAAAGGGTCACATTATGTCAAGTCCCCATTGCGTGAAGGTCCATGGAACTATCATTGGAGTTAGCTATTCTGACGGCTGCCTTATGACATTGCTAAGTCCTTCTGCATGGAAGACCAGTACTATACCTTGCTCGCATAAGCTTGTAGGCTAAAAGATCGTGCCCCCGAGTGGTTTCTATATATGCCTTCATGAACCTCCCTCAGGACTAGGGGTGTGCAGCTAACCCATCAACCCGCCAAAACTGACCCAATCCAACCCAACCCAACCCAACCTACTGGATTGGGTCGGTTTTTAAGGATTGGTGGGTTGGGTTGGGTTATGAAAATAATTTTAATAGTGGGCCGGGTTGGGTTCGGGTCATAACAATCAACCCGCCTAATTTGACTTGACCCACCTATATATTTAAAATTTAAATTATATATATTTAATATATATTTACAAATATATTTTAAAATTAATAATTTTTTATTTAATTTTTTCCCCTATTCAACTCTTCTTATATAAAACCCAATTACCTCGTAAACTCTAACAATTTTATTTCTCTCTATGCCACCTCCCACTCTCACTCTCCCACTCCACTCTTATTTGTTTATAACTGAGTTAGGATACTAGTTCATGTATATTTTATTTATCAACTCAGTTGGATCTATTTTGCTAATAACTGAGTTGGAATAGTAGTTTATGTATATTTTGTTTATCAACTCACGTGACAAGTGAGATATATATTTTTTCTAATCAATTTAATAACAATAGTAAAAAAAAAAAAAAAAAAACTGTCCAACCCATGGGTTCAACCAAATCCAAGTGGGTTGGGTTGGGTTGGATTTTTTTAACCCACCATGGTGGGTTAGCCACCCCTACTCATGATGTAGTTTGCTTCATCAGGTACCAAACACCTTAGATACAGAAGGGAGAAGCCCCTTTTGTATAAAACGTCTCTTATCAGCAAGAAGCGTGATGCTTGGACTTTCAGCAGCGTTATGGTCTAGGAGCTTCCTATCCAATCAATTCCTGTTGGGATCATATGCTCATCCACTTCATTAGTAGCAAGAGAATATTGTATGAAGGATAATACCTGTCCATTAAGAGTCATGCTCTCTAAGGATGCCGCTATGGCTAATCGATTAACGTCTATATTCTCTTCTCTTGGGATATGTACGAACTTGGCCTCTAAGTTCTGACCTACATGATGCTTCACCAGACTTAGACATTTATTCATATGCTCGCCCTTGGCCTCATAGTCATCGCTGACATGCCCAACGATCACTTGAGAATCACTATGAATAACCACAGAGGCGCAAGGCCTCATATTCAACCTCATTGTTGATCGTCGGGAACTAGAGGCGCATAGCACATTCTATTATGTCCCCTTCTTGAGATTGTAGGACAACTCCAATTCCTCCAATGTATCAGTTGGACGAGCCGTCGATCTTCGTCCTCCTTTTCCGTGAACTCAGCAATGAAGCCAGCCTGGGCTTTGATGGCTGTTCTCAGATGGGTTTGTTTGCACATCAAATTCACTTAACTCGATGGCCCATAAGACCAATCGTCGTTGTTTCAGGATTGTTCATGGTCTTTTGCAAGGATTTGAAAGTATGGTATTAGCTTGCGGTCAGCTATGATTAGTGCGAATGCCAACTTTTCCATGGGGGTGTACCTTTCTTCTCCCTCAATGCCCTATGGTCAACTAAGTTTTTCTTAAAACAATTTTTTGCTAAAAAAGGTATTCACCAACTTAGCTGTGTACAAAACTCAATTGTGGAAAGAAAACATCAACCCATTTTCAATGTTGCTCAAGCCTTAAAACTCCAAGCTTCATTGCCTTTTAGGTTTTGGAGTGATTGTGTTCTTACAGCTACATACTTGATTAATAGGTTGCCTATCTCTCCTACTAATCATTCTACACCTTTTGAAATGCTATATCAGAAATCACCATCTTACTCACACTTGAAGGTTTTTGGCTGCTTAGCTTTTGCTTGTACTCTATCTCTTAATAGACATAAGCTTGATTCAAGGGCTAGAAAATGTCTATTCTAGGATATCCATTTGGTGTTAAAGGTTACAAGTTATTGGACCTTAACACTCAAACCATTTTTCTCTCAAGAGATGTCATTTTTCATGAATCTATTTTTCCTTTCCATGTTGATACATCTCTATCTCATATTTCCACTAATGATGCTTTTGTGTTTCCTAAAGCCACTCTTGATCAGTCTAGTTCTCCTGCATCTATTCCATTGATTTCTAATGATAATTCCATATTTTCTTCTGCTCTCCCTGTTGAAATTCCCATTTCATATTTTCTTCTCCTCTCCCTGTTGATAATTCCATATTTTCTTCTGATCCTTCGGCAGATTCCTGTCCACCAGAACCTCCTACTCCTGAAACTATTTTTTACCCTTCTTCTGATAGT
The DNA here is from genome assembly GCA_030021035.2 of Notholithocarpus densiflorus. NCBI lineage: Eukaryota > Viridiplantae > Streptophyta > Magnoliopsida > Fagales > Fagaceae > Notholithocarpus > Notholithocarpus densiflorus. The sequence continues at coordinate 1,560,495 of JARYZH020000071.1, read as the reverse complement.
TCTGTTGAGCCATCTATCCCTATACCTGAATATAGTCCCTCCTCCCTTAGCTCTTAGACATTCCACTAGAACCCATAAACCTCAGCTGGTCAACCTTATGATATTGATTCCCATCTCACTTATTCAAACCTTTCTCCATTATATACTTTAGCCTTTGTCTCAGCCATTACTCTATTCCTGAACCTGCCTTTTACCATGAGTCCATTGAGTCTCAGTAACGGAGAGATGCTATGGCTGCAGAAATTGCAGCTCCTAAAGCAAATCACACCTGGGCTATTACTCCATTACCTCCTGGCAAGTCTCCTATTGGTTGTAAATGGGTCTATATGGTTCTATAGAGAGGTACAAGACCAGATTGGTTGCAAAAGGTTTCACACAACAAGAGGGAGATTACACTGAATTTTTCCCCAGTCATCAAATTCATCACTGTGAGGTTGGTCATGAGAATAGCTGCTGTGAAAGGTTGGCCTATCCTACAAATGGATAACAATAATGCCTTTTTACATAGGGATTTACATGAGGATGTTTACATGTTACTGCCACCTGGTTTTCACATCAAGGGGGAGTCCATCTCAGCCCATAATCAAGGTCCTTTGGTGTGTAAACTTCTTTACTGCTGATCTATGTAAGTGACATTTTACTTGCTGGTAACAATGTGAACTTTATTAATCATTTGAAGCATCTTTTGGATGCCAAGTTCAAACTAAAATACTTGGGTTCTGTGAGATTTTACAAGACACAAGAATGTTAGGTGCTAAACCTGCTAAAACACCTAAGGAACAGAATTTAAGGCTTTCAAAGTTTGAAGGGAAATTGATTGCAGACCCTACACAGTACAGGAGGTTAATTGGAAGATTAATGTATCTCACCATGACTAGGCCATATATCACCTATGCTGGCATCACTTAAGTCAGTTTTTTGATAAGCCTAGAGAGCCAAACTTGAAGGCAGCTTACAGGATAATATCAAAGGATCACCATGTCTTGCCTTTTCTTATCTAGTACCTCTAAATTGCATCTTAAGGCATACTGTAATGCAGATTGAGCTGGATGTCTTGACACAAGGAGGTCCTTGACTGGAAATTGTATGTATTTAGAAGATCCATTAATCTCATGGAGATCTAGAAAGCAAGGAACAGTTTCTAGAAGTTCTGGAGAGGCAGAGTATCGTTTCATTGCTACAACTACATGTGAATTAGTTTGGTTGCTTCAATTGTTGAAAGATTTAAATGTGAATCATTCCAAACCAGCACTATTGTACTGTGATAACCAAGCTGCAATTCACATAGCAGCAAATCCAGTATTCCATGAGCATAGTAAACACATTGAAATAGATTGTCATCTAATTCGGGAGAAAATTCAAGAAGGAAGGATCCAAAACTTTTTCATATTTCCAGTGGTCATCAACTTGCTGATTTGTTTAGTAAAGCTTTAGAATTTCCCATATTTACAAGGTTACTCAATAAGCTAAGAGTTGAATATTTACAGACTTACAGTCCTTCAATGAGCAATTAGAAAGATCATGATGATATCACTAAAGATCAAGATAGTGTTGCTAAAGTCTCCAAAGCTCTTATAACAACTTCTATCTTGAGGGGGAGTGTTAAGAAGCAAGGAAAACGATGTTGTTCAACTAAGCAACCAACAACTAAATCTTCCACACGTGCAGCAACCAACTGATCTTCAACTTTGACACAAGTCTAACTAACTGAAGCACGTGTGAGTTTGTTACCAAAAAGATTGGAACTAATTAGATATTTTCTTGTTAGCTTAGATATTTTCTTTTGATGCTCTGCTTGAATATATAGAACAGAGCTCATTCTTGAAATATTATCATCTTTCACTCTTCAATAATACAAAGAGAATCGTTCTATTTACTTAAGTATTTTTCTTGAGAGAGAGTGAAAACTTTGTTATTCATCCTAAGCATCAATATGAATAAATTAAAAAATTCATGTGCATCCATTAGATGAATATCCATTAAGCAGCCTCCAAGAATGAATTCAGAAATAGTAACAAATTGCGATCATCTAAAATACTATCATAATTGATGCATAATAGTGATCATCTATAATTCTTTTACAACACAAAAGACCATTAAAAAAAAGGACAAATATATTATTAAAGCATTATATATATATACATATATATATTGACATATTGATGGTTTCTTAAAATGCTGTGAACAAATTTTCATAATTCCCAGTTTCCATCATTAGTCCCACTTTCATCGGGATAGCCAAATAAAAAATCACATCTTCTAAACAATAGTAGTTCTATTTTTTTAAAATATACAACTAATAAGCATCAGCCCCGTCCAAACCAGAATGTATATATATATATATATATATATATATATATTTATATATATAATAGAAATGTGAAACTAACTTTTGACCCAAAGGACACAGTCATAATTTGGTTATAACTAATACAAGAAACTACCTACATCATATCAACTGATGCACCTGTTTTTGATACATTTAGGTTCATTTAAAAATTATTTACATTATTTACTATCTCACGGGTTTAATAGCATGAATCAATTAGAAATTAAAGAGAAAAACAGAAGTATGACACCTTATAAGAAAAATTATTCTGCCTAAGGAGCATAAAAATGATTCAAGCCAAGATTTCTACTTATAATCACCTGTTTGACATGATGAACAGCAAGCTTTCTGCTGATTGGCTTCCCTTAGTCTTTCAATAGACTGAAATTTCCCTTCCAAATATTCTTCATGCATAACCATCAGCTTATAGGCTACCTGCATAGTTAGACAAAGTTCACAAAACCCAACACTTTTTTTTTTTTTTTGAGAGGACACAAAACCCAACACTTAATAGTAAATATTATCCTCATATTCAAATGAATAAGCAGAGAACTAGTTTAGATGTGCTTGCACAGAATATTGATGACATGCTTGCATACCAAAACCAATGGGCCAATGCCCCTAATGTAGACATGTTTGATGCAAAACAGATGTTCCTAGCCTAAAATTCACTTTGGAAGTTAATACAAGTTAACTAACTAAGGATTGTCTATGTCCAGAAACCCTTAACCAATGGAAGATTACCGCAAACCCTAAGATTCTACACCAAAAAAAAAAAATGCCCATCACCAAAACTATCCATCCCCAAAGAAGAATTCAAGTGAGTGACATTAAAATTACAGAAATCTTGACCAACTGAGAAAAGCTTAACAACCATCAACTATGGTGATCTCCTAATATTAGGGCCACCAAAAAGAAAGGGAAAAGATTGACCTGACTAAGGTCCTAAAAACCATAGTTTCTTTACCATTTTATAGACACTATAACAAGACAGACATCTGAAGTCAAATTGAATAACATGAAAAAAAAAATTCCGAACAATTATAAAACATGATATACTAATTGAATGTATTAACAAAACTCTATCATCACATACAATTATGGACTCTGCCAATTCAAGATTGAATAATAAGAGACTTGAAAAAAAAAATCGTCAAGTTGAGCTTCTAAATCATCAATATAAAGAGGCCCTAGTGGGGGAAAAAACCAATTTTATCTGTGAAAGAATTGAAACAACGGTTCAATTGTGAAATCCATAACAATGGGGATTAAAGGTTCCTCACCTACATCTTAACGAATGATAAAATTACTGAGATCATAAAGCCCAAACAAATACCAAACCCCCTATCAATCTTAGATTTCTTGAGGAAGTTCATATCATAGAATCCTTATCGATCCCTACTTTTCTTTGCAAAATCAAGTACTCAACTGAATTAATTAAACAATAAAAAAGAATCCAAATTAGTGAACAAGACCCCCCAATCAAACCTCAATTAATTCCTATACCGACAAGCAAATTAACTATAAAAAAAAATCCATTTTCACTATAAAACTTTCTACATTATATAGATTAAAAAAGATCCATTTTCACTACAAAACTTACTACATTATATAGATTAAAAAAAAACCCATTAGTTAATAAAACAAAATTAAACCTCTAATTTCCCATGTCAAAAAGAAAACCAATTTTGTTAATTTCGACCAAATTTCCCAATCATAGCGTATTCTAATCACAAATTAGCTAATTCCAACCACACAAAGTCAATCAATAACTAAAAAACGACATTTTTTAACCCAGGAAAAAGGGGACCAGGAGACATTTTTTTATCATAGCCGAGTTTATGTACCAAGCTAATATGCAGAGTGAGAGATGCGAAAGATAATAGAAATGTGAATTCAGTAAACTAATAAAGTTTAAATTTAAATTTAAACCAAAAAAAAAATGTTTAAATTTAAAGTTTAACAAGAAAGATATGAGATTTTCCTTAAAACCAAAACTGTTTTCAGTAATCACTGACGCAACTTATGTTAATAATTGTTGGATATTTTTATAAAAAATATTATATTTATTTTAATACTCATTTATGTGTATCAATTATCTCTTAATGTCAGATACGTTGATTGCTAAATGTTGAAATTCAAATATAATTCAAAATTTGAATAGCTTTTGTCAATGGTTTTAATTAGGAAATTTATGAACATTAACGTGATATTAATACCATAATTTCAAGCATATTTGGTTTTATTATCTTATTTGAATATGACATAATAACGTCATATATGGAAGAATTTCAGCACTTAAATATACAGTTATTGCTGAATTATTTTTTGTTACCATATATAAACAAATGTTTACTATTTGGTTTAATAGACTATGGTCAAACCGTTAGCGATTTTTTGTAACATATATTCAAAAAGAAAACTTTCGAAAAGGTTTTGTAATAATAGGCCATTAAATGCTTGGCATTATGACCCTTTCTTTTCTTGTTCAGCAATGCAATCTATGGGGCATTAATTTCAAAGATTATGATTTTCTTTGTTCTCAACGTACAGAAGCTTTTGATGACCGGTTTATAATATATATATATATATATATATACATGATCGGTCATAGCAAATATCAGAAAATAAAACTCCATATCCATACCACTGATAATTCATTAAAAGACCCAATTCTTCCTAATAGAAAAGAGAAGATTTGTTCACTAACAATTTATAACATAATTACAACTTCAAGCACAGCTACAGCATTTTCACGGTAAGTGCTGAAATGACCAATTTCATCCTAGTAAACCAGAATTGCAGCATTAATTTCAAAAAGTAAAAGGAAAATTTTTATTTTGTAATTTAGAAAAAAGGGTTAGCTGTAGAACAGAGCTAACTATTACACTAAATTTAATGTCACAATTATTTGTTGCAACATATCTGAATAAGATTGAATATAACCACCAAAAAATATGGCATCAATAAGCTCCTAGAGAAGGCAAAAGAACAACCAGCTAGCTGGCAGCATTTCCTTTTATAATTACTCTGAAATAATGTAACAAGAGACACATGCACACCCTCATACACAACCAGCAGATCCTATTATTTAAATGGTACCAAAATCTCAATATCATTCACATTCATATAACATAGCTCTCACACTATTATTTTACACAAAGCAAGTAAATATCAAAGAACACAATGATCTAATACATTCCTTTTTTATATATAATATAAAATAACAAAATACATCAACCATTTTCTAACGTAACAAAGTTGATCTAGGCTTCAACAAAATACATCAACCATTTTTCTAACATAACAAGGTTGATCTACTACAAAATACATCAACCATTTTTCTAACATAACAAGGTTGATCTAACTACTACCAAAATACATCTATCCAAGACATCATTTACATGTTTCAACTTTCAACTACCAAACTATTTACTTGACGCTTGTCTTGCAAGGATTCCCTCTTGGAGTTGTTCATAAAAAAGTTTTAGTGCTCCAAACATGCCACTTGTGTCCAAGCTCATAATTCTCTCATCCTCTATCATACTTTTGATACGAAGCTTTTCTCTTTCAATTATAAGTCTTTCCTCCTCCATTTGAATTCTTTTCTCCTCAAATCGAACTCTATCCCTATCCCTCAACTCTTCCAAACGAATTCTTTCCTTATCCCTCAACTCTTCCAATCGAAACCTTTCCGCTTTGATGCGGAGACTCTTTTTCTTGTTCTTGTAAGTCCTCAACAACTTTCATTTTCTTTGCCAAGTATTCTCCAACATCTTTCCCACTAGCCTTTTTCTTTCGATTGGCCTTTTCGGCCTTCCTACCTATTGGTCTCTCGAAGTTGGTAGTGTCATCAACTAAGGACACATCATCCCCATCGGCAATAGATATTGAATCTTGAGTTGGAGGTAGCACTACTCTCGAGTATTCCTTAGGCATGCTCCATTTTGGTTGGTGCTTCAACACATGCCAACAATGTTCAAATGGAAAGTCTTTTTTGGCTTTTTCTTTATACATAGCCTTTGCATTTTCAATCTAAAAAAATTAAAAGAAAATGCAAATAATTAGTATCTTCAAACTATTGGTGAATATCTATTTTGAAACTATTACAATATAATTATACCTTGTCCTGTTCGGTTGTACCACTATGAGGGGTTGCTTCAAGTGCAGCTATGAACCCACAAAATCTACTTGTCTCCCTATTAATCATTCTCCATCGACATTTTAGGGAGCCAGTAGTACGTGTACTGCCGGATGGGCTGCATTGGCAGAAGTATTGCCAAATTTTTTCCCAAAATCTTTCTTGTTTCAGCTCATTACCATGCACAGCATCAATACTAGTATTGAGCCATGCCGAAACAAGGATATTATCCTCCTCTACACTAAAGTTGGTACTCCGTCTCAGCGGTTTGTTGGAGGTGGTGATCTCAACTTCAGGGGAAGAAATTATGTTATTTTGGGATACACCCAACAAAGGAGAGTTAACATCAATTTGCCCTTCTATGATATCAGGGTAAAGCGGCATGTATCCTTGTGAGTCCATAAGTAGATAATGTCCAGTCAACTGAAGTTCAATATAAAATTAGAACCAATAAAAAGAGTAAATAATTACAACTAGAGTAAATATTAGTTCTCAACAACCAAGGAAATGAATCCAGATGTCTAAAGGTACAATGCCCTGCTTCTCAATAACCTTTTAAAATTTTCTATAAACATCATGTGTATAAGTATATATGCCACTGAACTCAAACATGATGTATGAAATTTCATACAAGTATAATGTTCATATGTGAGCAAAGTTTGATTTCATGTGTGTAGAGAAAAATGCAAATCTGTCTAAAATATGTTCAACATATAAAACTCTAAAGATGTTACTAGAATTTTAAGGAGGAATTTCAGCAAACACAAACCTGTGCTTCACGTTCAATGCTGTTATCCTGAGGAGTGAAGCAAGATTGCTGGTATCGCTCTAGTGCTTTTGGTTATACTGCAAAAAAAGAATTGAATTAGATAAAATTATAGGAATAGAATTAGAAACCAAAAAAAAAAAAAGTAAGGTGTACCTGACAAGAGAGAATTAGAGACGAGCTGAGGACTTGTCCGCCAAAGCTCAAAACGGCGCCGTGCGCTGGTCAACAGTGGTTTTGGAGTGCGAAATTTGGGTAAAGCTATTAGCTCTAAGATCAGATCGGGAAGAACTGAGCAGCAATACAAGACCCACAAAATCCCTAACCCAAAACAAAAAAATAAATGGAAGCCTGACCCACGGAGCTTCAGTCTGACCCAAATGGAAGCCTAATCCCCTCCCTTGAATCTTTGGTTTTGATATGAGAATATGGGTTTCAAGACTGGGTTCTTGGGTTTGGTCAGGGAGAGAAGAGTGGGTTCGGTATGGGTTCACTCAGAGGAAGAAGAGTAGAGGCTGTGTTTGTGATGGTGGTTCGGTCAGAGGGAATAGTGAAGCGGAGATGAATTGGCGGCGTAGGTTGAGGGAAGGGAAGAGTGGCTTGGGTTGAGGGAGAACGAAGGAAAAAAAAAAGAAAAAAAAGAGAGGAGGCAGAGGCGTAGGCGTGGGAGAAAGAGAGAACCAGAAAAAAAAAATGAGGGAAATCCAGAGGAGAGAGGCGCGAAAAGAATGAGGGAAAACCAGAGGAGACAGGCGCGAAGAGGAGATAGGCGCGAAAAAGGGAAGCGGGGTTTTATTAAACAAATACTTTTTTTTTTACAATCTTGCTACAGTGGGGTGCTAGAGATAGAAGTCCACTGTAGCTGGATTGCAAAATAAATAAGATTTAAAACCATTGATGGGGTATGTTTTTTAGTATTTATAGCATTTGGCATGTTAAATTTTAGCATTTATAGCATTTACTCATCTTAATGAGAATGCTCTAAGGGCGTCATCTGTCATTTTACTTTCACTAGATCATCAGCATCAGCTATTGCCAAAAAAAAAAAAAAAATCTATTTTTACATACTAAAACTTACTTTTACTATTTTAATATAGCATTTGACAACACACTCTCCGAGTCTCCATTACATGTTTTATTTTCATGTTCTTTTCATTTATTTATTATTTTTTCTCTCTCTGTGCCTCTCCCCCGCTCTTTCTCTGTGACAGCAACTCACCCAACACCAAAACAATTCACAATCACAATCAACATCAAAGAACAAATCTCCTTCAAAAAAGAAGAAGAACGTGAAACACACAGCTTAAAGTGATGGATTCTATTCTGAAAATTAAAGAAGGAACAAAAAAAAAAACGTACCAAAGAAGCTATGCTTTTGGTTTTGAAGTAAAGGAAACAAAAAACTAGCTGTGAGCCTGTGAAGAAAGTTACAGAGAGAGAGAAAAAGAAACAGAGAGAGTGTTTAGAAAGAGAAAATGCCACCATCTCCATACCCATTCACAATCATAGTTACAAAACTCATTTCCATCAGTCAATCTCCAAGGCGAGGTCTGAGAGTTGATATCCACGGCGAGGTTTGAGAAAGAAGAAAGAGGCAAGGTCTGAGAGAGAAGAAATAGGTGAGGTGAGAGAAATCTGAGATTGAGGGAGAAGAAAGGGGAGCACAATGTGAGAGGAGAGAGGAGAGAGGAGAGAGGAATTGAATAAAAAATCAATATATTTTTTAGCATTTGTGTCCATTCCAAATTTGGAACGATACTATTCATTAATGCCAAAATTTTTAGCATTTAAAACATCAAATGTGAGGGATTTTTGTTGTTTGGTGTGCCAAATATTTGGCATTTGGCACACTTGATGCTAGTGCTTTTAGAGAGAAATTTTTGGGTCCAACTATATTGGAAAGTAATAAAAGCATATAAATAAATATTTTTTTAACTAATCTATGTGTGACTGCACAGTCTACACCCATGGTTATTAGTATTCTAATTCGGATCTTAAGATCTTAAGATCCTACATCCCTAAAACTTGTTGGATCTTACTAGGATTTGTACTTAAGTAGGATTTGTGTGGGATCCAAATCCAGATCTTAGAATCTTATAGAATCCCAATCCCATAGGAATACTAAAGATTCTATGCTATAAAGGAAAATTCAATTTTTGTTTCTTATTTTGAGCCTCAAATGGAGCCCAAAGGTCCCAAACAAATTTTTTTTTTTAAATGTAAGAAATAGATTAGCTTAGCAGCCCCAACCCAAAATGATTTTAAAAAAAAACTGTTAAGTTTTAAAAGTTTAGAACAATTGGCAAATCGTGAGCACAAACTTATCAAGATATAGATCTTAGAGTCTATTGGTTTTATTAGACAATGCTTAAGGTGATACAAGTCAAGATTCAAGAATATACAAGCTGCAAAAAGAAGAGTTTAGAAACTGTCTGGTTCGATCGATCGAAGAACAGGCTCGATTGATCGAGAGTCGTATCTACAGAATTCTATTTCAGCCCAAACTCTACTTAAATGTATTGGGTTCCAAGTAAAACATTACTAGTATATAAAGGAAACCCTAATTACGTTTTTATAAGGCTTTTCAGAGAGAAGAGTATGCCTCCTTTGTATCTAGGGTTTTGTACCCAAAAAGCTCTCTCATGTCTTCTATCGGTGTTATTCCTTGAAGAATCTCAAGATTCAGTGTTGTAAAAGTTGCTGCCTTCTCTAGTCATCAAAGGTGCTGATGATCTAAACCTTCAAGGGTGGTCTTAGAGTCACAAACAAGAGAGTTTGTGTTTTTTATCACAAGTGTGGGTGCTTGTGTTGCAAAGGCCAAGGAAAGAAGTAGTCCATGGACTCGGAGCTGTCACGTGGTCGTGGTAGTAAGTTTTCTACTCGAGGTAGCAATAAGATGTTAGTAGTCTAAGTCTTATTATACAAACTTCAATTCTTTCATAGTGGATCTGTTTTACCTTGAGGATAGTTAGGTTAAATCCTCCCCAGGTTTTTTACCGGTTTGGTTTTCCTAGATTATCATATCGTGTGTACTTTATATTTTTGCACTGCTTTACATGATATGATTTGATTATGTTAGCCTAGATCTGAATAATTTATCTAAGTAATCACTTGGCTAAATAACTAGGTTAAACAACTTCTGTTTTAAGGGGTCTAAAAACGAACAAAAACATATTATTATAAAACATATTTGTTTTGTGGTGTTGTTTGATACATTATTATTTGTTTTGTGTTGTTTATGTGAGACATTAGGTATTGTTATTTACTTTGAGTTTATGTGAGACATTATATGTATGTTTGTGGTGTTAGAACTTTGTATTTGTGAGTTGTAACTTTTAATCTTTGAACTTTGTTTATATGCATTTGTAATTTGATACTTTGCCTTTTATTAGTAATTTGTGTCAAAATTTACTTTTTTTCAATGTTTTTTTATTATAAATTATGAATTATAATTATAGATATTTTTTAGTATTTTTTTAATAAGAAAGTAGAATATTACGATTCTCATATCAATCCTACAATCTGATTTCCCAACCTTCTCACTGATCTTGTGTAGAATCTCGATCCTAATAACCATGACAACACCGAAAAACTTGATCAATTACAATAAAAAAAAATCAACATTAACAACTCTATGGCTATTTATTTTTCCACATACTGAATTCAATAAGATGTGACACGTATGTAGCTAATATATTTTTTTTATTAAAAATCGTGTGTGGCTAATAGATGAAACTATAAAAGTCTAAACTTGCACTTTCTCAATAATACTTTCCTAACTTGCTTAAATTTGTTTTTCCCTTGTGAAGGGTAGACTCATTAGGGATCCTGCGGTGTAGGATCTATACTAAAAATTTGATCAATCTATTTATAATGTATTATAAAAGTTAGATTCTATAATCGGTGGATGCACACAATCATGACAAGTGGTGCAATCTTCTATCTATTTAGAATGCTATTAACAAATAGTGCCACATGGCAAGTAACAATTTGTCCATAACATATCACATCTGACATATAGCAATACATTTAAATATAAAATTAATGATACATTACATTTAATATTCTTAAAGTGATGATGCATGTCTATATTATTTACAAATATATATCACCGTGTACCCTTGGTGCGGTGGTCACTCCACAAGTATAAATACTTGTGGGGTGTGGAGGGCAAGGGCCGGGGTTCAAGTCTCCAGAAGGGAGCTTCACACACATATACACTTAGATTAGGCTAGAGTAAAAATTCTATCTTGTATAAAAAATAAATAAATAAATAAATAATAAAAATAAAAATAAAAAACAAATATATATTTTTACCTATTTACAATTCGCATTTGACCATTTGATAAAGAATAATGTAAAAAGTGACTACTTTCTGAAATAAAAGTTTTTTAAAATGTTGCATACAATCTTTGAAAAAAAAAACAATTTAAATATTATATCTAATTATATACATTATCATTTTATCTAATTGTTGTCTTCTTTTCCAATTTCCATTCTCATTTGAGCTACCTATTAATGAAGGCAATAATAGTTATTTCCTATCAGAGCCCATTATAATTAACTAGCTTGTAACTACATGCATATACATAGATACACTTAAAGATATACAATAAGATGCATAATATATTTCCTATATATATAATTTAAATACTATTGGTAGTCATTTTTATATTTTGTTAACTATTTAAAAAAATTTGTAAGGATATTATTAGGTATAAAATGTAAATTGTCCATATTTTTTAAAAAAAAATTATTGTGAAGCATTTTTTTTTTTTTTTTTACGATTAATTTATTTTAGATTTTTTGGTTTTTGTACTTAATAATTCATTTGGATGAATATTTAGGGAAAAATGCTCACACACCCCCTCAACTTTAGAGTAGTGGCCAAAACACCCCCTCAACTTTAGAGTAGTGGCGAAATCACCCCCTCAACTTTTATATTGGTCAATTTACTCCTTAAACATTCCACAACTGCCAAATCAATACATCAGTTAATCTAACGTTAAAACACTAACGGAAGTGGCACATGACACTCACGTGAACTCAAAAAAAAAAAAAAAAAAAAAAAAAACACAGTCCCAATTTTTTTTTTTTTTTTTTTTTTGAGATAAAAAATAGAACTGTCCCAAAAATTTGAACGTGATAGAAAGAAAAAAGATGAACAGACTGGTAGAGAGGAGAGAGATAGAGAGAGAGAGAGAGAGAGAGAGAGAGAGAGAGAGGCAGTAGAACTAGAGCCACTGCGGCACGGCGTGTCAGCGCCTAGTTCTTTATCCCGCCATTGTCTTGCCGTTTGTATCCTAAAGGTGCCTTGGTGGGTTCAGAACAAGCTGACTCGTTTTGTTGATCCGTGGCACATTTTTATTTTTTATGTTTTCTCAGTGTCAAAATCTAAAAGGCAACTGTGTCTTTTGATAGGTTCCATTTTCCTTCATACTTTCCCAAAAATTTCTCTCCTATACCAACACGTATTTGTCCATCAAGCATCAACCCATTATTTTATTCATTACAATAGTTAATATGATGCCAAAAAATGAGATCGATTCCCATTGTTATATAACTTGGTAATCTATTCCCTAATATCAAATAACTAAAGTAGCAAAAGCCAAAAGAGAATCAAGAGAAAAGATTAAAAAGAGATGTTTTTGATGGGTCGCTAAGATGAGTTGGGTTTTTGTGATCGATCCGAACATCAACCAAAAAATTTTCAAAAGGGAATCAAAACAAGCTTTTTTTTTATCACATGGTTCTATCGCCTCTCTCTACTCTCTGCCGGTTAGACCCAGGTCTGTCTGTCTTTCTTCTTTCTTCTTTCTATTGTGTTTCAGATTCTTAGGACTATGTGGCTTTTTAATTTCACATGAGTCTCACATGCCACTTCTATTAATGTTTTAACGTTAGACTAACTGATGTATTGATTTAGCAGTTGTAGAATGTTTAAGTAGTAAATTGGCCAATATAAAAGTTTAGAGGGTGTCTTGGCCACTACTCTAAAGTTTAGGGGGTGTGTGAGCATTTTTCCCGAATATTTATGATGTAGTTCCACATTTGATTCTAAAATTAAGAAATAAATCTCTTTAAAAATAAATAATTTAGGACACATGGCGTAAAATTAGAACTCTAATTTGAATTTCTCTTAGTTTCACTTATTATTATTATTATTATTATTATAGATAATGACATAAATTTCTCCCACTACACGTTTTGGTAGCCAAAGTGGTAAAAAAAAGGTTGTAAAAGTTAAATGTGTGAAAATATCTAATAATTATTAGAGTAACTTAAAAAGAATAACTGAAAAGAAATTTTAATTTAGGGAAAGAGAGAGAGATATGGGTGTACAGTCAAGGGAGGTTTAATGCCAGTTAATGCTGGTCAATAACAATTAGGTAATTGCCAATGAACTCATGACGCATGGCAGTCAAATAGTGTGACTTTCTTTTATCTGTTGGAGAAGACAGATAGTGTCAAACAGTGTAACTTTGTTGCAGAGGTTGATGAGGAAATGTGGAAGTGTCTTATGAGAACACGTCTGTGGCTTTAATTATTAGGGACACATGATACGAAAATTATTAGCTACTTTGAAAGTATGGCATGTGTGAACGAGAAGGTGGAGGCTTGGGGAGGCTAAGGCAAGCGCGTAGCCACATAGGAGAGTTTGAGGTGTGTGGTAGGAAGAAGGTATGGTTGTAAATGACTTGAGTCAAAGTGATCAAGTTTAGTATTTAAAATTCATGAATATTCAAATAATTTTACCTAAAACACAAGGGGGGCTTGTAGGGAAAACTTTAACTTGTTTACGAGTTATTTGATTAAGTTATTTATTTTACATATATAATAAACGCTAGAACAAAAATATTTAGTCATTCACAAATTTATACAAATAATTAATAACTAAATTCTATTTAAAATCATATCATTTTAGTTAATTAGATAGAATAATTTTCGTTTATACACTTATAAAATTTAGATTTACCAACCTTGTAATTAATTTTAAAACTTATATAAACTTTTACAACAAAATAGACAATTTATATCATTAATAAATTAAAGATAATAATCTGGATAAGAAAAATGGACTATTTATATCTTATAAACTTATTTACAAACTTACACAATCCAATTTAAAAACTATATAAGTAGATGTTTATACATATATATATATATATATACACACACACACACACTTAAATTAAGCCTTATACTCACAAGTTTGTTCACAAATAAATTTTTATATTTGAGTCGATTTGTTTACTAATCAAACCTAAACTTAGGCTTGAACTTTGATCATTTGTTAAATAAGCCAACATAAACCTTTTTTTTTTAGTCCAAACTGTTCATAAACATAGCACGGATTAGTCGCTAACCTGTGCTATGCAAGAAAAGGAATTAAACTCCTTGCATTTGCACACAAAGAATAGAGGCATTTGCACTAATCTTGTAGCACCACTCTTTCTCACTATTATATGGCTACCCAAATACAAGAGAACCTATGTACATATATACTAGCATAGGTCAGCTACTTCAAGTCCTAAACCAAGTGGGACTTAGTTTACAAGTCCTTGTATTTCAAGGCAAACAACAAAGGAATTAAACACCTTGCATGACACGAGGAAGAGTTTGAATTCTGAAGGTTTTCGTTGGAAACACTATAAAATACCAATCTGTTAGGTTCTAAAGACTTAGGAACTAATGTTTTTAGAACTCTAATGTGTAATGTTGGCAAACCATGATCAAAACAAGTGTTAGTCTTGTTTAGACTTGCTCAAAGTGTGTGCGTTGTATGTAAAGTTGGAATCGAGTGGCTGCAGAAGTATTAGTGACTTTCGGCCTAGCTCGATCGATCAAAGAACAGGCTCGATCGATCGAATCTCGGGCATAATGTTTTTTTCTGCAGAATTTCCAACTCAGCCCTAGCTCATTAAAACATTTAGGGTTTTTTTATGTTTTGCCCTAGGTATAAAAGGCAAACCCTAGCCACATTTTTGAGTTGCTTATATTGTTGTTTGTGTGAATCTCTTGTGAGATCCTTGAGGAGCTTTCCTTCACACAAGCATAGGATTATCAAGGGGGAGATTTTTTCAAGAACTTGATGATCATTTAGTTGCTGCCATAAGAGTTTAAAGAAACACAAGCGGGTGTGCTTGTATTTGCTGGAGAATCTAAGAAAGAAGGAGTCCGTGGTCTCGGAGCTTGCACGTGGTCGTGTCAGTAAGTTCTACTGGTGGGTAGCAATAAAAAGTCGAGCGTGGGGGCTTGTAAGTCTTATTGTATGAACTTCGATTCTTTCAAGATAGTGGATTCAGGTTTACCTTGAGGATAGTTAGGTTAAATCCTCCTCAGGTTTTTATCGGTTTGGTTTCCTGGGTAATCATATCATTGTGTTATTAATCTTTCCGCTGCTTTGCATGATATGATTGTTTGATTGTGATAACCTAGACTTGGAATTTGGACTAAGTAACAACTTGGCTAATTAACTAGGTTAATCCATTTGTGTTTTAAGGGGTCTAAAAACCATCACAATCAATTAAGCTATAAGGCTCTTGGTCAACTACCACCAATTAGATCTACCATTAGTTTTAAAAAAAAAAAAGTAACAAGAAAACTAGTTAGCCGTTTGTTTCCTAATGGACCAAGTCAAAATTTTTATTATTATTATTTTACAAGTACACAATATTTATTATGATAAAAATTAGTATAAAAAATTATAAACATAGTTCAAGACATAATTGAAGTATTTTTATAACCGATAGAAGTATAACAAAAAGTTTTATTAAGTTTAATAAATATGTTCTAAGATTAAGAAAGGAATAAGAAGTAAGTAGTCTAACGATTAATTCAAGTGTCCTTTTCCTTAAAATAAAAATAAAAAAATTAAGCGTCCTATTTTTAGTTATATTATATATATATATATTCTTGTTTTTTTAAATTTAATTCAATTATTAATATAAATGGTTAATGAACCAAGGGTTGAACTATTGAATCGTTAAATCATTCCCTTAATGGATATTTATATGAGAAAATTTAATAAATATCTTAAAGGCATTGATTTATGAAATATTTTTAGAAATTTTATATGAAAAAAGAAAGAAAAAAACTAATTCATTCGCAATATTTTATATTTTTCATAAAAATAGTATCAATTTTTTTTTAGAATTGTGTACTAACAAATGCCATAAAAGCAGGGCCAGCCCTAGGCCTAGGCCACCGCCTAGGGCCCCTATTAGAGGAAGTCCCCAAATTTTGGGGCAAAAATTGATATATTTAAAAAAAAAACAAATTAGAGATATAGAGAAAAAAAAATTAGTTTTATAATTTTCCTCTATTTTCAAGACGTCCCAAAGTATTGAGTAATGTTAGAGATAATATAAATTTAAATATATGGGTCTTACAAATAGAGTAATGCTATAGTTTTACAAACTATTTTACAACATTTTTACAAACTGTTGTTGTAGCCAACTTCTTACTGGTTCTCATCTGAACCCACCGATAATAATACTTTTTTATTTATCTATAATCATTCTTCACATCATCAATTTGTAAAAGAATTTGTATCTCTAGCATTTTCCCTTACAAATATATGTGTCACTAATTGCAAGAAATAATTCAGATAGAAAAATGCTAGAAATATTATTAATTTTACTTGAAAATTTTACAAATTGATGTGACAATTAATATGATATGTGGACGTCAGTAACTTATTAAATGCATTTTTGAATTATTTTTTGTAATTAATGATACATCTTTGTAAGACTCGTGTTGTAAAATTTATAATATCCCTAACATCATTCATTCAAATACTTGTTTATTATTTTCTTGAAGTGTCACTAATCGCATTCATTTTTACATCGTTTGAAAAAAAATTTTAGTAAAATTTGTTATATCTTTAGCATTTTTCCAAAAAAAAATCATATTATAAAATAAAAAGAATAAATTTTTATTATAAAAAATTATGATATTAAATATTAGTTAAATATTATTTAAATAATAACCAAAACAACCACATTTAAATATATCGTTTTAGGCGTTCAAACTTGTTGGGCCGTCCCTGCTGTCTATCTTCTCTTTTTTTCTCAAAAAAAAGTCTATCTTCTTTTTTATACGGGACTTGCACTTGTCTGAAAACCATTCCCGGTTAAAATGTCAGGTCAGTCAAAGAAGGTTTAATGTCAGTCAATAATGGTTAGGTATCTAACCAACTCATGACGCATGTCAGTCAAATAGTGTGACTTTTTTTTATTTGTTGGAGAAGAAAGACAGTGTCATCACTCATACAATGTGACTTTGTTGCAGTCTTTAAGAAGGAAATGTTGCAGGGGTTGATGAGGAAATGTGGTAGTTACTTACGAGGACACTTACACGTTGTACGAAAATTATTAGATATTTCAAGTGTATAACGCGTGTGACTTAGAGAGTGGAGGCTTGGGAGGCTTGGGAGGCTTTGGCAAGCGCGTAGCCACATATGGGAGTTGGAGGTGTCTGGTCAGTAGTAGCTAGGTATGGTTGTAAATTAGTTGGGTCGAGGCGATCGAGTTTAGTATTAAAAATTCATGAATATTCAAATAAATTTTACCTTTAACACAAGTTGAGCTTGAACTCATAACTAAATTAAATTGAATTCAGATCTTTTAGATTTCTTAGGATACTCTACTAATAAATTTTTTTAAATCCTAATAACTCTTTTATGATTTAAGGGTCTAGATTCTGCCATGTCAATATTCCACTAACAATACTCTTAAAATAATAAAATAATGTTGCAAACAAAACAATTAAGATTATTGTTAGTGGAATGCTGATATGGAAAAATCTAAACCATTAAATCATTAAAAAATTGTTAAGATTGAAGAAAATATATTTAGTAGAGTACCCTAAGAAATCTAGAGGATCTGAATCCAACTAAATTACACATTCAATAGTTTGATCCATTTTCTTGTTAAACAAACTTCAACTTATTTACGAGTTGTTTGATTAATCTATTCTTCTTACATACAATAAACACCAGAACTAAAATATTTTAGTCATTCACAAATCTATTCTAATAATCAATAACTAAATTCTATTTGAAATTATATCATTTAGTTAATTAGATAAAATAATTTTTGTTTATGCACTTATAAAATTTAGATTTACCAACCTTGTAATTAATTTTAAAAATTTTATAAACTTTTACAACAAAATAGACTATTTATATCATCAATAAATTAAAAATAATAATTTGATATTGTTGAGGTACAAATTTTCGGGCCCTAATCTCATTTAGCCCATTCACTAAAAAAAATAATAAATAATACCCATACAAGCCCATAAACTATTTTGAGCCCACATAAATATTTCTCACATATTACCCAAATATTCTCCATATTATTGCCCAACTTGGGCTCCCACAAATATTCCATATATAAATCCCATAAATTACCTTGGGCCCTCTCACAAATACTACCCATTATATACTACATATTATTCAATTTGGGTTTTCCACAAAAACACTTATCACGTTGCTATCAAAATTGAGCCACAAAATTACACTATCTCTACAAAAAGCCCAAAATCATTTGACTTGTGGGCAAAACCCAAAAAGCCCAACAAAACTCTCTTATAAAGCCCATTGCTACACGGCACCTCTAAAACCCGTTGCTACACGGCACCTCTAAAGCCCATTGCTACACGGAAATATTTTTACAAAGTCCAAATATTATTTTGCCCCCTATTTTACAAAATCCAAATATTATTTTGGCACCTATCTTACAAAGCCCAAATATTATTTTAGCACCTATCTTACAAAGCCCAATACTATTTTGGCACCTATTTTACATATACTAAAGCCCCTAACTCATGGGAAATATAATTACTCATCCCTCAAAAAATACTTCTCTTACAAAATATATAAAAGCTCATGTATATCACCCATGCCAAAACTATTCATTTTGAAGGAATGACCAAGCCCAAAGAAGCTCAACTACAAGGCCTAGCTGAGCCAGCCCAGCTCACATACAGATCCCAGCAGCTGAAGCTCACATGAGCTAGCCAGACAAGTTTCAGCACAACCTGACAGCTGGAGCCCATTGCCATCAGTTCCAGCTTGTCCAATTAGATCAGAAGAGAACACATGTCCAGCAGGGGTTAAACCCTTCCATGCCAAGCTGATTTCCATCATTTCTCATGTGACACAAAGCTGAGATGACATGACATAAAGCTGGGAAGCTTCAGCCAGCTGTCTCTCATTTCTTCTCCAACCCATTCGGTCAAGGACCAAGGACAGCCATGACCAGGCCATGAAAGCTTCTAGAACAACTTGAAATCAGTTCATTATCATGCCAAAAACGTGTACTCTCTAGTTCATGGACCAAGCACATAAACCCCAAATGGGGAAACTTAGGGAAATGTGGTTTGAAAGGCACCAAAGGGATCTCCAGCAGAGTTCCCAGCAAAGGGCTCCAAGATTGACACTTGGCTTGGGGTGATACAATTTGCTCTAGGGAGATCTGATTCTAGCAGCAGCAAAACCAAGATCATTAGCCTAATACCTGCTTTAATCCCATTAGCTAAGGACAATCAACATTTAATACCAAATCAGAACTCCAGTTGCTATTACCCAAAACAGCAAGAGCATTCTTGTTGAGGTCTAAAAAGTTATAATGTTGTACCAAGGCCCAGAATGGCACAGTAAGTTAAACTCTATGGAAAAATAATAATAAAACGCTTGAGCTCACAACAAGGAAAAAAGGATGGTAGGCCCAAATCCATTAAAAAGATTTAAGCCCAAGACCCACGAAGGGATAGGCCTTAGGGCCCATGAAACGAAGGGAAGAAAGGAAGAAGCCCAGCCTGCCAAAATCAGAAAATCAAAAGGGAGTCCAGTGATAAGAACTCGGTCATGATACCTAGGGACTGCTAGGAGCTCAGGGTCCTCGGGACATGCAGCAAAGCTAGAATGAGATTAAGACAGCTTAAAATGAGTGCCCAAAAACACAAGAAACGAAGAACATATACGTCCTTATCAGCCACCCAATGATGCAGAAAGAAATCAGAAAGCTTGGGGACTAACAATTCATGAAGAAAGGGCTGGTACCTCGGGGAACCCAGAAAGAAAATCCATGAAAGGAAGTAGCTGGGAAAACTTTCAACCTAGCAGAGATGGAATCAGCTCACTCAAGAAAAATGACAAAAAGGAAAGAAAGCTGAATCTGAAAAGGTGAGGTGTAGAAGCCTTGAAGGAAGAGAGATTAGAGGTTAGCTCTCTAGGGACACCCCAGAACGGAAAGTCAGCAAGAGGCTTTCGGGGAAAAAGTACCAAAAGAAGAAAATTATGAGAAACAAGGAAGGGACCAGCCACTAAAGTTGCTGGCACAACATTGGCTCTAGTACCCAAGGGAGCAAAGGAGGGGAATCAGTGGTACCCCGGAACCCTAGGATGACACTATAAAAGGGGAAGCATCCAACGGTGAAGGGGCATTCAACAACAATGAATCAGAATAGAATCATTGAGAAAACTATGTCAAAAAACTCAAAGAAAGTAGCAAAAAGAAAGGAAAACCTTGCCTGGTATCCTAAAACAGCAACTATAGAACATACTTGGATTCAAAGAGATTCAAACTTTGCAAGTCTTAAAGGCTTGAAGAGAAATCTAAGTCTATAATTTTTGAGCTTATTTGGACCTTGTAACACGTCTTAGTGAGCATATTGTAATATACAATTAAGAAAAGTAATGAAATACCTCACATTGTCTTAAGGACCCTTAACTTTTATTTGTGTCTTTCTTTATTAGTATTATCTCTCCTTTATTTCCAACAATAATTTTAAGGATCTTAACCTTAATAAGATGTGTAGAACTAACAAAAATTAAGAAACACTGAATTAAGAGGAAATTACCTGTGCAAGAATCCATGTCCGTAACAAAACGCAAAACCCTTTTGCCCCATCACCCTACAGATCAAACAAACAAAGTGAAGCGTCTTTCTCTCGATCTTTTGAGTTTTGACAAAGGAATACATAAGAATAGAGTCACAGACGCACAGAAAATAATAAGAGAGAGAAAGAGAGAAATAGAAGCAAACGGAGACAACACTCCATTGCTGATCTCTCTCTCTGTGAGATTTCCAAATCTAAGATTTAAAACAGAGTCTGGCTTATGTGAGGGATTCCAATTTATAACTATATGGGGAAAGCAAGGCAGGGGCGTGGCCTTGGATTTTTTACTGTTGCTCAACTCAACGGTAACATTTTTTGAAATTCAAATGGGAGAGTTGGACTTGGATCACTGTTCAACAGTATTGGGCCTATACTCGTTTTAATTGGGCCCATTATTATTAAAAATTTAAAACAAAAATAAATGATAATATTTTCTAGTCCACTAAAAAAACTAAATTTATTAGTGTGTGTATATATATATATATATTTTTTAAATCAGTAGTGCTTGACGTGAAATCAAAGTTGATTTTTGTTTCCAATAAAAGAAATAACTAAAAAAGTTGAATTTTGCGATAAGTTTTCCTTCCAAATTTTGATGGTATTTAGTGATCGACATTTATCTATCGTGAACCAAAAAAAAAAAAAAAATTACAAACATAGTACCTAAGTCTGAATGACAAAGAAAAAATAGTAAACCTATATAAAATTAACAAGTTGTCAATCATAGATTTCTACATAGGATAATTGTAAAAATAGCTGTGGAATAGATTTTGATTCTTGAATATATAACTCAATTTATTAACTATTTAGTAAAGTCTATCCCCCAAAATTCTTAAATTTTATGTATCCATTTCAAGACCAGTGGATTATATCTAGTCGCAATCATCAATTCTTAATATAATATTCTTATCATTTTTCCTTCTTTCTTTTCGGCTAGATATGAAATTTGATCATTATAATAATTGTTAAAAAAAACATGTATTATGCAAGATTTTGTTTATACGAAATGGGAACTCACATCTATGTGCTTTGTGCCGGAATGGTAAGTAGCATTCTTGCTCAAGTCCATAGCACTCGAACTATCACTGAATACCATATACTCATCTTGCCTTACACCTAGCTCTAGGAGAAATCTCTTCATCCATAGCATATCCTTAGCGGCCTCTGTTGTTGCAATGGCCTCTGCCTTCCTTCCACCCCCACTCTGGCCTGGGAGAGGAAGAGAGGGATGAGTGTTCTCATCAAGTCTCCCAACAATGGACTTAACTATCTCAATCAAGCTCTTTTATTGCATTCAAAGTATTAGTCCTCTTATATGTTAATATGATGACGTTATTCTCTTCGATCAGTGGACATCAGCATCTCAATGGCTAGGAACTACCTTACTCGTAATAGCCACTTTGACCGCCTTTCTTATTGTCAGTGCTATCCCGTCTTTTTTAGTTTTAGTTATTCTCAAGATTTACTCGTCCGGCTTCTTGAGTCTCTATATATTCTATTATTATTATTATTATTTAGCAATAATAGTTTTGCATTTAGCTTTTTGTCATCTTTTACCAAATAAACTATTTTTTCTTATAACTATTGTTTAAAAATAAACCGCTTTTTTTTTCTTTTCTTTTTTTGTCTCACTTAACAAATAAGTTACCGAAAACTAGATGTCAAGCTCACTCTTACCCAAATATTAGTTATCATCATTTTGGTTTTAAATTATTTATGATGTTATAATTAAATTTTAGTGTTGACTTCTTCCATGACTTTGCTTGGAAAAATTCAAAATTTATGATGTAATTGTATTCCTTACAAATTAAATATGGCGAAGATGTTGGAAGAAGTGCATCCTAGAAAGCTCGCTTGAGAGCATTAGCAATGGGGATTGTAAAAAAGTTCTATTTTACACCCTAAAAACTTACTTTATCTATTTTACCATCTCATTTTATAACTCTTCCAACATCTCAGTTTCTATTTTTACAAACAACTCATTAAAATAATATAAAACATACCAAAAAATAATATTAAAATTTTTTATCTCTTCCATCACTTCATCTTTGTCTCTATCCTCAACAACCAAGCTCACACACCAACACCACCGAACTAACCACCAGAAACACCAAACACCACCACCTGCAACACCAAACACCACAGAAACACCAAATAACCACAGAAACACCAAACACCACAGAAACACCAAACAACACCATAGAACAAATTACAGCCAAATACCTATCACCTGCAACCACCAACAGCAACAGCAACCCACATCCACCAAAACCCAGGTGCCAAAATACCCTAGACACACGCCCCCACGGCCACTAGGGCTGAGCATAGACCCGCCCAATATTCAGGTCTGCCTTGGGTTCGGGCCGGTTTCGAGTCCAACCCGACCTGACCAATCTTAAAAAATAAATAAATAAATAAATAAAAAACACACACACACACAACTAATGTATCAAACAAGCACAAAACTATGGTTCAGAATCTTATACTATTTTTAGTAAAAATATGATACAGACCCAAGAGAGAGAGATTCCCCTCAAAAAGAGAGAGAGAGGGATATTTAGTGTTTTTTTTTTTTTTTTTTTTGTTATGCTAGAGAAAATAGGACTGTATTTATAATGATAGAAACAAATAAGAAAATGATAAAGAAAATAATACAGATTCCACTATTCCATACTCGTTTGTTAGACTTAGCACCTAATTGGGTAATGGAATTTAATATTCTTAATTTATTGTTTAAAGGGTGTTTTCAATAGTCTTTAATGAGTTTCCATATATTAACTCTACTATTTAATATTTTTAATAGATCTTTTCCGTAATTTTCAATGTCAAGTGTTGATTTTATATATTGTTTTTATTTAAATAGTAATGCTCTTTTCTTGCAATATTTCCAAATATAATTTTTAACATAATTACAAAGCTCTTAACGACTTTCAATATATATTAGTATATGCGTGAGATAAAAATAAATTGAATTTGACTAAGCTTATGTTTTAGATTAACTAAATTTGTAAAGCTAGAGAAAAAAGACATTAATTTGTAAAGCAAGTCGTTACAACTTATTAATATTTCGTGTTTGCCACACGATGACCACATTTTAATTAACTGCAGAGGGAATGTACTAATGTTGCATCAAACTAACCTATTTGCTTCTATTCTTAGATAAGACTAGAATACATACAAAGTTAGTCTTTTTTTTTTTTTTTGAAATGACATTTTTTTGCCTAATCAAGAAATTGTAAAAGTTATATTTATATATATACAAACTAACCTATTTGACATTTTCCCGAAACTTTCAAATGTTGTTTTTATATATTGCTTTTATTTAAATAGTAATGGTCTTTTCTTGCAATATTTCCAAATATAATTTTTAGCATAATTTAGTTTATTGTAGCATAATTTTCTAATGACAATACTTTCCATCCAAATGAAGGTTAAAATGAGTTTCCTCAACAAAAAAAAAAGGTTAAAATGATAATAAAATAATTGGAATTTACAAAAAAGGAATAACTCTAACAATAATATTTTCCATAATGAAAGTCAAATTGTTGTTTAAAAAATATTTTATTTCGGTCCTAATTATATCAAGGATCTTGTTTCTTATTGGAAAGTATATTTCCAAACTAAGCCTAGTGCTGATGTAAACAAAAATGGTAAATTTTATTTTCTCATTCAATGAGGAGCGGGTCAAGATATACACAAGGAAAAAAATTGTAAAAGTTTGTAGCCTAATCAAGAAATCACGACCATTAAGCCTATACGACAATAAATAAATTATTGAATTTAATTTTTCACATTAATGTAAATCACTAAATTAGTAAAATAATTTCAATAAAATATTGCCTAAGCAGACATGCATTAACTTGATAAAGAAAAAGGAATTAACATTTATTATCATAAAAAGTGGAGATCCATCAAACATGGAAGTTTAAAAATAAAAATAAAACCATGACAACTTTTAAATGGCAAGTTTGAGTAATAGGGTAAGTAATTTCTTCCCCATTAATAGCTCATTAAAGTGGTGGCTATTTCAATGTTTCTTTAGGCCTCTCACAGTTTTACCTTCACACAATTTGAAGGAAAAAAAAAAAAAAAAAAAAAGACCCAACCCAATACCCGACCACCCGACCCGACCCGACCCAAGACCCGTACTTTTTCGAGTTGGGTCGGGTTTCTCCCTGATAAACCCGATTGTTATCAGGTCGGGTTGCGGGTGGCAGTAAAACCGACCCGACCTGGCCTAATATCAGTCCTAACGGCCACCTACAGCCCCACGACCCCACAAACCCCAAACACACAGCCAAACCAAAAAATATAGACACCACCACAATCATACCCACTTCTCAAATCTCAAACTAAGGGTGTGTTTGGATACCGCTTATTTTGCTGAAACTGAAAAATTATTGCTGAAAATACTGTAGATAAAGTTAAAAATTAGTTGAAATAGTACAGTGAGACTCATGAATAGTGCCAAAAAGTGTAGTGGGACTCATAAATAATAACAAAAATAAGCTGAATAGTGAAATAATTTTCATTTTTCATCAACACCCAAACACACACTAAATACCAAACCCACGGACAAGAAAAAAAATGATAAATTACATATTTGGTCCCTATCCTTTACACTAGATTTCAATTTAGTCCCTAACCTTTCAATTGTGTCAAGTTGGTCTCTAACCTTTTAATGTCGTGTTAATTTAGTCTCTGCCGTTATCTAGTGAATGGAAAAGTCTGACGTGTCGAACGATTTTAAATAAAAATAATAATAATTTGCCACATCATCTGTCAGCTAGATTAACATAAAAGTTTTTTTTATTATTATTTATAGCAAACCCAAATCAAATCTTTTTAGTTTGAGGCAGACCCATTGTAATAATTTCGTTAAGTGTATACATTAACTTGTTAAAATAATATCTCAAGCATATATATGAAACTTGTATCAAAAGAGATCTTCTCAGGGCGCAAGTCTTCATCCTTGAATTTTACTTAAACAAAGAAAATTTCATGCACGTCGGTACACTAAACAAGAGAATACAACAAATCAAATCTATCTACAAAAGACCAAGTAGCCTCCTCTAATGCCAACTTTCTTTCTTTGCTCTGCCACAATAACAGGTGGGATCTGCAAATCTGCCACAATAACAGGTGGGATCTGCAAATCTTCAAAAAAGAGTAGTAGCTTGACATAATTTCTTGTTTTTGTTGATAGGTAGCTTTACAAAACTTGTTAAGATCACTATTGCATTCATTCCCCAGTTACTTTCTCTCATATGGCTTCTGAACAAAAATACTTCACTCCAACTACTCAAAAAAATGACTACTTAAATCCAAAGCTGATTAAGGCTAAATAAAGCTTCTCTCACAGCAAGCACACCTCTGTCTTCCTTCGTTGCTCCTATTTCCACGAGTATGGTCATGCTTGAAAATCTGGGGAAAAAAAAGTTTCATTAAAAGACCTTTAATCCAAAAACTTATAATTAAAAGCAGTATAGTGAACGAAAAAAAAAAAAAAAAAAAAAACAACAGAGAGATAAAAACTTGGGAGAAAGGTTATACCATTGGCCCTTAGATAATCGGCGATACCGTCGGTCCTCAGATAATCGGCTACTTTGTCGGTCCTTAGATCCAGTCGTTGTCGTCAAGCGTCACCTTCGATATTGTGGCTGTGACTTAGGGATTTTTGTTCTTTTTTAAGGAAAGGGATTTTGTTGGTGATAGACGTGAGTTAGGGATTCAATTATTTGCTATTTTTCTTTTTCTTTTTTAATATAAAATTATGCTGACATTTTATAAAGTAAAATTAAAATGCTGACATGTTAGTTTAGGTGGCAAATGATGTGGCAATTTATTTATTTTTATTTAGACCATTTGACACATCAGACATTTCTATCCACTAGATAAAAGCAAGGATTAAATTAATATAACATTGAAAGGTTAGAGACCAACTTGACACAATTGAAAGGTTATGGACTAAATTGAAATCTAATGTAAAGGATAAGGACCAAATATGTAGTTTACTAAAAAAAAAAAAAAGGGATCTTTGAGCAGAAAAATAAAAGAAAATAAGGTGGCAATGCCCCACCACCACGGCAACACCATATGCATATAAACCCACAGCAAAATCCACACAAAACCCACAAAATTTGAATCCAAAAGGCAAAACCCGTACCAAATTCTAACCCCAAAACCCATCGGAATCCACCCAAAATCAAAATCCATGAACCATGAAACAACCCATCATTAACCACAGTGCTTCAATCATTCTACCTCAACCAACACCACCCATCATAGAGCTCAAAAATGCACAGAGAGAGCCAAAGCCGGAGAGAGGAATGAGCCGGAGCCGGAGAGAGGAGAGAGCCGGACATTTTTTGGGTTTGAGATGAATGAAAGAAAGAGGCCAAACGGACATGAGAGAGCAGAGAAGAGTGGAGACCAGAGAGAGGAATAGATGTTGGAGAGAGAAGATATTAATTTAAAATGATACAACCTTGCTACAGTAAGGTTGTATAAATGCAGCCTTACTGTAGCAAGTTGCAAAAAAATTTAGGCCCTGTTTGGATTTTTTTTTTTCCATCACTCGTCACTCCTCACTCAATTTTCGTCACTTATCATTCATCACTCATCACTTAAAATACCCCAACTTCCCCAATCCCACCCGTTTGGCACTCATCACCCAGTTTTGCGTTACTTTGTTTCAAAAACAAAAACAAAAAAACAAAAAAGTCCAACATTGCGGCTGGGCTTTGTTTCAAATAAAAAATAAAATAAAAAAAAAAAAACCAAAAAAGTCCGACATTGCGGCTGAACAGTAGGTTTATTTAAAAAATGTCATTGAAAACAGAGTTATGAAAACTGAAAACACATTGGAAATTGAAAACACCTAAAATGTGTTTTCAGTTTTCATAACTCATCACTCAAAAATCAGATAATTGAGTGATGGAAACAAAATCCAAACGGACTTCCCAGTCATAGGTCTCACCATTTTTGAGTTATGAGTTATGGAAATAGAGTTATGAGTTATGAAAACAGAGTTATGAGTTATGAAAACAGCAAATCCAAATAGCCCCTTAGGTTCCAATACCCGGTTGGAACTTCATTTTATGAGTTTGGTAGGTAAAATAGCAACTGGGGGGTGTTTACACCCCCCACTGCTAGTGCTCTGAGCGAGATGAAGAGTCACTCAAGTAGGATGGTAAAACACACTCAAATGAGAAAAGAAACCAGCTCAAGAAAAAAAATATAAAAAATCCAAGAGTCAGGCTTAAGGCTTGCTCAAGCAAAATTATGAAAATTAGTTTTTTCCTTATTTCTACTTAAACCTTAATTGAGTAGTCACTTAAACCCTACTTTTAGCACCAAACTAAAGTGCTTTGTGTATGATTTTTCATAAGTTTTAGAGGTAGCAAAACTTAGAGCTTTTTGGAGAAAATATATGCCTCTTCTCTTTTGAATAAATTTTAATTTGTAAATAATTGTAACATCACCTGAATGTTAAGCAAGGTGACACATTTTCGGTACTAATGGTGGAAATATTTTCTTTAAAATGATTCGGTTATAAAAAATAAGATGACAAATGTTTTCCCTTAGTTGGCTTGCAACCATTAACACTTTGTATAAGTTCAAATAATTATTTGAACAAAACTTGTAATTCATAACATGAATATAATGTAAAACAACTAGAAAATCAGCCTAAAAAACATTTTTTTCATGGCTTCGAAAAACAGTTTTTGCTCAAATAGACTTATTTTTCATTGACCATAAGTTTTGTTGTGTTTTAATTTCTATCGTATCAAATACCAAAAAATAAGAAAATCGTTTTTCCCCTAAAATAAGCGGCAACTAAATTTAGGGGGAAAAAAATCGTTTTTTCCCTAAAACAAGCAGCATCTAAATTTAGGGGTGGAGGGGAAAAGCGAGATGGTGTTATTTCCTAAAACTTATTATTAAATTCCTGAAAGTCTAAAATATTATATGAAAATAGATTTTTTTTCCCATTTTATTTAAACAATAGGTTTATATAAACATAGAATTTGCAACTTGTTGAGGTAGTAAATTGTGATTAATGGTGAAAACAATAGTGATTTCATTTTTGAATTTATGTTTTTTTTTTAAGGGATTTTTGAATTTATGTTAAAGCTATGCCCATTGGTAACTTATTTTTAGCAACTTGTAAAAAGAAATACATGTAAGAAAAAAAAAAATAGTATTTGTAATTTGTAACATAAACCTGGTTAAAGTTTTTATTTATTTATGAAACATAAACCTGGTTTAAAAATTAAAAGTAATGGAAAAAAAGTGGAGATTTATTTCAAAGAGGAAAAAATAAAGATAGCGCAAAAGGCAAAAACACCCCTTGGGTTTGAAACGTTTTCAAAAACACCCAGTACATCTGTATAGCTATTAATTTTTGCCCAATTGGAGATAATATCATTTGTAAAGGAATGTTAAAAATCATGACATAATATTTGAGTTCCAGTTAGCTGAACTTTTTTGATGATTGAATAAGAAATAATAAAAAATAAAATTATTAGAAGCATAATTACTACTAAGATTTTTTATAATATATAGGCAGCAAACAACAATGATTCTATTTTTTTTTTTAGTGAGCAAGGATAGAGAGGTACGATCCTATAGAATAGATCTGTTCAAGTAAGGTCGATTCCATTTTTTGATGTGTGGATATGTTGACGGATAAACGAGGTTAACCGCTATACCTAACCAAATGCAAAGGTTCTCCGCGTTCTTAAAAAATAAAATATAAAAGTTGATGAAAAAGGGAAGAAACATGTTGGTCATGATATGGAAATAAACACTGGTGTCCCACCTGTATAATAACAAATGTGTGTTTATCCAATACTATAATACTTTATTTTTCTTTTCTTTTCTTTTTTTTGTGAATCAATTCTATAACACTTGCATTGTACTTGGCAAAAAGATAAACGAATAAATAATACATGCACATTTTATGATATATAATTAGTTTGAGATTTTTCTTTTGCTTTTTCAGTATTTTTTTATTAGTAAGTGGCATGTGAAAGGGGGATAATTGATTATTGGACCAACTTGCTCCGTAATTAAAACATCATTACCTTGTTCTAATAATAAATTAAAAAAATCATTACCTTGTGATTGATTTCAAGTTCACTTATGATACTTTTCTTTATGTGAAATGAAACTCCATTTCTACATCTTTTTTAGGTGCTCGAGGCTGGAGCTACAAACGTTGCTCAAAGCTCACACAACCTTTGGGGCCTTGGGCCAGGCAATTAATAAGTGTTAATAATGGCATCACCGAAAGTCAATGGTATGTAAATGATGGCGAGTCACTCGCAGAGAGAGAGAGAGAGAGAGATGTGAATTGAAACCCAACAGCGGAGTTGCAGAATTTTAATCCAGGAAATGCATTCTCTAGGAGTACTCCACGTTTAGATTTAGCTTGTGACCTATAGCTTTATATATAAAAGAGAGATTAAGGGTTCATTTGGTAATATTGTTCTAATAACGTTGGAAAATGGCCCATTTGATATGTGGAAATACGTGTAAATGAAAAAGTATTGTGAAAATACGTATTGTGTTGTTTAAACAACGAAAACTGCTGTTCAAACAACGTTACCAAACACAAACAGGCCATATATTTCATCAACTTCGTTGATGTACATCCAGTTTGACTTTCACGCTAAGGATGATCCAGATCATTTTCATTTCACTTTAAAATGGAGAGAGTACATTTCATGGATAGGATTTTTTATGAATAGAATGTGTCATCTCATTTAAAAGACACAACTAAACATAATAAGAGATTAAGAGCATGTCTAGCATCGGCTTTAACTTTTAGCTTTTAGTTTTTATGTATAGCTTTTAAAACCTAACTTTTTTCTGCATTTTTTCAAGGTACAATTATACTTTAGCATATTTTTAACAAAATGTTTTTAGTAAAAAGCTAAATAAGCTATTCCCAAACGAAGAAAAAAAAAACTAATATTTCTAAATTATCATTTAAGTTTACAGAGAGATGGAAAAAAACTAAATTAAAACAAAGTTTGGTTACAAACTTTGTTGTAGCCTAAGACTATAATTCCTACTAAAAAAATTAATATGACTAAGTATTTTGAAAATCTAACATTTGAATTGCACGTTCTTTATGTTTTTAACACACATATCAAATTTCATGCCAATTGGATGTTATTTACCATTTAATCCATAAACCTTTTTTTTATGCGTAAGTTAGACTTCAAAAACTTGAAAATTAAATATTTGATTAATGACATAACTATTGATTTTTGATACTTTGGAAATTTTGCAAGCATGAGTATATAAGATAAAAATATAATCTAATAGTAAATTTGTCAAAATTTATATCAAATAGAAAGATATTGAATAAAGTTGTAGCCTTATTTGTTGCCAAACATTTTCCTTGTTTTTTTTTTTTGCTAATGAGGTAAAGTATACTTGTACTTAAAAAGTAAAATTATAAAATAAAAAAAAACTGTACATAAACAAAATAAGATAAAAATTAAATAAAAAAAAAAAAAAAGACTCGTGGCAAATGGACATTGAGTATGGGATTGGTTTGTAAGCAAGGGAGAGATCAGACAAAGAAAATAAATGAAAGAAACAAAAAGAATAAAAAAGAAACCTGTGAATTTTTGTTGCAAATTGGTGAAAGGAAAACTTAATAGCAGTGTGAGAAGCCAACATTTTTTAGTTTTATTACAGATAGGCATGGTGGAAAATCAGAGAGAGACTGGGATTCTAGTTTGATCATCTAGGCTTGATTGTGGATGATCAGGGGTTCAATGGTGGCGAAGGGATGAGACCAATGGGTTTAACGCTCAACAGTGGCCGAGAAAGAAGATCGGTGAGAGAGAAAGTCAGCAGGATAATGGACAACAGTAGGTTTAGAGATGGCAACTTTTGGCCTCTCACACATCGATTGGATCTAGACAGTGGACAATGATGGTTATGTGAAGGGAAGAGAAAGGTGGGTTGTGTTGAGTTATGTTGAGGTGTAAGTTGTTTTACGCCATATGAGCGCATAAACCAATTTACACTCTTTGAGGCATTATTTTCCGATCAAATTGAAATTATTTTCAACTTGACCACTATTTTCAGTTGGGCTAAACACCTGAAAAATGGAAAATAAAATATTTTTCCCATAAAATATTTTCAGTTGAAATTAACGTAGCCTTTGTATAATAAATTAAATTGCATAATATGAGTCTAAAAAGAACAATCATGCATAACTTTACATGATAAACTGCAATCTTATTATTCAAGAAAATGTGAGGTTATGGGAAGAAATGTAGAGGAACTACCAGCCATAACAGTGATACAAGGTATACAATTTGCCAAGGAGATAGCAGTGTTGGTCATCATTCTGGAAGGAGAACCAAGCCATATTCTACAAGCACAACGTTGCAAAGAAGAAGACCTAGCTATCAATATATGGGCACCTCACAACTGATGCGTAGAAGAGCTAGATAGTAGATAGGCTTTTGGAGATGGGAAATCTAATGCATTAGCAACGACAGCATTCGAGCGGCATTGCCTTCAGCGTAAAATGTATGTGGCTGCACACTGATGACCAAATTTCGATTGAGGAGACTATATATCCTACATGAATGTCTATAAACATTATATTGTGTTGGTCTATCAATAAAACATTCTGATTGGTTTAAAAAAATAAAAAAATTCGGGTATGTTTGTGAGACAAATAGAGGAAAAAATTATGGTGTGATGAACTTATAATATGAGATCCCAAATTGTTATATACTATATATAATAAAAGTTGAATCTTAAAAAACATAATTCGACCGTGTGGCAAAACTTCTTTCGGTGACAAGTTCTATACACACTCTCATTAATTATTATAAAATAAATTTTCTAGTTGATAATGTTAAGATAGTTTATCCTTGATTAAATACAACTACCGATAGTTTATTCTAAGTAAAACTCTATTTTTTGAGTTTCAATAAATTTAAAATTATACTTCAACCTTAATTTTATTGCCAAAAGTTCAAACTAATTCAAAATAAAATTTAATATTTATTTTAATTATTAATATATTAAAATTTAAACACTACACACCATGTTTTATGTATTACACATCTTAAAATTAATTTAGTTTTTTCATTTTACTCATTCATTATGAAGATATTTAATTTACTTTATATATATATATATATATATAATCAAAGTTTTTGACTTTTGGTTGACCTCTCCACAATTTTCCACGTCAGCATTTTTTATTTATATTTTTTAATTTAATTTAATTCTTTTGATTTTATAGCACCAAATTGTAGAGAATTTATTAAATTTCTTTTATAAAAAAAATTAAACTTAGTTGTTTGGTGTCATACAACCACTATACTTAAAGGAAACCTAAATTATCACCTAATTAGAGAATTTTTAGATAATCCTAACAAACTATATAATAACTTCATTAATATTAATCCATCCCAAAAAAATGGAATATATCTCCATTAATTTGATAATTTCTATGTTAATTACATTTTAAAAATATATATATATATCATATTTCCTTATATCTATCAATCACATTTTCTCTCTCTCTCTCTCTCTTTTTTCATTTTTTTTTTTATATTAACGTTGATTAGAAATTATAATTTCAATAGGATTTAAACTTAAAATTAAACTTAGTTGTTTGGTGCCATACAACCATTATACTTAAAGGAGACCTAAATTATCACCTAATCAAGGAATTTTTAGATAATCCTAACAAATTATATAATAACTCCATTAATATAAATCTATCCCAAAAAATGGAATATATCTACATTAATTTGATAATTTCTATGTTAATAACATTTATTTATAAAAAAAAAAAATCTATCATATTTCCTTGTATCTATCAATCACGTTTTCTTTCTCTTCTTTTTTTCAATTTTTTTTTTATATATTAATGTTGATTAGAAAATTATAATTTCAATAGGATTTAAACTCTATAATTATATCAAATGAGACTCAACAAATATATATAATTTTTAATTTCAATAGGATTTAAATTTTATATCAAACCGACTCTACCAACATATTCATCCTTAAAAAAAAAATTATATAACCAAATTTGATTAGGAATCCATAACCCTAACCAAATTTGATTAGGAATCCATAACCCTATATTATTTTATAAATAGTTTTTTATTTGGGATTATTTGTTCAATTTCAACTCGACTTTTCATTCCTATATTATATTTTAAATAGTTTTTTTTTTTTGGGGGATTATTCTTCCAACACCACTCTGCTGTACAGTCTCTTGCATTGATTTTGATTCTTGGAGCGCCTTCAAAACAAAAGGTATGTAAGGTTTTCTTATCAGGTTTAATGTTAACATATATGAGAGATATTTTGGTCAATTAGAAAAAGTTTGATGAAACATAAAAGGAAAAGAACTAAAGAACGCACAATCTGAAAAAAATAAAAATAAATAAATAGTGACTGTATTAGGCAAAGGCTTTTGGAGATTGTTGTTTTTATTTTTGGAATTCTTTACATTCATGTGTATGTATGTATTGGGTTTAATTGAATTTGAATTATTTTTAAAACTTTGGTTTTGATTGAATAATGAAAATGGCAGAAGAAGTATGTTTCAATATTTGAAATCTTCTGTATATGTGTTGTTGTAGTTTAAACTTGGTATTTGAATTGTTAAATTGTTAATTCACAGTTTTATTGTTCATCTATTAATCATGAATAATAATATTGTTATTTGCAACTATCATGATATGGTATCAATGATGTGATCATTCCGAATGTTTTTCTTTAGAGTTTAGATAGAGTCTATTTTATGATTAAAAAAATTTACAATTAAAAGACTTTTGAATTACATTTTTTTTAAAAAAATTATTGGATACGTTGAATCTTAAATGACTTCTATTAAACTCCATCCTTTATGGCATCATTGAAAAGAAAACTCATATAAATAGGTATTAGGATATTACACATGGTACAGACCTAACTGTAACATTCTATGCTATAAAATAAAAATTGGGCCTATAGTTATCTTTTCTTTGCAAAAAAAGGTTAAATTCTCATTAATTGTGATAGTTCACTTTTAGGAAAAATAGAAACTCTATTAACTAAGTTTTAAAAAATTTAAAATTCTATTTCAAAAAGTTTCCAAGAGGTATAACATAAATTAGATTGGTGGTGGATAGTAGATTCAATTGCAGTTGAGTACTGTGTGAAATCATCACCATAAAATAGCTTACGCTGGGATGTGTTATGTGGAACCAATGATATGAAAGAAAAAGAATTTTTCTAAACCATTATATTGAACAAAAAATTACTTATTTTCATTCATTTTCAAGTTATACATTTTTTTAAGTCAAGTCATAAACTTTTAAGCAAAATAAATACTTTTTATTTTTATTTAACTATCTCGTGCATTGCATGGGTTAGCGACTAGTTAATATAATTTTGATCTATTGACTTATAATTTTGGATAAAACTGTGCATGCTAGTAAATACAAAAAAATTAGCTCAAAATTTGTGTTAAGGTATAAAATTGGAAGGCATAACTTATGTGGCAAAGTTTTAAGAAGTT
This sequence comes from Notholithocarpus densiflorus, assembly GCA_030021035.2. NCBI lineage: Eukaryota > Viridiplantae > Streptophyta > Magnoliopsida > Fagales > Fagaceae > Notholithocarpus > Notholithocarpus densiflorus. The sequence continues at coordinate 1,524,785 of JARYZH020000071.1, read as the reverse complement.
AATCAAAAGTCAAATATTTTTAGTTTTATATATAATTAGAGATAATAGATATATAGATATAGATACTGATAAATTATATATAATATATAGATTGCCCATAAAAGAAAAAGATAAATTATATATAAATAGATGGATTATAGAATATAATATAGATGAAGTATTGATTGATAACGTTTTGAAAAAAAAATAAAATAAAATAAGGATTTCGTGAATTAAATAAAATGTGATTTTGGAAAAATCACTATCTTTGTACTTATTTTCAAAGAGTGCCTTGACTTTAGATATCACACACTCAAAAATAATTTTTAATTTAGAAACATTTTTCATATAATATTATTAATATAATTTTGATTTATTGAGTTATAATTTTGAGTAAAACCAAGCACACTAGTAAATATAAAAAATTAACTCAAAAATTGTGTTGAGGTATAAAATTGGAAGGCATAACTTATGCAGCAAAGATATATGAAGCTAATCAAAAGTTAAATATTTTTAGTTTTATATATATACTAGTGAAAGTCTCGTGCATTGCACAGCTTTAATCATGAATTTTCTTTATATATTTTTCTTGAAAAATAATAACTAAATGTGTTATTATTACACAATTTTAGAACTTGTTTCTAACTAAATGAATGGTTATTGTAGGGTCTCAATTTGCGGCCCAAGCCCAAAACGTATGGATTTTTGGTTCAACGAGCCCAATACAATAAATTTGTAGAGAAATGGGTCAAAGAACTAGGTCATAATGGGTTAAACAACGGCTCGTATTGAATTGCATGGCCATGAAATATAGATGAAGGGTGCTGATATCCCTGGGCTCTTGTCCAAGGAGGTCATATATGTGTATCATGATCGCTTCCCTGATGTTAGGATGGTTTTGCGTCCCACTTTTCATGGGGGGGATCTCCCATTATATAGTCCCCTTTGGGTCATCTTGACCCTACATTTGTTGGTCATCTGAGTACCCGTCCCATCAGACATCCTCTCTGTTTCTCTGTGAGTTGTGGTAGCTAAGGCAGCACTGTTCAGAGGTCTTCTCCACATAAATTCGGCCAGAAATATAGCTGCAATACATTAAATGCGGTGGTGACAGCTTTCCCTTAGACATTTTTAGGTCCCTTCCCTTCTCATATGTTTGTGAGGTACGTTTTTGTCATTGGACCTTACTAGAAGGTCGTTTTGATCATCAAGATCAGTGTTCAATCCATTCTTAGCCGGTCCGAGGAGATCCTCCTCCTCGGAATACCTTCCTCCTCATGCTCTGCTCATAAAGTTTTTAACTTAAACCATTTTGTACTGCTTGCTCGTCTTTGGGTTGCTTGCCTTCTCGGACGAGCCTCAAGGCCCAATATGTGATTTAGGCCCTTGACCCCACAGTTATAATTATATAAAATGCATAATTTTGTATATTTTTCCTTATATATAATATCTTTAATTAAAATTATCAATAAAAACTTTTCTAATTATTTTTTTACAAGTCCTTATTTATTAATGAAGAGGGCAATTTGAACTCAAGCTGTTAAATATTTTCTAATACTTGGATAAATAAGTTTATCCTAAAATAATTAATTCCAAACTTAAGATTAAAAAATCAATTGTATTTGTACACCTAAAAGAAATTTTATTTTTAAGTCTTATTTTTATATTTAAATTATTTGTTTTACTGTTGATTTTATTCAAATGGTTAACACCCTAACTTATACAACTTGAGTAATGTCTCTAATTATATTGTGTTAGCCTTTAAGAACACATATATAATATTACACATGAAAAACAATCCAAATTTCTGATATTTTAAAAAAATGAAAAAGAAGTTAAGAATAGATAGGCTTACATGGGAGGAATTCCGCATTCTAAGAAATTAACACAAAGTACATACAAAATTTTAAAATATAAAATAGATAAACATTGATAATGTCTTAACAATCAATAAGTAAAAGTAACTTGCAATCAGATTGTATTACAGCACATGAAAGACATGTTTTAAACCAAATTTTTCATAGCAATGGTTATTTGGAAAAAATCAAAATACTTACAAACTAAATACATAGAACAACCAAAACCTAAAACACACAAAATAGTTCAAAAGTTAAGAAATTAAAATAAAATAAAACTTATCTAAGAGAAACCAAAAACTTAAATGGGTGTCTCATGCTTTACTTCTTTATAGTAGACTTCCTTTAACATAATATCCATACTTGAAAATTTAGAAACAAATAAAAATAAGCAAGTTGAATTTATTTAATCAAAACTATCATATACAAATATATATGTGTAAGTTGCAACTTGAAAAAAAAAAAAAAAAAACCATGAGGTACAGGAAGGATTCTATGGAAAGACCATTGGCAAATATATATAAGTTTTGAAATTTTGATGACAAATTTTTAGTTAGAATAGGATTTAAATTTCTAAAACTTAGATAATAAAGTTTTAGCTAAATTAAATTATAATTAAATCTTATCCCTTAATTTGAGGAAATATATCCTAAAAATTAATAAAATAATTATTAAAATGTAAGATGTAACTTGAGAGGAAAAAAACTGTGTGGTGTTGTGTGGGATTTGGATTTCAGTTTAGAATTTATTTATTTATTTATTTTCTAGGGAAGGAAGTTAAAAAAATATATAATAAACTTTTAGTTTGAATTAAATTTAAATTTGTTAAAATTTAAATGATAAAGTTTTACATAAATTAAACTATTGTTAATTTTATCCCTTAATTTGAGGAAATATATCCTAACAATTAATAAAAAATTAATTTAATAATTAATGAGAGTAGTTGTTCATTAGGAAAAAAATTGTTAGAGAGAGAGAGAGAGAGAGTATCATATAAATTTATCAACTCCTATGAATCTATACAACATGTATATTCTTCCAATATAAATACATATGCATAAGTCTCAACTCGAAAAAAAAAAAAAAAAAAAAAAAAAAAAGAAGAAGAAGAAGAGAGAGAGAGAGAAGTGTGGTGCAACGTGCAAGAGAGATCATGGGCGGCTTTACATTAAGCCCAGGGGGTTCAAATGAACCCCCTGACTGGCCCAAACAAAATTTTTATATATAAAAATTTTTAAATTTTTTCATTTTGACCTCCTAGAATAAAATTTTGAACACCCTAATCCTAAATTTTATTTGAATCCAATTGAAATAAGCTTGAAGTTTGAATATGATCATCTTAATTTTAATTTCACAATACTTTTACAATAATATGAGGCAAGTTGTAACTGCTTTTTATCTAAACCCACAACTAACAATATTTTTTTTATCTACCTTTAACAATTGGTCATCTAAATTTTGTTGTGGAATTTTTTTGAAAGTATTGTGTCAGCTCCAAAAAATTTGCTCCTTCATTAAAAAAAAAAAAAAAAAATCTAAATATTCTTTCCAGGATTTTGGCTTACTTTGCAGTTGACAACGAAATAAAGTTGTTTTTCCTTACAATTTTCTTCTTCATTAACAAAAAAAATTTCATCTTTGTTACAACCAACAAATCTGTATCTATATTTGTAATTTTTTCTTCATTCTCTCTATCTCACTTTCTCCCTTCTATTTTTTTCTTAGTTTTTCTTTCTATCTCCAATTATCTCCAATTCCAAGAGAGTGACTATGTCTATGTGTATGGTTAAGAAGTCATCTACTTCAAAAGCAAAAACTTATATTTGTTACCATTTTTTTTTCTTAGTTTCACATTTACTCCTAGTCCTACTCCTAAGTGTGTTACTAGTCTTCTCCTTCTTTATCATATATTTTTATATAATTGATATTACATATAAATATAATAAGTTATTATTAATTTGACAAAAATGTATGATTAGTAATTTAATTATTGGCCAAAATTCAAAACTGACTCTCTAACTTTTAGCTTTTGTCAATGCAGTCCTCTAACTTTTAGTTTTGTCATTTCAATCCTTTAAGTTTCAATTTTTGTCAATGTAGTATTCTGTTAGGTCTCAGTTACTGCTGCCGTTAAGTCCTTTTTTAAAAAAAATAATTTTTGTAATTAAAAGAAAATAAAAAAAAGTTGTAAAAAAGAAAAAGAAAAAAGAAAACATGGAAGGTCCCCTTCAGTCTTCATCCTCAGCCTCCCCGTTCTCTGCTCTCTCTCTCTCTGTAGCATATTGGCTTGTGAAAGGGAAGATCAGTGACCTAAAGTCAAAGTCAGAGCCATCGCCAACACCCTTACTGCTACTCTCTCAAATCAACTCAATACCTCTTTCTCTCTCTCTCCCTCTCAGATTAATTTCGTCTCTCTCTCTCTCTCTCTCTGTGTTTGTCTCTTGATCTCTTTCTCTCTATTCATCTCTCGATCTCTCTCAATCATGGCGATGGTGGTCGATCAGTGAGTGTGACCCATGGCCGATGCTCACTGTTAACTGGGTGGTCGATTGGCGAGGGTGTGGTGTTTGCTTTGGGGTTTGTTTGTGCGTTATGGGTTGGTTTGTTGAAATATTGAGGTTTGGTTGTTGTCTGGTTTAACACATAATGCATATATGATGGTGGATTTGAGAGAGAGAGGCTGATCTTGAGAGAGAGATCGAGATTGACTTTTTCCGTTTTCCGGTTTTGATTTCAGGGGAAGGACGTCGTCCCCCTTACATTTTTTTTTTTTTTTTTTTTACAGTTTTTTTATATTCTTTTAATTACGAAAATTATTTTTTTAAAAAAAGGATAAACTTAATGGGAGGAGTAACTGATACCTAACAGAATATTACATTGATAAAAATTGAAACTTAGAGGACTGAAATGACAAAACTAAAAGTTAGAGGACTAAAATGACAAAAGCTAAAAGTTAGAGGGTCAGTCTTGGATTGTTGCCTTAATTATATTAGTTTATGCATTCAATAGTTGTTATCTTACCTATTTTATAACGGTTTTAGACTATTGTATAATATAGTTGTATTGTATACTAAATTGTATTTAGAATATTATTTTAGATTATTGTATATAATATGGAAGTTGTATCTATAGAAAAAAAGATTAATCATTTAATTTTTTACCTGCCCTTTATGACAAATGACAAATTCCTAGCTCTGCCATTGCTGATCCCTCTAGAAAAAAATCTTGGAGCTGCCACTGAGAGAAATTCTATGGAAAGACCATTGGTGAATATATATATAAGTTTTGAAATACTGATAATAGAGTAGGATTTAAATTTCTGAAACTTAGATGCATGTTGCACGTTTTGTTAAAACACTTCGAACAAAGTTTAGCTACAACCTGACTCAATAAAATAAACATTATTACATATTTTGAAAATCTAACCATTGAATTGCATGTTCTTTACACTTTTAATATACATGTCAAATTTTGTATCAATCAAATATTATTTACTATATGATCTATAATCTTATATTTTATGTATAATTTTAAATTATAAAAACTTGCAATTTAAACAATTTATTGATGACATAACTATTGATCTTTAATTTTCTAAAAATTTTACAAGCATGGAGGATATAAGAAGAATATGTAATCCAATGGTGGATTTGTCAAAATTCATCACCAATAAAAAGATATTGAGTAAGGTTGTAGTTTAAGGTTATAACCAATTTTGTAACTAAACTTTATCCAAACACTTATTTTTACTTTATTTAAAGAAATTGATAAGCAAAAAAATAAGTTGTTGTTTTGATACTTAGATGCATGTTGCATGTTTGTTAAAACACTTATCGTTATTTTATTTAAAAAAATTGATAAAAACAAATAAGTTGTCGTCTCTATCAACTAAAACTTAGATGCTTGTTGCATGTTTTGTTAAAACACTTATTATTATTTTATCTAAAGAAATTGATAAGAACAAATAAGTTGAATTTTATTATTTATATATATATATATATAGAGAGAGAGAGAGAGAGAGAGAGAGAGAGAGAGATAAATAGATGAATTATTGATAGATAATGTTTTGGAAAAAAAAAAGGATTTCGTGGATTAAATAAAATGTGCTTTTGGAAAAGGACAAAACTTATATACAATACTTTAGGTGTTGTTCCTTAGATTCCCGTTTTAAAATTCTGCTATGTGGCTACTTAATTAAAAAATACACTTCTATTTCATGAGAAAAAAACCACATGACAGAATCTTAAGAGATGAATCTAAAGAATAACATCTAAGTACTATACCTAAGTCTTGCTTTTGGAAAAATCACCATCTTTGTACTTATTTTCAAAGAGTGCCTTTGACTTTAGACATCACACACTCAAAAATAATTTTTAATTTAGAAACACTTTTCATATAATATTATATGATTATGCAATGAGCTCATCCAAAAATTATTGTCTATTTTAGTATAAGAATCTATTCTTTTATTTTACATACTTATTTTCCAGAACACCTCACATTAGATTATTTATTTTATACCATATTTTATTAAAATATCAATTTTTCTTGATTTTTTAAAAATTGTTTCTCTTTCTTCACACACAATAACCATTATCATTTTTTTTTCATCTTCAAGATACGTAAAGAAAGAATAAACAACTAAATACAAAATGAATAGCATCAGTGTAAATTTTTACGGTTACGGACCTTATGGTAGCAAACTTGTAAATTTACACAATTATACATGGATTGAAATAAGTCATTTTTAGGTAAAATTGTGTAAATTTTACATATATTTTTTTCTATTATACATAGACTGATGTAAATGCTCTAAACTTTCATTTGGTTTAAAATTCGTTTTTCTTTTTTTTTTATGAATTTGGTTTAGAATTCTTGATTCTTCGAAATAGGAAGTAAATATCACAAACTTATTAGAATTATTATTATTATTATTATTAATTTTTGATGAACAAAAAAGGGTCTCACGCGTGTGATCATTAATCCAATCTATTTGAACCTATAGAATGGCACCTGATGATGCCGTAAAAAATCACCAGTGAGCTACACAGTCTCCACACGCTCGAGAGAATACCTACACAAACAAAAGAGAATACCTAGCAGAGAGCACCGGTGTGGTGCCGACCAAATACCCTCCGAAAGTCAAGTTAGAACTATTCTCACAACTCTAGAGTGCGAGAGAGGGTAAATTATGCGTACCTTGGTTTGTGAGGGTATTGAGGCTTTTATAGTAGTAGAGTGTTGACCTCTCCTTGTTGGATTAGAAGTCTTTTCCTTTTAGGAGTCTCTTTGGGGCGTATTTTACGAGATCCTTTCCTTATAGGAGTCTAATACTGAGCGTGATGCGCACGATATTTCCTTATATACCCATTTGTGGAAGACAAGACAAAGTTATGCTGGAACCGTCAGCTTTGTGCAAGCCCTTCAGCCTGGAGCCGTCAGCTTTGTGCAATTCCTTCATCCTGGAGCCGTCAGCTTTCCATCGTCAACGAACTGACCCCGTCAATCCGAACTTTTTTTTTGCTGTCACCTGTTAATGGACAAAGACAAAGCTGACGAGCTTAATTCGAACGTTGCTTCATGCCATATCATCAGGGAGTGTTGCAATTTTATCCTTATCAGCACCTTTAGGTGCCGGCGTGACACAGTATTTTTACGAAGCACACAACTCGAATTAGGCAACTCTTAGATTGCAAGTGTAACCCAATTCGAGACTCCTTGCAAGGCACTCCACTTAACATATTAGAATTATTGTTGTTTACTTTTGTGCCCAATAATATGGATGTGGAATTAAGAATTTGAGATCGATATATACCGACGCACCTTGAGGTTGTTCTTTCCTACGGTGGAAGAAACAACAGAGGACAATCCTGATGATGCCATGCGTGATGCTTCGGTTCTAGGACTCCTCTTTTTTAGAAGCTAACGTGGCGTAAAATGATTGGACAATTGTACAGGATCTAAAAAGATTCATCTACGCTGACCCCCACATGTGACTGTTTTAAGCCCCTCTCTCTCACTTACTCTCTCCAAGTGACGTGTTAGAATCTAACTAAAACAAGATAGCTAAGCTGACCAATCACAAACTCCCAGATCCCTCTTCTCCCAAAATTCAATTCCCCAAAATACCCTCAATCAAACAAGATAATTCCTCCCTCCTAAAATCTTTACCTTTCCTTGTACAAGTCTTTTCTTATTCAATTGCTGACGACACAAATTAAAAATCCCAATCTCTCTCTCTCTCTCTCAAAATTCTAGGGTTTCGTAAACGCTACCCCTGAGATC